>MU622285.1:0-70684 GCA_025399235.1 Backusella circina FSU 941
AAAACACAGAGCTTGCTGTTCATGAATTTTGTTTTGTTTTTACCCCTTCTCTTTTAATATATTAAACAACAAAATGGGAAACAGTTTTAGTAGTCAAGAGCTAAAGGCTCGGCTCTTTGACGACCTGATGATTGATTTGGCATTTCCATTCTTCCCCGCTGGAAGAAAAACAGGTTCAGCCGCGTGTTGTGTTGTAAACGTTTAAATGAAAAGCTTTTTTTTTATTTTTGCATAATTAAAAAAAAAATTCATCTCCCTTAGGTTGATACAGAATGGTTGGATAAACTCTCCTCAAATAACGACACTGTCTCATTAAAGAGTCCTGCACGTCTTGTATCGAATAACGAGAATGGCACCATTGTCACCACTAAACAATCACCCACTGTGAATGTCTATGTGAATATATTATCCAAGAATGAAGAGGATAATAACAATGAGTAAGTGTCTATTTTCGATATTTAGATACAACAAGATGTTTATATATTGTTACAAAACAAAAGTACCTTTATGTATCAACCCAGTAAAAAGGATCAACAGCAACAAGATATAGAACGTTGGCCATTGATCACCTTTATCAAATCAATATTGGATGGTCGAGTAGGAGCAGATCAAAAGATTGAGGGGTTAAATGATGACTTTGAATATTATCAGCCGATGGATGAAGCATTACCATTTGAGGAAAAACAGAGAGTAAGGAGCGATGGAATGATATACAAGAGAGGGATATTAACACACACATAAAAAACAGCTATTTGTGAAACGTATTAGGAATATGTTATGGCCTGAGTGTAAATGGTTTAAAACAGTAAATGAACAAGAACAAGGCAATATCCTGTTACTACAAAGAATACACCAACAACAGCAGCAGCAACAACAACAAGATAACAATACTGATCCATCTGATATATCCAATTCAAACCTCCCCAACGTATTTGCCATTGTTGAAACTACACAAAACTACTATTTCTTTGCATCTTATCGTGGTGCCACTTTGCAAGATCTTATTACGTATAATCCTGGTGTGCTGAGTTCGAATTTAAAGAAGGGATTTGTTATTTATCAGTTATTAAGAGTGATTGCTAGTTTTCATTCAAGGGGAATATTACATGGAAGGTGGGTTAATAATATAATATCTGTTTACTGTGTGTTATTCATACGTCAGTTTCATCCAGCTTAAAGGCTTCAAATATTTTGGTGGATGAAAATCTATGGATTCAATTGGCTGGAATGGAATATCAACCGAATGGCACGGATTTTGGTAAGTTCAATAAATAGAGAAATGCAATGTATTCATTTCATTTGTATATTAGATATAAAGAAGTTTATGTACGAAAGTAAAATGTCAAAAATGAATAAATGTAAGTGCTTTGATATATATATCAACCTACAACGATCCCCTCATTTATTTATTATACAAAGCTATACCCGAAGAACCACTCGTAGTAAGTTGGGTCAAAGGCTCCATCTCTAATTACAGTTACTTAATGGCTCTCAATAATCTCGCTGGACGCCGAGAAGGAGACCCCAATTTCCATCCTATTCTTCCATGGGTTACCGATTTCTCGGGTGAGTCTGTACAAGATGGATGGCGTGCTTTTACAATGACAAAGTTTCGTATCAATAAAGGGGACGAACAGCTTGATTTTACGTTTGATGATGGACCTGTTCCACATCATATCACAGACATCTTATCTGATATCACTTATTATGTCTATAAAGCGAGAAGAACACCAATACCAGTAAGTGAGAAGAAGAGATGTGATTTATATGTATATATATTCATCTACTCTTCCAGGTACTCTGTCAATTCGTAAGATCTAAATATGAGCCTAATGAATACCCATCATCCATGCAGCGATTATACCAATGGACTCCTGATGAGTGCATACCAGAGTTTTATACAGGTTAGAATGATAGATTGTATATCTATTATCCATTTCTATATATTAAGTACTACCATTATAATTAGATCCAACTATATTCAAGTCGATTCATTCAGATATGCCTGATTTACAGATACCAAAGTGAGTTCTTCTTTAAAGATATTCTCTTTTATTTCACCTTTTAAGAATAACCAATTACGTATTAGATGGGCCGAATCACCCGAGGATTTTATATTAAAACACGCAGAGGCACTCGAAAGTGAATATGTGTCTGCCAACCTACACCACTGGATTGATCTTACCTTTGGAAGCAATTTGACAGGAAAGGCTGCTGTTGAGGCCAAAAATGTGGCATTACCGTTATTAGCGGGTCAGAATAGTTTTATGAAGCATGGTATCATTCAATTGTTTAAGAATAAGCATCCACAGCGTGGATGTAATTGGAACAAGACAAATATGTAGGTAGATCTTGTTTAATAATAATAATAATAATAATAGTCTCTTAAATATACACTTTTTCAAAAAGGGAACAACTGAATACCTCACCTAAACAAATGACAACAGATGATATGTCTGTATTATCAGATTCCACCATCAGCAAACACCAATTACAACAACAGCAACAGCAACAACAACAACAACAGCAAGCCAAATCCAGCAGTGTCCGCACCCGTCAAACACAAGAAACCACCAATGGTCTGTTATCCAGCTCCCCCCTCAACACCACCACACGAGACCGCACCCCCTCTATTCACTCCACTGCATCTTCCATCGATACCATCTCTCGTATCAGTTTGCCCGGTAGCATCGAACCCCAATCCACCCTACGCACCGATCCCATCCGTATTCCCATGCATTTTAGTGATTCCTGTTTTATTGAAAACCTAGATCACTATGAGGATATGGTTGCATTTGCAGCAAAATATGATTTCATCAATAAGGCCGATATCACAACCAACCCAATCTACCAGCCACCAGACAGACAGTTCAACATTGATCCACCTGAATTTGTCATGCATAGCAAGAAGGATCACCCCGCTTCTGAATTTGAGATTGCTGCTGCATATGATATGCAGTGCCTCGGTAGGATTATACGAGATGTGTATACAGCAGGGAATGCCAAAGTGTTGGATAATGAGGTCGCAACGAGCTCAGGGTATTTTGAGATGGGGAATGGTGATTTTGCGTATGATATTGCACCCACGGGAAAGATTGATGTAGGTACCTCTTTTTTTTTTGTACAATGATTTGTTGGATGTGTGTGTGTTGTTATTAAGACTTTTTGCTCTTATTAGGTACCTCCTGCTGTAACAGGTGCAATCAATGCCTTGTTATCAGATAACTGGCAAGAACGACCGACTTCAAAGGGGATATTATGTGCATCTTCGTTCCCACTCATGACAGATCCAAAGGCTTCATTTCCATTTCCTGAGGCTATACCGGAGATGTATGAGTTCCTTGCAGCTTTTCATCAGGCGTAAGTATATACAAATAAAATAATATCTATTCATTAACACTCTCTTGAAGTGAATGGTCTAGAAGGCTCTATTTAGCAGACAAGTGGATAGATCGCATGTGTGATTTAGAAGACGAGGTAAATGGACAGAATGAAAGATAATACCAATCATACTAAACTATGCCTCAACGATATCCTACCTTTATAATAGGTCTTCCTTTTAGTATTACCAAGCTTCTCCAACCTCTTCACCCATGTCGACACTCGCGTAGGTTCCATCAGTCTCTTCCCTAAACTCGCCCACCGCTTGGGCCCCGACCGTGCACGCCAACACCTCCTCAAACGCATCATCTCCATGTTTGAAGCGCTTCGTCCCAACCTCTCTCGCGTCCTCTTTGATCACGAAATGGTCTCTGGATTTATCAAGCGGCTCGGCATATCCACCTTTTTGCAGCAGATGCTCCCCTGTTATTTAGAGGCACTGACCATCCAAAGTGACGATAACGCTGCTGGCGATGCCCTCATCCATATTTGTCATGTCTTGGGTGCCATACTTACCTCCAAGCACATCATTCGTCAACTGGTCAAAATCATGCTGCGTGAGAATGGAAACTCCTCTAAACTCTTGAAAACAACTGTCAAAATCATTAGCATGTTTGGTGCCACATTCACATCTGTTCAGTATGCCTATCTTATCAGTCAGATGATGGATCTAAAGAAAAAGAAGAAGAAATCAGATACGAAATCCATGCTCTGTATTTTGACCCTCTTGGAGGAATTGATGGAGCACATGTCGAATGAAAATATGGTGACTGAATTGAAATCTGGATTCATTGGGATTATTTATCAGCTATTGGAGAACAATGAGGAGGAACAGCGTATTGCGAAGTTGACGATGAGCATGAAGACGATTGAGTATCTGCTAAAATTAAGCAAGTTTTTGACATTACAGGAATGGGAAGCGACGGTAAGTGGAGAGAGATGGTATTCGAAAAAAATGGGGTTGTTTATATGTATATACACATTTGTAGCTTGTATCTACACTTCAAAAGTACTTTTCAGGTTTCTCAAGTACTTTCTTGGGTGATAATATCAAGGAAGATAAACTACCTACTTCATTTGAAGCACAAAAGATATATCAGGTATATAATAATAATGCCACTCTTTATCATTTGATACCCATTCAACTAACGCATTCCACAAACAAGATGATGTATGCCTATTCAAGATTAAGTTTGATTGTATCAAAAGACAAAATGAAACAAATGATACCAACCAGGTAATATATATATATGAACGAGAGAATCCACCATTTATTTATAACACCTATATCCTCTCTCTTTTTGAAAGTGATGCAATCCAATCCATGATACTCGAGTACTTCTCATCCGCTTCAAAACCCACCATTGAACCAACTCATTCAGTCTCTACCCAACTGGTGCCACCTAAAAAACTCGCACCCACAAGATCCGATTCCACCGTCTCAACCAACAAGTTCATATCATGGATCTCCAAACAACAGCAAGAAAAACAGCAAGAGATTAAAAAGAAACCAAGTATCACATTAAAGGAGGAGGAAGAGGAAGTGAATGTGGATTTTGTTAAATTGTATGCTTATGCTACAAAGGATCTTTTCTATCTGTTTGAAAAAAAGACACTCGAGAAGGAGATGGTCCCAGAGGTAAAAGTGACTGCAGTCATTGCAGCAGCGACAGCACCAACGCTCCCCGTGGTCGAAAGTACTGTAAAAGTAACGGCTGATGATAAACCGAGTATCAATGGATCGAAAACAGGTGATAAAGAAAGGTAAGTCCCCCCCCCCACTTTTTTTTTTTTGCACATCTCCCTTTCTAATATATATATTATATATACTAGCAGTAGTAGCAATAAATCAAAGGTCCCTACAAGTGTCCTGCCCTGGAAAACAAGATGGAAACCCTCACCCGAAGATAAAAAGTAAAAAAGAAAAATGCCTATGTCACTAAGTGTGTGTATATTCTAAAAAAAAAAAAAAAACTATTGTACTATATAGAAACTGGAATCGTTTCCTCTCCACCAACTCTGAAGAGATGTCCAAATCCATGCAATTCAGTTTCAACGACCTCAAACTCCGCGGTTTTGCAGGCCACAACGCCGCCATCCGCACCTTTGCCATGCACGAGCCGCTCAAGCTCTTTGCGTCTGGTTCCCGCGATCGCACCGTCAAGATATGGTCGCTCAATATACATGATGGGATCGAGCACTGGGAGACGGACCCCTTCTCGGAGAGTCTTGTGACCTATACGGGACATAAGCGGGGCACGATCAACGACGTGCATTTTTTGGCACCTGGTTTGAATGATGTGGTGGCGAGTTGTGATGGACATGTGCATGTAAGAGAAGAGAGAAATGCTTATTATAGATGAATGTTTTGTATTTATTTATTATCATGCTTTTTATTGGGGATTTTTTTTTTTTTAGATTTGGGACCCCAATACGGGTGTGGGATTGCATCAATTCAATACAGGTAGGGCCTCTGTCATATCGGCCAAACCCATTTTCCAATCAAGACATATTGTCGGTGGTACAATGGAAGGAAATATCACGTAAGTGTGCTCAAACTATATATAAAAGAGAGCGAGAGAGAGGTTGATTTTGTTACGGAAAAAAAAAAAAAAAAACAGATTCTTTGACGCCTATAATTATACCCAAATCCATACCTGGAAATCAAGCTCCACACTGACAGGTGTGATCCGTGTGATTGCGGTCAATCAAGCAGAAACACTGGTGGCAGTTGGGTTCTCAACAGGTGCCATCTCCCTGATTGAATCACGAACGGGAACACTTGTTGCTAGTTGGAAGGGAGGTGATAGTGAGATCACACTGGTAAAAGAACCAAAGAGTATATATAAAAATCAGTCCAATTGACGGCTTTCTTTTTTATATATGTATATAGCTCAAGTTTTATACAGATGATATATTATTATCTTGTGCAACTGCAGATCATCTGGTGTGTTGCTGGAATGTGAATAGATTGGCTCTAGTGAAAACAATATCAGGTAAGTCCCCTTCCCCCATATAATAGGATAATATGGATAGAATAAACTAAAGACAAACATGTAAATCTATAGCGCCTCAGGATATCACATCACTTGATATTTATAAAGATGAGATATTAACTATTAATGGTAATAACTCGGTGTCTTTTATACCAATTACGGATGATGTAAGTGTTTTTTTTTTTTTAATAAAAAAGGAGTTTTGCTAAATGAGCTTCTTTTTTTTTTTTTTTTTTTTTTTTAGTTCCAAGCGTATTCTTCTAAATTCAAAACGTCCATTATGAAGTCTCAAGTGAGTTCGTTTGGTATTATACCAACAGATCAATTGATCTTGTTTGGGTGTGCTGAAGGTGAAATATTCCTGTATGCATAAAAACAAAAATGTATTATATCCATTACTTTTTTCCAATAATAATAATACCAATTACATATTAAACATTGTGTCTGTGATTGAGTATTATCCATTTATTTAAAGTGAAGTTTTAACAATTTGTAGTCCCACTCCACTAACAGCGATATGTACAGTATCACTACAAACATAAATATACATAAGAATAACGGTCTTTAATAGTAACAAATAGTATTTACTCACTTTAATAAAATAGCATCCACAGTAGATGGGTCAGGAACATCTATGAAAATCATATCATCGAAATTCAAAGAGACGCCATGATCTCTTTCATTCTTTAACTTCCATTTAATCAATCTTTGATCTGTGGATATAGAAAAGACGGTATCTTTTACCACTGTAATACCTATTTGAATAAAATGAGTGTTGTTAATAATCCAAATGAATAAGTATATCAAATAAAAAAAAAAACACATACCAGTAACAGATGATGCATGTGCACTTGGAATAATAAAAGGCTCTCCGACCTGAGCTATACCCTCTTTTTTAACTTCAATTAATGTTACAGCAACAGCATTATCATCACCACCAGTAATTACCGCCATATGACACTCATCTATAATACCAAAAAAAAAATGTTTTTTTTGAATAAATAGGACTTGGTAATCATTGTAAACAAAAAAAAAAAAAAAAAAGACCTTTGAAAGCGACTACACTGAGTGCATTGACACCAGACATATGACTCGTATAATGCAACGTGGGTTCATCCAATCTAAAAGCAGCTCTTGTAGGCTCCATCTCCAAATCCACATGCCCGACCACTTTATCCAACTCATCACCCATATCCCACACCGCAATTTTACCATCTGTAGCAGATGTCAAAAAGAGAACCCGACCATTGACAACACTATGTGCTATCTGCAAGATACACTTGCCATGCCAGGCACCATCTGCCACCAGAGAGAACTTGCGTGTCTGTTCATTGAATAACCAAAAACGCATCATGGCATCTGAATACACCACACCTACAAGATGAAGCCCCAGTTGCGCATCCGCCACATACACTGCTGTATCCATGATACGTGTCTCTATATCTTGACTCAGTGTAGGACAACTCGCCCATTCCAGACAATTCAAGCCAATGGGTTCCCCCGGTACCTTGGGCGGGATGGGCTCGAGCTTCCAGCATCGTAGCTCCTCCAACCCCCCACTCGTAAATAAAAGCGAGGCGATGCCCCGACTCGTCGAGATGGTCTTAATCACAGATGCATGTTTACGAATATTGGCCAATGTCACGTATGTGGATGTTGGCAAATACTGCTGCAAACGCAACACCGTATCCTCCCCACCGGTCGCAAACGCGATCGCTTCGTCGTCGAACCTCATAAAGTGAATCGCGCGTACATCACGACCATGATAATTAGGCTGCAGAATGCTATCCCTATATCCCTCCACCTGGGTGGACGTATCACGGAAATAGCTGTACAGTACCTCCTTTCGTATAAAGGAAAAGGATGAACGGCTCAGTTTGGCATCCCGTGTATTGAATTGCCAACGACGGTGCCCTCCCCCACAGTTGATTGAGAATACACAAAAGTTTTTGTTCTCATTATGAACAAAGAAATGGTTTCTTAGGAACCCGCACAGCAGCAACTCGCCATCGATAAGCAAGGCCCGCTCGAGGGTGCCCTTGGTGACTTTGTTGCGGTAGAGCTTCTCAAGAATCATGTCCTGACTGGCTGTGATGGTATCGCCCCGGCTCGCCACACCCAATTGGGTCTCGGCAACATGAAACCCGGTATCCTTGGCCATCATGTTGTGTAAGCGGTACTGGATGTAACATCCATCGCGACCTGTTGTCCAAAAGAAAACGCCGTTCTGTGAGGATTTTTGAACCAGGATGTGGGTAATGGCCTGACGACCATGGGTCCTACGAAGTTGTAACGAGGGTTTTAAGGTGACAATGCCGGATGCGTCGCCGTGGGTGAGTGGTAGACGATAGACCAAGAGGGCGGATTCTCTGGAACCGCAAATCAGGACATTTTCCTTTTCGGCTAATCCTACAGAGAGAAGCGTGGTGCGTTCGGTAGGCATTTCAAGATCAAACAGTGTGCGGATAGTGGGCTAAATAAATAAAACAGATGAATACATCTTGTCAAGAAATTATCATTTTTTTTTTTATATATTACCAAAGATGGATCAGATAAATCCAATCGATGGAATAACACACAGTCATTGTAACCATTTGATATAATGTAAAGAATATTTTCATCTATGATTTTCTCTGTTATTTATCATGTCATTTACCAATACTACCGTCATCGTTTTACCTATTCCCTGTTCAATGAATATTTCAAACAACTTTTGTTTATGAGCAGCAATTCGAATGGGCTATCATAAAACAAGATGACGTTAAAAAAAGGGGGTTGTTTCACCTATCTATCATTACTTGGCAAACACTTTACCTCAAAAAGATCACCAGGACTAATAATATTAAGTCCACCAAGTATATTTCCAATAACAACAACGCGACCGCATTCGGAACTTGTCATGATGGCATAATTCTTATACGTTGGATCAAATTGAATCCGAGTCCATTCATGCGGTGATACTGTTGTATCGCACTTTAAAAGGTAACTATATGAACACACAAAGATAAGCCTTTCAATCCATTCTCAAAAAAAGAAAGCTCATTTTACCCTTGTGTTGTCGCCCCAACATAGACATGATCCTTTACTAGCACAAAATTCCTCACATAATCCTCACCCACCTCCAACGGGAAACTTGTCAACTCCTCTTCTGAATCAATCTTGCTGTTTCGCGCCGATAACAATGACCACAAGCGAATCCCAGAATCCTGTCCACCCGTCGCTACAATGCTACCATTCACAGCACAACTAAACACATTCTTACCGACATGGCCCTCCCAACAGGCAATGCACTCGTCCAATCTCCATACCCTACAGGTAGCATCCTCCGAGATACTCACAAGATGCTCATCATCGACAAATTGACAATCCCATATACGCGCCGTGTGTCCATAGAGCACCAATGGCTCCTCTCGACTGTTGAGTGACCATATGCGTATGGTTCGATCATCAGAGACACTCGTAAGTCGTGTACCGTCGTTATTGAATCGCACACCAAAGATCACCCCCTCATGGCCTCTCAGCACCCGCTCTACCTGACCATCACCCAGTTTCCATAGATGCACCTCGTTAAAGACGGTGCCTGAGGCGAGGGTGAGGGTCGATCGTGTATGACCAAAGAAGCGAGCGGCATAAAGGATACAACGTACCTGACACTGTACGGAATGAAGCAGGATGGGTGTATCGGTATCGATATTGTAAATCTCTATAAAATTATGGGCAAAGGCAAGCGCTATTTCCATAGAAGAAGACTGTTGTTGTTGGGAACGAGGATTAATATGTTTTTGATCTGATACTATTTTTTCAATTGTTCATACTTGTTGGTCTTCCTGAATCCACTGTACATCCATAATCCAATCACGGAAAGGCCCAAATGACTTTACTATTTTTACGCTATGCACACAAGTCAGTTGTTTTAAAAAGAAAAAAAAAAAATCATCGTGATGGGAATTTGGTATTTCTTATACCTTGCACTCTTATCGGTCACTGTCAATTCAACAATGGACAGGTATTTTGAGCCATAAATAGCCAAAGTGCTCTCTTTGTGAGGCACTGAAAAAGAAAAAATATAAAAAAAATTGTTTAGTTTATAAACGGCAATAGAAAGAAGATACTATTTTTCTTTTTTACCAGGAACAATACGGTGAATACGATGATGAGGCAATGCTTCCTCATTGCATAACAGTTGACCTGTCTTGACATTATAGACCTTCAAGTAAGGTCCATGTCCAGCAAGTAAAATGTCATTATTGTAAAAGTGCAAACTTGTCACAATCCCGGCATAAACCTCCTTTTCTAAAGGCTTGTTTTTTTAGTTGTTATTATTATCGGTTTTTTTGGTTTTTCTTATTGGTTTTTATCTTATTTTTTTTACTTTGGAAGGAACTAAGTTCGACATGAAAGAGAGAACAACTTTGTGTGGTTATTTTTTTTTTGGAAAGGTGCGGTTTTTTAAAAAAAAAGAAAAAAAAAAAAAAAACGGAAAGTTGTGGCTTCTTTACTTTGTTGATGAGAAATAAGAAATAATAATTGAGAACAGATAATAATGGTATTTGCATAAATAAAATACCAAGGATTCAAGATAAATTATCATTTGCTTGTTTTTAATTACTTATGTCGAGAAATGCGACTATGGAGGAGGAGGGTTCATACGAATAACTTGTTTCATAAAATAGATCACAATTGGATATCTGTTATTGTGCTTAAGTGTACAGGATTAGTCTCCCATTTAACCCTTTCTCGATCATTTGAAAAAGGCACTATTATCAATGCATATGTTTTGCTTCATCATCATTGCATAATTAGGTTACCATTTGTCTAAACTTGGTTCTGTGGCATCCATTTTTTCTCTTGCCTATTCCGTTATATTTGAATAGAAATGGATGTTGTTTATTTAATATTAACAATCGATTGATGAATCGGGTGTAGAATAGTCCTTTTTCTTGTTTAATTGGAATTGTTGCTGTTGATTGAATCAAAAAGTGAAATAGTGTATTTCAGCCACGTGGATAAACTTGATTTAAGGCCAATTAAAGAAGTCTAAGGAGGAGGCTGAGTAGCAGGTTTTTGAATCTCCATTTGATACAATAGATATTTTTCTCTTCTTCTTATCACTATTAGTATTTCAAAAGTGCCTCAAATTCATAAAGATCATGAATGGCCACTTACACTGAATAGTGAATATGAGTATGAATATGAATATGAATATGAATATGAATATGTATATGAATATGAATATGAATATGAATATGAATATGAACGAACAAAGTAAAAAAAAGAGAACACATTCTCTTTAAACAATTGATTTACTTTGTGTAACTATTATAATCCAGTCATGTGAGAAGATGAAAAAAAAAGAAATAGACGAAAAAGGGGGAGGGATATTGCATTATTTTTCTTCTTTCTCTTTATATTATTATTATTATTATTTACTTGCTATGGCTGCCGATCAATACTCTGGGTTAGAAGACGAAGCTCTTTTTGATTGTATAAAAAGTAATGATTCTATACAATAAAATAAAATATATATACACTGATAATATTAATATGTTATTAATATAAAAAAAGCTGACGAAATTGCTGTTAGTGATGATATTATCCAAGGTGCCCAAGACGATAAAAATGATTGCTATTACAGAATAGGATATGAATATACCCAGAAAAAAGACCATGCCAGTTATTTAAAAGCACTCGACTGGTACCAGAAAGCAGCAAGTAAAGGCTTTGCAGACGCCCTTTTCATGATAGGCATGTTTTACTATAATGGCACTGGTGTGGCCAAGTCTCTAGAGACAGCCATGAGCTACTTTCAAAAGGCAGCAATGCGAGAGCATCACGATGCCGAGTTCAAGATTGGTTGGATGTATCTGTTTGGTCAGAGTGTGGAATTAAATTATGAGACAGCCATGACATGGTTCAATAGAGCGGCAAACAAGGATCATGCTGAAGCGCAATATTGGATGGGGAGAATGTATCAACGTGGTCAGGGTGTGCAAGTGGATATTGTAAAGGCGATAAGTTGGTATAGCAAGGCAACAATGCATGGGGATTGTCATGCGCTTCATACAATCGGTACCCTATATAGCAAAGGTCAAGGGGTAGCCCAAGATCACGAATTAGCATTAAAATGCTACTTGAAAGCAGCGGCCTACGGTAGTCGCGAGTCGCAATATAAATTGGGAGTTTTATACAGCGATGGAGAGACAGTCGCCAAAGATGAACAGGCAGGTAACAAATGGCTGACAATGGCGGCCAACCAGGGTCATCGTGCGGCGCAGTATATACTGGGAGAACATCACTATCAGAAGCAAGAGTACGATGCTGCCTTGAATTTATTTGAGAAATCTGCTAAGCAAGGATACCCAAATGCTCAGTATAGAATAGGTCACATGTATCACTGCGGTGAGGGTGTACCACAAAATTTTCATAAAGCACGTGTGTGGATTGAAAGAGCTGCCATCAAGAAGAATATAGATGCAGAGTACCTTCTAGGCAAGATGCTGTTTGACGGAGAACATGTACCTCAAGATTACAAGGCAGCGGTTGTATGGCTTAAGAGAGCGGCACAACAGGGTTCAAAGGAGGCCTGCCATATGATGGGTTTAGCGTATTTACACGGTGATGGTGTAACGAAAAGTCGTCAAACATCACTAGACTGGCTTAATAAAGCAGATTTACTGGGTCACCCTGATTCGGCAACGGATGCACAACCGTTACTTTTGAAAGGATACAAGGCACGGCCCATTCCAACAGAGAATGACAATGGTAAGATATAGGATTTATAAGAAAGAAAATAAAAAAGGAGAGGATGGCTCAATAACATACAATAAAAAAAAAGGAGAAAACCAGAACCAAGATGAAGAAATCGAAACACTCAAATCAAATTTTATCAAACTTCAAACTCAAGTCGAATCACTCAAAGCCGAAAACAAAACACTACGAGAGGAAAACAAAACCATATTTCTAAGATTTGACAAGTCTAAAAAATCTCGCGACAACGAACTCAATAGACAGAAAAAAGCAAACAGCACTCTCAAAATGGAAATGATAGATAAAGACAACATGATCAACAATCTTCGTAAAAAGATCACTGAACTACTCACAAGACGTGAGAACAAAGAAGAAATGGAGATGATACAGCAACAGAATCAAGATATTCAGACTCGATTTGAACAGATGGAATTGATGATTCAGCAATTGACAGAGAGAGTGAAGGATTCTAATAATGAAGGTGTCGCATCCGAACCCGATGAGTATAGCTCAGACGAACAGCAGTTTGATTCATCTTATTATGATACAGAAAATGATCCCGATGAAGTGGATAGCGACAGCGATGATGAATCATAAAAAAAAATAAAAGAGAATATACAAATACATTGAGTGTATATGTTATTTACAAAAACATTGTCTTTAACAATTGCTATGCGTTTATTCCCAGTCTTAATATTAATCTATACAGCGAGCCACTTCCAACAAAAAATCCTTTCCATTGGCAATCTGACCTTCTAATAATAATAATAATAATAGCATTGGATATCGTTGTATCTCATCTTTCCTTGTGAATTATATTTACCTAGAAGGGTATTTTTCCAAGCATGTTGAGCAGATTCATATTTCTCTGGTCGCTTACTTTGATTTGTATCATGATACGCTGTTAGAGTATCTGAAAAGCCTGATAATAATAAATAAATAAAAAGCAAGTAATCCTCAAGGACCCGACAACGTACGCATATTTAAAAAACTCACTACTTCACTTGCATTGAATCCATTCCCGGTACCAACTGGTTGAATGGGTGTTGCAATGGCAGATAGAATGGCTGCACCGGCCAGGTTATTTAGAGTTTTTGGAGCTATTGTATAAATCGGTTAAAGTCATTGTTTTGGTTCCTTTAGAAGAAATGATTACCAGTTGATTGTTGCTTAACAGATCCAGTCTTCTTATTCACTAAGAATGTGTTTATATCTCCCCACTTAGCATGAATTGCTTTAGTAATTACCTGGCATGGTAAATAATCAAAAGATGATCAGAAGAAGAAGAAGGTAAGAACTCTTAAGGTCTGCGTGTGTTTTTTTGCAGGCACTTGCCTTTGGTCATGTGATTATTATACCGGGTCGCACAGGCACCGAGCTCGGGATACATTTAATGCATTGGTGCATTTGTTTCCATTTACAAAATTATAGATAGTGTATTCTATAAATAGAGAATAGAGACTACCTAAAAGCTAATCAAGTGTACTTGATCTTGATTATTTCCCTTTATAAAAGCATACTCACTTTTAGAATGACCGATCTATTTTTGAGACAGGGAAAAACTAGTTCGACGGTCTCCGCTATGAACCAACTAAGTGAGTAAATTAATATGTATTTTATTTACATTTGAATAATAATAATAAATAGAAGAGAGAATAGAATCAAAAGGGTATTCTTTTCTTGCATTCTATTTTCTACAAATAAAATGTGTATAAACTTTTTGTTTGCGAGGGGAAAAAAAGAAAAACTCCCCATCATGGGTTTCATAAAGGCGGTAAAAGTTGTATAAACTCATCAAAATCAATATAACCATCTCGATTGATATCACCCGTACGCATCATCTCCTGAATCTCTCCCGGGCTTAGATGTGCTCCAATGCGAATCAGTACCTCTTCTAATTCAGCCTGACTAATACGTCCATCTTTGTCTTTATCAAAGTATTGAAAACAGGCCATGAGCTCATCATCCTTGTCTCTGTCGCTTTGTGCATGAGGAAGGTATTTAAACATGGCATGTACGAACTCATTGAAATCAATCATATTATCCTTATTGAGATCAATGGCGCTGATGATATTGTCGAGTTTATTGGGGTCTGATTCAATGTTGAGACTGGTTAGAATGCTTGTAAAGTGTTTGATTGTAATATAACCATTATGATCGATATCGTATATATTAAATGCTTTAATAATAAAATTAAATTAGTTTGGTGATGTCATGACATATATAAATGGAGTCATTGACAATTTACCTTTTTTTAGTGTATCTAGTTCTTCCACTGTGATGCCAAGATATCTATATTGATCCATCATTTTTTTTTATATTTTTAAATAGTGATAAAAGAGAAAACAATTATTTATTAAAAAATTATAAATATATTTATATACAATGCGTATTTTTATTTCCGCATATCAGAGTCGTAGAGGAACGGATAGGATTGATCCACATGAAACAAATGGGCGATCGAATCTAGAAGCATGAAAGAGTGGCTATTGGAGAATTTCTAGAGAAAGGTGGTTTTGTTCGATGAACCGAGAGAGATAAGCTTGTCAATTGAACATTCTTTTTCTTGCCAAGCTTCTTTTTCTATTTCATCATCCTTCCCCCTTTGAAATAATAGCTCTGAAAAAAATTATTTGTGTGTGCAAAAGAACCTCCGAATAGATGACCGATGATGATGCTGACACTCCGCTTTACGTCTTTTTGTTATGTTTCTCGTATTCGAAATTTGTACTCCCATCATAGTAGCAAACTCTCCAAAATTGACAACACCATCTTTATCCATATCCACCTCTTCAATTAACTCCTGAGCCTCTGCTAAACTTAATTTATCACCAAGCTGAGCCATCATAGATTGAAGCTCTTTTACATCAATAGCGCCATCTCCATCTTTATCAAATGCGTCAAATGCCTCTTTAAGTTCCTGTTGTTTTTTGGTCATTCGTAGAGGGTCAGAGAGTGTAGGTCTCATCAGTACAGCGAAATTCTCAAAGTTTAAACTACCGTCCCTTTCAAGCATATTATTCAACTAAAATAAGGTACAGTGAGTTTAATAAGCTTTTTAGATTTTTCTCTGTTTTACCTTTGACATGCTGGTAATCTGTATCCCTGCTGAGTGTAGCATATCTTCTAATTCTGGACGAGAGATTTTTCCATCGCAGTCTTTGTCAAAGCTGGCAAAGAGATCTTTCAGATCATCTTTCTTTTTGGTGCTGAGGAAATGGCTGCCGAGACTTATGCGTTTTGATGCCATTTATATATTTTATGCAATGATAAATCTTGCAAAGTTGGGTTTTATAAAGGCGATAAAATAAAATAATAAATGAACGAGTTAATAAAAAGAAAAGAGAGCAGTTTATATATGAATAAAAAAAATTAAGCCACCTGTTGGGAGATTAATATGACACGAAGTTACCATTTGTGGTTACTCTCACGCCACTCTGCGGGTAACACACAATTATATTTAACTTTTTTTTTCAATGAATTCAGGTCAAGGTTACTAGCAATTACTACAACAGGATACCTGCGCATATTCAATCTATTAAAAGACTTAACGTATATCCATTTATTGTTGCTATCTACGATATATTTGTATATGGAGATATCAGAACCAGGTGAATTAAAATAACAAGGGAAAAATAAAATATATTAAAAAAAAATAGCGAAGCTTTTATCCGCAATTACTATGAGAGGAAATTCGTTTTCCTTTTAAAGTACAGCTAAATACGCGAAAAGTACATTAAGAAAGTTCTCTTGATAAAATATATATCTTGTGAACTTGTAACTCTCTTAAAAGATCATTTGTGTACTTTTTCACTTTCTGTTTTTTAATTCTTTCATTGTGAAAACGATCTATTTTTGTGCTTTTATATATTTATATGTTTTTTCACCTCGGCTTTAAATAGATTGTACTTTTATTTTTATAACTAGGCTCTTTTTTATATTGTTGCTGGGTGATACTCAAGCTTTATTCATACTTTATTTTTTGGCAATTATGTTTGGGTTTTTGCTGAGCCAAGTTACAAATTCCTTTTGATGGATTGTGATCGACATTTTGTCCATAAGCATCTTAAACGTTCGATATGATATTAGTAACACATTGTAATTGTGTTTTACTTCTGCAAGAAATTTGTCCATGTCCTATTCTGGCTTAATAGGAATTTGGTTTACTTTGTGTATAATTTTTTATATTATATGCACATATATTTGTTTAAAGTGGGCAATAAACGCCTCATCATTACGTTTATTCTCGTCAGTTCATTTTCATTTCTTATAGATTTTAAAACTCTGGTTTTAAGTTTTTTTTTTCAAATATACTCAAATGCAAATCTTTTTACTTTAGTTGCCTCTGTGTTTTATACATGTCCTTGTATTTTGATATTCGTCAATTGTTACATTTAATATATTTTAAGCTATTTTACTTTTGATAAAACCCTTTTCGTATCCTTTTGTTACAATACTCTTTGTTTTAAAAAATATAACTCATCAGTTCGCTATAAATATATTATTTATATTCAGCATCACCGTCAACCATATCTCAGAATTCTAAGTTAAACTTACTCAAAGATTGAGTCAACATTAAGTCTATTCGATATTATTTATTTTTTCTTGTAAAATCATTCTATGCATTATGCATGAATCTTCGCTTCTTGAATTTACCACACTTTTATTTCTACACAACCTTATATTTCCCAGCCTTGTCTATTACAAATCCCATTGGTATCTTCAAATACCATTTATCCTTACCTGTATTTTGTGAATCACTCTACTTTTATTATAATAATTTACCCGTTAAAATTAATATAAATATCCCTGTATTCCTACCTTGATGAGAGGACATTCTATTCTAATTTGATCATAATTTTAATTAATAAAAGTTCAATCTTCAAAGACTTATTGACTTTACTAAATTTATCTTTACTTAATTTACACCTACACAATTCACAGTATTGATTTTAACAGAGTATCTGTTGTCCTTCATACACAAATTTGAAGAACGACTCTATATTCTCGTATCCTTTACCAATTGTACTGTTTATTTGGTCCATAATGATACACTCAACTAGTGCCATTATAACTAATTCAAATGAATGGTGTGATCATTTATGTGAGGTTGAAGTAAGTAAAATAAATTTAGTAAAGCCAATAAGTCTTTGAAGATTGAGCAATTTATTTAAAATTAGAATTAAGAATTGAGCTAAGTCTGTAGATTAGAGTGGGTATAAAGAGTGTGTTTATATACAAATAATCGATTAAAGGTTAAGGAAGGAAATAACGTTATATTGGTTTATTAATAATCAATAATAATGTATTGGTGTTTGAAGGTAGGTAAAAGTGGCGTTACAAGTGTATGAAAAGATAATGTGATTCCCAGGAACAAATACATTGTGGAAAACCTTAAATATGAAATGCGTGATATTTTGAGAAAACACGCAATTAAAAAGAGAAAAATGAGACAGAAGGGGAATTGATGAGATAAATGTAGCCTTTATTAAATTAAGAAAAATTAAGAAAAAGACTGAAGCGACCTCGAAAGACAGATTATTTCCAAGTATTTATAAGAATAGGGACAGGCTGAGTGACAGAGGTTGAGTTGGTTTGACTCAACGTCTGATAATCAGATGTGAGATAAATTTAAGTTTTAGATATAGATGGATTGTTTTATTATAAACTATTTTTAGATGATGTGATTTCAGTAGATTATATAATCTATTGTAGTTTTCGAGCCATTTAGTGATATTCTGATATTGAACTATTACTAAATGTAAAATGTTAATTTTTGATATCTATTTATCATAATATTATTAATAAATACATGTTATCGATAGGCATCTGTCTTGAGTAACACTGAGAACAGACTTCAATCAATACGCTAGACAACATGCTATCTATACTTATTACCGTATCTCATATAATCAACATTAATGAGAATACGGTTGTTGAGTTAACACATCATACATGATCCATGCACCAACTCTATTATCAGATCTTTATTACCCAATAATATTACAATACAATCAACCATGATATTCTATATATCTAACAGTTCTATTCTCTCAAATAAGGTAGCTAAGCTTATTTGAGATCGATTCTATAAAATATTCTGTGTTTGTCATATTGTCTTTATTTACTCTAACCTATTTCTTATAGATGGTAATATTTTCTGTGTGTCACTTCAATAGTTTGTTCATTATTTAAACACAATAGGTTTAAGTAATGCATTATTCTTTTATATTGATCCATTTTCTTATTTAATTCATATGTTTTATTATTCCTTATTCTTACTTGTTTTATATCTCTTATAACCTTGAATATAGCACACTTGAATATGATATATAATTTCTAAAACTGATAATGTGTATTGAGATGAATATCGATCTTTGATACCTCAATTGACACATTAACTTATTTGTATAATCATTTGTTTGCGCAGCCCATGAAATTATAATATATGCCCAGAAAAAAGCAGATTTCTTCTTATTATGATTCCAGATGCACCATTTCACTCGGGCGTATCCATAAATACAAAAATCTTCTCAAGTTAATGATCTTGCATCAGCGATAAACAAGGTAAAATTTTCAAGTAGTTTCATCCGTAGAAGCAGATCAGGATCCAATATGAATAAGGCTGCCATGCGTCAGTTACTAATGTAGAATAGTCTATGAGAGTAAGTTTACTGTTTCTTTTTAGCTTCTTTGGTCCAGATAATAATAACAAACAGTAAGAGAAATAAAAATACAACGGTTTTGAAAGAGAGAAATAAATAATCAAGATAAAGAAAAAAAAAAACAAAATAGATAAACAAAAGTGTAAAAGTTGAGAATAAACAAAGGGTAACCATCTTGGGAATATGTGGGGTAACATCTTTATCTGTGTAAAGTCAGTTTCTACAGTTAACAATCCTTTTCCCGCACTGATTTTGGATAGGACTTGTTTTCTTTGTGGCTTAAAAAATAAATTTAAATAAAAAAAAACTACAAAAAAAAATATAAGCGGTTTCATGATGTAATTGGTTAGCATGCAAGACTCTGAATCTTGCCATCCGAGTTCGAGTCTCGGTGAGACCTTCTTTTTTTCCATCTCAAAATGGAATATTCAAATTTTGTGTGTTTGCACTGTTGTTAGGATTTTAGTAGATAGTAGTGAACACTATATTTTTCTTATACAAAAGATAGACATTAAATAATAAGAATAAAAATAATATATAATTACAGAATTGGATCAATATAATTATATGGATCTTCAACAATGAATAGACAGAGCATACCTCAATGACAATAAACAAAATAGGTAATAAAATTAATAAAGGGGTGAATACTTTGCTGATGCTCGAAGTAATAAGATATAAAAATGAAAGGTAAAGAGAAAGATTTTATTGAGTGAAAATACCATAGTCTTTATAATAATTCGATAAGCACTATCAGTTAAAAGAAAACTGAAATAAATGATTATTACAAATACAAAATATAAGAATAAAGATGATAATCTATAATCGACCCTTAAAAAATGGATGGATGCTTTCCTAATAATATCGAATGATAGGAAATACAAAAGAAAATAGCGAATTTCGATTGTATTTGCATGTAGCCACTTTTCTTTGCTTGCTCAATCAATCTGACTCACTTTAAATTAAAGTGATTGCCATTCAATCAAGTAACTTTTTCTTAATGTTAATATGATAATTTGATGTGTTTTATTGCAATAAAATATATAAAATATTATTTTCCAATTACATCTACAGAATACCAATGTTCGTCTGGTCGTCTACGGTGATTTCCTGGTAGACGTTCACAAGCCTTTGCGACTCTTAATAAAAGAGCCTCATTCCACCAAGCACCAATAAATTGAAGACCAATAGGCATAACACCTTGATAATAACCAAATGGAACACTCACAGCTGGTACACCAGTTAAATTAGCAATGGAACAATATTCCATAGCACGATTGGTATTATTCACATTTGAAATACCATAAGCCAATGCCCCCTCGGGTATCTCGGGTGCAATTAGAGCAGTTGTAGGAGTCAATAGAAGGTCGATTTGCTTATTTTCAAATATGTTGCGTAATTGGTTCATTGCTCTAGTGCGTATCTGTTGAGCCCTTATGTAATCTTTTCCTTCCAAAAGAGAGGCTGTTGCCATCATAAGACGAGTATGAGCTAAATATTTTCCATAATTCTCTTGATAGCGCGAAGCATAGCTATACATTTCACTGCAAATGGTGATTGAATGGGCTAAAGCAATTTGTTAGATATATAGAATAAGGAATAGTACTTTAACCGGACCATTATAAAGGTTGCTTACCAATTTTAATCAGATTCAATTCTTCAAGTTCAAGTTCAACAAAACGTGCACCAAGCTTAGTGAGTTGTTCCTTCATATTACTCAAACTTTCTAGAATAGCAGGCTCTTCAGTCCTTTCATTCCAATTTGGAAATATTCCAATAGTTAAATCTGATAAATCCTGGTACTTGTTATAATCCTTTAAAGAAGGTGGTGGTTGTAACAATGAATTAGTATCATTAGGATCAGGTCCAGCAATGATAGAATAAGCAAGTGCCATATCGTCAGCAGTAGCCGCAATTGGACCATAAGCACCAACAGTAGGATCAACAGTGGCACCACCATAACTTGATACTCGAGAAAAGGTAGTCTTTAAGCCATATAATCCACAGAATGAAGCAGGGATTCTAATATAAATATAAATATAAATATAAATATAAATATAAATATAAATATAAATATAAATATAAATATAAATATAAATATAAATATAAATATCAAAGTATACATTACTACTCATCACCTACCTAACAGATCCACCACCATCTGATCCAATACTTATAGGAATAACACCAGCAGACACAATGCCAGAACTACCACCACTTGAACCACCACAGGAGCGTGATGGATTGTATGGATTTTTTGGTGTTCCAGTGTTCGGATTGACAGTAAATGTACTAATATATTTCAACACAGTTTAAAAAAGAGAGGCCCTTTATAATATATATAAAATACATACTCCCAGCCCAATTCATTCATAATTGATGATCCAATAACAATTGCACCTGCCTTTCTTAACTTTGTAACAACATTTGAATCAACTTGTGCTGGTTTTCCGTCATTAATAAAACAGCTTCCCATCTTATTCTCTAATCCTTTAATATCCAGTTCTTCTTTTACACTAACAAACACACCATCCAGTAAACCAAGTGGTTCACCACGCTTATATCGTTCAGTTGACTCTTCCGCTTGCTTTATAATATCCTTGTCAAAGAAACGAATCCAATGCATATTGTCATTGTGTTTGTCTATTGTCTTTAATAGACGCTCTGCTACCTGCGTAGGAGTGAGTTTAAGACTTGTATAACCTTCGTGATAATCCCAAGAGGATAGATAAGGTGAGACACTTTTGTGTTCAATATCGAGTTTTATGTGTTCCTAATATTAAATTATTAATCGTGTGAAATTTTTGCTTTGTGGAAGGGAAAGAATATTATAGCTACCTCGTTATTAGAGGTGTTGCTGTTGGGTGAATAAAAGTAATTCGAAGGAATGGCTAATGTAGTTGGGTGATCTTCAATGTCTTGATCTCTTAACCGAAATAGACCGGCATCTTTAGCTACTTTTGTTTTTACAAATCTCAAATATGAAAGTGCATGTGCAGCAAGGACTAATGGCCAGCCATATAGTTCTGGCGCTTTTGTGTCCTATAATAAGTTGTTAAAATTCAAGTTCATTTCTTGCGAACGTTCTGAACTTGCCTCTAATTCAGAACTGTTCACCATTGGAATGAAAGTAAAGATGTTTTAAAAGTTTAGAAGTTAAAGAGAATTCTCGGAAATAGTAATTTACCATCAGGCACTTCATTTTACAAATATGGAAATTGAGCGATTGGACTTGATCAATATAAATAATTCCTTGGTTTGATTACGAGATTCTCTTTCAAATGACCAATCGTCGATATTATTTTTTATTTAACTAGAAAGATACAGGATAAGTGTACTAAGAAAAGAGAAGTCAAGTTGGAGGTATCTTGATATTAAACTCAAATAACTTTGAAAATATTACATATTACTTCAATTATACATCTTTTCCCACTTTTACAAGTATTTGGTTGTTTTTTTACTACCAACTGTAAGTAAACGTGATTAGATTTGGCTGTTTATACGAAAACCGAGGTTAAAACCTTCTCGTCTATTGTAAGTTTCTCGCCTGCATTCAAATACCATTCAAATACAATTGGAATACATACACCAGCTTTTAATATTAAAAATAAATTCAACACCGACTCCCTCAATAAATATCAGTGAATACTTTAAAGTCAAATTCAAATACATTCGAATATAATTCAAGGGCATTCAAAAAATCTAAAATATTGGTATTTGGAATACAAGTGCAATCAAATATATTTAAATGCATTCAAAAGTAGTTAAATAATTTAAAAATATTCAATGACTTTCGAATGTGTTTGAATAATATAGATACCCTTGAATATCAATAGTTGAATTCAAAAGTGGTGGAATACAAAATCAAGACTTACGATGTATGTTTTATACTAAACCTGATATTCGTCTCAAATCAATGTGTAGAAAATGCACGGGTACATGATACTGTCAATTACTTTTTATTTATTTATTTTTTTGTCTATTTTTGTATCTTCTTAACTTCTTTATCGTATGTATCCTTCATGTATTCAAAATTATATGCATATTATACTTAACGTTGGATCTTAGTGATTTATCTGAGAGTTCTATTTACCGAAAGGTTACAATGGAAGAACTTGTTTTTTTTTTGTTTTTTTTAGAAAAAAGGGTAATGACTATGAGTCTTCTTTAGATAAAGACACAAACAGCTAAAGTGACTATGTAGTTAGGTCATCGTTATCATCTTTTATAGTATATGAAAGGTATTATGCTTGTAGAAAAAGTCATTTAGTATTCTCTTTTTCTGAAACAAAATCAATATAACAGTAAGGTACAAAGCATGTTCAATCAATGGTGATCCTATGTTTTAAAGTAACATTTTAATAAAGAGGATTTAAATTGTCCCAAAAGCTTTTTGGAATTGCTAATTTTCTCACACAACCATTAGCTTGCTTACAACAGTTTATATCGCCACGGTCTTCAGCCTACAAAACTATTATTTTTTGAAAGCCATTTTTAAACCTGGAACACACAATTGAGTAATTATGGAATCAACACAAACCCCTATTTTTGAAACTTTTGAGCAAGTCAATATCCTTTTTGATACAACACCACCAGTCAATAAGGAGGAGTCTGTACCCAGTTTTGAAGAAAGTGCAGAGGCATCTTTTTGCTGGCGGATTTTTTACGAAATTGCCTTTCATGAGTTTTTATTAGGACAAGTCAAAAATAAGTATATAAATCAATTCAATTTTAAAAAAATGAATGAAAAATATTATAAAAAAGAAACGTTTGCCCATAATTTTATAGATTAGTATCTCCCTGATGAGCTTCTTTGTCCGCAAGACCTGGATAAAAAGTTTTGTTTCTTTTTCCTTTTTTTCGAAGGTATTCGAATAGGAATGACATTCTAGTATTGAGATAGTCTGAACGGGTATCTGTCACCAAACCACAGTGTCGGATATTTGTTGGGAGAGAGTTCAGTTAATGCTAAGTGGCGTAGCGACTTGTCTTAGAGATGTTCCGGGATCATTGGCGGTCTGGGCTGGTCTTTCCCAATCTACTGGAAGATTTTCTTTGGCGAGGCTGATAGCTCATATGGGATGGTTATATTCTTCTTTTGTGGATTTGGATAGAGTTTGTGGATCGGGTTAGTACGAATTTGGTGGGCATCATCCTTGTATATATCTTCTATCCTTTCTGCATATATTCTTTCTTCCTGTACATATTTTTATCTTTCTTATTATCAATTACTGTGCTTTTTTCTTGTATATAACCTTTTTTTTGTAAATACCGCACACTCTTGTACATATATATACACTCCTTCTGTACTTCACTATATGTATCATTTTTGAAACACAACACCCATTTTGATTTTTTGCGTCTTTTCTCTTTTTGTTTAAGGAGAAAGAAGGGTGCACTCATTAAATATCTCTTATGTTGTGGCATTGACATTTGAAATTTTCTAACAAAAAACAAAATTTGATCAAGTACCTATTCAAAGTTGTCATGAAATCAAAGATAAGTATATAAACGAAAATAAAACCATGATTAATTTATTATAATTTAAATAGAAAATGAGTCAAAGCAAAGCAAAGCAAAGCAATTTTCAAGAATAAGATGGTGAATATAGCAAGTGAAACAAGTATAAAAAAAGGGTAGTAATCTTATCGAGCACTGACTACAGCCCAAGTTCCTGCAATAAATCAAACTGGTTACCAGCTCATACATGCCTTTCAAAACAAAAATAAATCCACTTTAATAACTTATTCATCTAATACATGTACCAAAAAAAAAAAAAAAAAAATTGATCCACTGGCTATCTCTTTCTGCACTCTTGATTGATGAAACATAATTCTTACGCTGGTTCCAAATGAAAACAACACTTCAATGAAGAAGGTACCTTATAAAAGTCGCAAAAGTCTACATGAAAATTTTAGCTTTGCTTGTATGTCAAAAAAGATTTGGTCTGTCATATTTCTCCCGTGCTAATTCAAGGTATATATATCAAGAATCATACATCTATTTGTCTTGACAGCTAATACTTCACTTTGTGATTACCCAAATTCAGCATAACAAATGATGTAATACATAAGGAAATAGGGAAAAGAAAACTACACACAACGAAAACACCAGGAACAAAAAAGCAAAAGCAGTGTTATTATAATGTCAGATCACCTAACAAACTAACATACAATCAAAAAAAAAAATACTTATTAGAAAATAGTGACCATGTTGGCTTTTCTCTTCATTTTGGAAAATGGTGTTATACATATATATATCCTCGGCTAGACGGTAATCCACTACAATGTGGTTGGTTTACTTTGTGAGAAGTGAGCTCTACGTCACCATCAGTTATGAATAGTAACACTTTAGAAAACACAGATTTTGAATTCAAGTTTAGTTAAGAAACATCAATATAAATATATTCTATTCATGAAACTAATTATTATTTCCAGATTTATACTGTTTTTAAGAAGGGAAACAAATAACCAAAGACGTATATTTATTAAAGTTTATTTACAACACCATATATTCTCTATTTTTACATACATACATACATACATATATACACACACAAACATGTTTCTAGTGCATGAAGCATCATTGCTTTTCAAATAAACGTTTTCTATATTATTATAAACAATAAAATAGTACAATTGGAGATTACCTGATTAAGCACGGAAGGAATACTTCTTTTGAATTAATAAGTAAAGAAATAAGAGTAAATACGATTTTTCTATCTTTTGATTGTAAATAAGAAATTAGTGAATTTTCAGCTGTAATTCTCTATGAATAATAATATGTATATTATTTCTTGAATTGCACCGGAACGATTGTACACAAAAATTATGCTCTTTTAGTAAGTTCTATAAAACATTTTTTCTCAAGTAGGTTAAATAATTTAATTACATAGATCGATTTACTTTTATTTCAGTTGTATTTCACTTTATTATTCTACATTTAAATGAAAGAGGAAAAAAACAGATAATAAAAAAAGTCTATTTCATTCAAAAAAGGTGAACTAAGCAACTCATTATAGACAAAAGAGTTTCATGAGTTATCATGTCAGCATTTAAGGAAAATGTTTTCATTGTTTGTCAGAATAAGGTCGTTTGTTTATGTACAACCCAATCTCTAGAGACCCGGCTCAGAGGTTCCTGTTTGTGTAAGCTCACCAGAACCTGCCGTGATAAATTGTGTTACAAACATGATTGATTTGTGGCAAATCCGATAATGGAACAACAGCTTTACAGAGTCACCTCTTCTTTTTTATAAGCGTGATAAAATTACACCTTTCTAATATATTAGTGATGAAATAGAATACAGCAATAAAAAAATATTATACATTGAAATAAACTAAAAATATGTTATATTAAATAGACTGTATCCTTTCTCGGAAAACAAAATACAATGTTCATTTTTTCCAGCATATTACGTAGTTGGCAATGTATCTATTCTTCTACAAAGAAGATAATGAGCAAATAACACATGAATGCACCTTTAATTACGTGGGCTGAAAATAAACATGAAGAAATAGAATTCCTCATATCAAAGAACACCAAGTGAGTGGCTTCTTTTTGAGATGGCTGTGCTTATTTTTTCGGGATTTTAAACGTTAGTAGCATTCAAGGGGAAGACACCAAAGTAATGTTACGCATTAATTTTTGTTATTCATTTACTCTCTTTTTAGGTGTGTGGTTTTCAGATGTATTTTTTTTTCTTTTTTTTAATTTATCTGTAAATCTTCTCTTTCCTTTAATTTTGCTTTTTTATTTAATTTTTTTTTTTTTTTTATAAAAAAGAAAAGTGCGTTTCAAGACCCTTATAGAAGCGACAACTTGTGAAATGCAATTTATATTAGCTTGTTGTCTTTTATTATTCTATAATGTCTCAGCAAAAATAACATTAAAAGACAATATAGGATTTGTTGGAGATTTTGGAGGAATATCACTTTATAAAGATGAACAACAGTTCGAAACTTTAGATGATTCGACGTACCTGATTTTAGAACTAGACGGTATATACGAAAAATTGGCAACTTTTGATGGAACTGTAAAAGCGTCATGTATATCTCAAAATGATATTTACTTTGGAGGGGAGTTCAAAACTGTCAATAAAACACAATCTATGAATCATATTGTTCGCTACAATATACAGACAAACACATTCTCGAGTTTAAACCAGGGTTTAGATGGTCCTGTTTACGCCTTATATTGTGATACACAGTCGGTATACATTGGTGGCAATTTCACATTTCCCGTAAACGTCACTGGAAACTATACAGGAGGTGTAGCTGAATGGTCGAATAATACGTGGAATCCTTTACCTTGGCATGGATTTAATGGTCCCATTTATACGATTACAAAGAACCAAAAGACAGAGACTATTTTATTCGGTGGAAGATTCGACTCCACAGGTGATGGTATGTACTTTAATTCAAATACAAGCCAGATCATCCCACTAGGATCACCCACTGTAAGTTGTCTATCATCACCATCCGCTTTATTCATTTGTTTTTCGTTTGTTTTATATATATGTATATTTATTAACAATCGTACTAGACAATCTCTTCAGGAAATGGCGCATTATATGGAAACAATAGCAATCCAAGTAGCATTGTATGTCCTGCAAAGGCGTCACCAGATTCTCTTGGTGAAGTGTGGTATCTGCAAGACAATGTCCCTGGTTACTGGGATGCGAATTTTGCAAACCCAGTGGAGCCTACTGTTTTTAGATTATCTAATATTCAAGACGGTAATAGAGGGACCGTGTCATTTAAGTAGAAAAATCAGTACAGAATTATCTAACTATTGATGTATGTTTTTTTTTTTTCTAAAAAGTATCCTTGCATTAGGCCTAAACGAATATTTTGAACTTTCGTATACAGATCCCGTTACACAGCAGATAGTTCAATGCTCAGAAGTATGCACGTTGTCTAATGATACTTATCAAGATTTTACGGTTGTGACTCCAAAAACAACAAGTGGAATAAGAATAAATATCGACAGTTGGTATGGAGAAGGTGGCGGCTTAAGTTTTGTTCAAATATTTGAATCAGGTAATAAACTTAGAAATTAAGTGTTGTCTCTTAATTCTAAAAAAAAATAACAAAATTAGACATATCTGTGCATCCAAATCTAAATAGTGGTGATTCAAAATGTGGTTCTTCTGCATCCTCTACAGAAACAAGCATTACTGGAAAATGGAAAGATGTATATGTATATGGCTATTATCAAAATGTACTTGAGGCAACTGTAAAATATAGCGAACTAGCAACCTGCAATACGTCCATTGTTTATCTACCGTAAGTTTATATAGATCCTTAGTTTAGAACATTTATTCATGATCTTATGTAACCCATCTTTATAGCAATATCCCTGCGCAAGGGCAGTATAATGTTTATGCAACTACACCTGGGTGTGTCGGTAGTTCAAATTGCTTTAAAAGAACACAAGTTGAATTTGTCATGGAATTTTATCCTGGTCAAATCCTCACTACACAAATCGATCAAAACACCTTTTCAGATCAGCGAGTGCTTTTATATTCAGGTTTCATTTCTCCCAATTCAGGAGATTTCAGGCCTTCAGTTACATTACACCCTGCTGCAAACGCAACAAATGCGAGCGATGGAAGTGATAGCGTTGTTATTATGGCCGACTCCCTTGAATTCGAAGGTGCAAAATCAGCTGCCATTGTGAGTATTCTTGAATACGATTATAAGAATACCACAGCATCAGCGGTGACTTGGAAGCCGCTTAATGGTAAATAAAAAAATTCAGATGATTTTAATTATTGAAATGAAAGACTCATTTATTTATTCTTTCTTTTAATAGAGCAGCTACCTGTGGGATCGGCCGTCTACAAAATTGATGCTTCCAAAGGAGACATATTGTACATTGGTGGATCATTCTCCAGCCAAAACAGTACATATCGTAATATTGTATCGTACAACACTACTCAAGGACAGCTTATTCCTTTACCAAATATAGAATTAAATGGAACCGTATTCGATACTTTGCTTGTTGGATCTGGTAAGGAAACATCAGCATATATATCTTTTTTCGTTATTAATGATTCTATTTATAAAATTATAAATTTAGATCTGTATATTGGAGGCTCCTTCCAATCCACTGTTAATACAACTCTCCTATCAAATGTTGCTCGGTATGATACTACTACCACAAATTGGTTTGGCTTAGAAAATGTAGTTATGATAAAACGTGCTTGCATGAACTATAAGCTTATTTTTATTTATTTATTACCTTATGGTCATAGGGTGTAGATCAAGAAGTAAACAGATTAATCATATCACCTGATAACACCACGTTGACAGTTTCTGGTGCTTTTAGAAATAGATACTCCTCAATTTCACCAATTTTATCTATCGGAAATGCATTATGGAATGTCACAAACGGAAGATGGGATGAGCGAAACTCACTACTTGTTGGATCAATTGTAACAGATCATTCGGTGAATAATAGCATGCGTTTATATTGTGGTAATATTTTGGGTGCGCAATCCTATCGAACAGATGTAGTGGTATCCAGCCAATTATCTTCAAGAACCCTATTGTCAACGAGCGAGCCTTCATCAGTGAGTGCTGGAGTATATTGGAATGATACATTGAACAATGCAACAGTACCCATTATAGCACGTAGAGTATTTAACAATAGTGCAAGTGAATTTACAGCAGTTACTCTACTCAAAAACGGAACATGGGAGGACATTGGAAGCTTTGACGGACATATCTATTCATTGACTGTATTCAAGAACTGGTTATATATTGGCGGACAATTTAGATCAATATCAGGTGGAAATAACTCAATAAGTCTTACAATATATGATCTTGAAAATAAAACAACGGTCAGTGTAAGTCCCGTGACTGGTAAGTAGTGCTTATTGTTTTTGAAAACGATTTATCTAAATTTATTTACAGAAGGTTCGAGTAATCCTGGTTATGTAAAGATCATAAAGGTTCACCCTAATGGAAAAGATATACTCATTGGTGGTTATTTCTCAAAGATTGGTGCATTTGACTGCACAACTGTTTGTATGTTTAATCCTTCTAGTCGACAATGGACTTCACTTGGTGTCGGATTGACTGGTACTGCCAATGACCTCATCGTATCCCAGCAAGGTCAACCAAGCAAAATCATCGCCCTAGGTGACCTGGCAATTGGTGCAACAAAGATGATTGCAGCAACCATATCTGATCAAGACACAACGTGGGCATCTTATGCTTCATCAATGCAGATCAATGGTATACCACAAATAAGTGTCTCTATTTCAAATGACCAAACTATCATCGCAGGTTATAGGTAAGAAACATGTCTACTTCTTCTATAAACTCGGAAACTTACTATTATTACCAGTGACAATGGATCATCCTTTATTGGATCCTTGGAGCAAGAAAACTTTGTATCATTAACTTCAAACCTAGGATTCAACGCTACCTTTAGTCAGCTACGCCTTGTTACAATTAATGCATCTATCAGTGATCTGCGCTATCCCTCTGGTACCCAAAATATGTTGCTTGCTGTCGGTCATTTTATCTTCAATAGTTCTCAAAATGCGAGTGCTGTTCTCTTTGATGGGCAATCATGGCATCCATATTTGTTAACAACTCAAATTGATGGAACACCTGGTATTATTAGACAAATAATATCCGATACACCATATAACAATTTAAATGATAACAAGAGTACGTATATCCTATAATATATTGTAAAATTTAACAATGGTGTAAATCGTCTTATTGAATGACTCTTCCAAATAGGACATTTATCTGTTGCAGCAGTCATTCTCATCTCTATTGGCATCTCTATTGGAATACTATTCGTTAGTAGCGCAGCGGCCCTAGGTATTATGTTTACAAACCACCGTAACCAAGCTGCATCGTATACACAAATGCCCCACACATGGAATACACGTGATTCCATTATGCATGGTGCAGGACTATTCGGAATCGGAGGACTAGGTGCTGCGGCAGCGGCTTCCAGAACAATCTCTCAACCACCTACAGCAGGACCATCAAATCACCCAGTACCTGAATCTGATATAGGTGATCCTATTTTTCCAAGTCAAACGCCTATTAATGCTGCTACTGTTGCTGCAGGTGGTCTCACTTTTACATCCCTTGTGGCGGCGGCTAGAGCAAATACCTCAAGTACTATCAATGAGATTCATCCAAAATTATTTTATGCAAAATATCCCTTCAAAGCTCAGGAGTATGGTGAGCTCAATTTAAATCCAGGTGACTCGATTGTTGTAACAGATACCACAGATAATATATGGTGGTTAGGCTACAAAGACAATGGTAAGTAGTTTAAATGTTTGTGTGTGTGTATATTTGTATTAGTGTGTTTATCATATTCTCACCTACTGATTTCTTAATAGGTTACGATAAGCCTGTTTCTGGTGTTTTCCCCAGTAATTATGTAAAAACTTGATACCCCTTTTTCTTATTTTCACGTGTAGTTTAATATTGGCATTGTATCAGGATATACCTATTTTTCTTCTTTTTGTTTATTAATATTTTCGATATCACTCATATAAACTGCATCATCCAATCTTAAAAATAAAATTAATTCCTATCCATCGCCCATGATTTTTTTTTGAATTTAAATTGCTCGCCAATACAGTCGCCCTGTTCCTTTTCGATCTTTTACAAAGAGTGGCCCAAAGTCTGATTAGATTTGTAACATAATTATGCAAAAGACCTCATAATGTGTGACAATGTATTTTCGGATTTTGCGCCATTATTGGTACAGAGCAACCATAGGTGATGAAATGCTTATAGGAAGAAATATATCTCTAACGCTTACCTAATCTTTTTTCACAAAGAGTACTTATTGGTAAAATAATCTGTTTGTTTTTATAGTGTATGTTGAAAAGCCATTGTTAGCGGAGTGTTAAACTAATAAGTATAAAAGGCTGAGAAACTAAAATCTTTAGCTCTTTTGTTTCGAATTTCTTTTCTCGTTATACAAAAAAAAATGATTTCGCTTACTAAGGCAGTCAGTGTTATCTTACCATTGGCCTCCCTTCTTGTCTATAAATTAGATGTAAAAACACCTCATACAACAATACCCTGTGGCATTTTTAACGTAGGCTGTTTAACAGCAGATGAGATCCCCATACAAGGATTTGTGGATAAAGAATACGACTTTGTAAAGGATATTTTTGTAAATAATTTTATACAAGGTTTGGACGTGGGAGCTTCCATTTCGGCTTATGTAGATGGTAAGCAAGTTCTAAGTTTGCAAGGAGGCTGGCAAGACATTGAAAAGGGTATTCCTTATACAAATGAAACTCTTCAAATGGTCTTTTCAAGTACAAAAGCTTTGGTAAGATCTTTATTTGTTTGTTTACTATTTCACTTACTAAAACCAATAAAAACAAGGCCGCTGTTATCACTGCAAGACTTGTAGAGAATGGTGACTTATCCTATGATGAGTATATTTCGACGTACTGGCCTGAGTTTGCTCAAGGAAATAAAGAAAATGTCAAGTTAACAGATTTGGTAAGCAAAAGACCATAAGTATTTCAAGTTTTCGTGACTTTAAGCAATAAAGCATGGTTACACTTTCCATGATAGATGCGCCATACTTCAGGAGTAGGAGCATTGGATAATCCATTAACATTTGAAGAGGTTACAGATCCTGATATTTTGAGCGATATACTCGCCAGACAAACCCATCAATTTGGTGGAGAACCTCTACATTCTTATCATGCTGTATCTCAAGGACTATATCTTAAAGAAGTTATTAAAAGAGCAGATCCAGAGCATCGTACTATTGACGACTTTGCACAGATATTAAATAGAGAATATAATATTGAGTGGTATTTGAAGCCTGCAGCTCAAGGAAGTTCCGTTGATCCAAACCGTATCTCCAAATTTTATACGGAGCCAACTTATAAGCAAATCTTTGGTTTGCTCAAGGTTCTTCTTGACCCCAGAGTTGATAGTTCTTTGGCTCGTAGTGTATTTGATAAAACTAGTCCTTATTATCGTTCTATTGTTAATCCTACAATCGACCAAGTCCAACCTGTAGAGATGTCCAATTCGAGATACCGTGTTATTGAAAATTCTGCATACTCTGGATACTCTAATGCTGATTCGGTAAGAGATTGCATTATTCAGAATGAATGTATTTTTATGTAGATAATTCATTATTATAATTTTAAACACGCATGTATAGCTCGCAAAAATAGCAGCCATGATGGCCAACAAAGGAAAAGCTATTGTTGAGGGTGAGCCAAATCTTTTAGAGTCAGATGAAATATATAACGATGCTACCAAAAGCGTACCTGGTGAAATAGATCAACTTTTTAACTTTGTAATATACAACCAAAGAGGTGGCTTTATGGAATTCCGTGATCTTAATCTTTCAGATAAAAATGCCTTCTTTGAAGGAGGATGTGGTGCTGGTGGCTCTCTTATACTCTATAATAAAGAGTATAATATCGCATTTGCATATGTGATGAATGCTTTCACAGGTAGAATATCTCCAGATGAACGAACAATACCAATGATTGAGAGCATATTTGAGCATGTCAAAAATAAGAGAAATGCAAATAATTAATTATTGCTAATTTTAAATAAACCAGTTATTTTTGTATCCTATTATTTTATTGGTAATATTATTAAAGACGCTCCTTACAAAATACATGATATTCTATTATATTTACATATGTAATATGACAGCAAAAATAAAAAAGTAAAAGATAATTAATTAATTATTTTTTTTAGTGAATATATTCGTTATTTTGATTTGTAGCTGTCACCACATGTTTTAATCCTTCAAAAAAAGTAATAAAGGCAGCTATTCCTGAATTAGGCTCTTTTTAATTTTAATATTATTTTATTGAGGGATAAATATTTTTAACAAATGTTTCTCCTTGATTAATTCATAACCTTTCCGACAATAATTAAACCTGTTGTTATAAATTTTCCTTTTCTACACTTTTCTTTTTCTTTTTCTTTCTTCCCTTTTTCTCCCCTTTTTATTATTGCTTAAGTTTATACCTCGTATGAATACTATTCTCCAAAAGAAGAATACACGGAAGAAAGAACGACAAGCTACTCTAACATCTATTATCACTTCTGTTGTCTCAAAAAAATCAAGTAACCCTTTTTCAAGTATTTTTGCTTCAAAACGAGAGAGAAAACAAAGCATCGGATATAATATTGCAATAAATAAAGTTGAATCTGAGCAGCTACTATCTAAATGTGTAGAAACCGCTTTATTCATGCCTCCTCATAGTAAAACATGGACAAGTACACCCTCAAGCACATCAGGCTATTCTAACAGACCAAGGGTATCCCTATATATGCCTGTTATTCCAGAGGTTAATAGTCAACTAACACTGAATACTATATCAGGCCAAAAAAAGTAGAAGGAAAAAGATCTGTGTATACGTATGCGTATGGCTAAATAAGTAAATATGGCTTCGCGGTCTTTCATACATAACCTGTTTTTATTATGCTTCAGAGTTATTTATGTTATACTTTAATTGAAATGTAATTATTAAGAATCCAAATCAATAGCAATAAACTATGAATATAAGAAAGTAATGATATAAAAATAGTCCTTAATGTCTGTATAATTGTTTAAAATAAAACTTCCTTTTCCTGGATTATAACCTTTACTTGCACCTGATCTTTTTTTTTTTTTTGACAAACTCTTTCTCGTTTATCAAAATAACGTAACCTTAGTCATAAACATCGATCGTTTAATAAAGACTATCTGATCTCTTATTGGATTAAATTGTTTTCTTATTAATATTGTATAAATACCTGGTGCTTATGTGCTCGCTCTTTTATTATCACTCCTAAAAAGAAGGTATTCGTTTAGATGATTTTTTTTCCATTTTTTTTTTTTTTTTTTTTAGTAAAAAAAAAACTGCAAACCCATTATCTATCAATACGTCATCCAATCCATTACTTCAAGTTTATCCTATCAAGTAGCTCAGGTAGCTAAATAAAAATGAACCTAAGATGGTCCATTATGTTTGGTAGGAATACCAAGAAATTTTTTTCTTATAACCATCTTGTCCGTTGCATTACTGTGGAAACAATTGTTAAAAAGTCAAATTTTAGAATTATGAATAAACAAATAAGTTTTATGAGTAATTTATTTATATTTTAAATGAATAAAATGATAAAGGATATATAGAAGAGGCATTTTATGTTTTGCCTTTTATTTTTAACGAGTTGGGACCAGCCTACTACAATTTTTAAATAATGAACGATTCTATTCTATTTCGTGAACATGTTTTCGTCGGCCCAAAAGTGTTGCTTTATCCATATTAAGCTCAAAGGGTTGTCTGAAATTGTTACGTAGTTTTTTTCCTGGATTTGCTTTGGGTGTTTTTTCTATTTGTTCAAGTGCAACAACATTAAGTTTATCTTTTAGGTTTTCTAATTCTTTATCTACTTCATCATCGCTTCCTGTTTGTGTCGATGAATTCTCGTCTGTAGTCATGTCACTTTCACTTTCCTTATCCATGATATCATCATCATCTGTATCATCATTGATAGCAGACATAAATGCTGAACGGCGATTGACATTTACATCTCCAGCATTATGTTGTTGTAGTTTCAGATTTTTTCGATGCACTTTTTCTTCAGCCATACGATGCACTGTGTAAGAAATATCAAACATTTCCTTCATGGATGATACACCCGAAAATAAATCTCTGCGAGGTGTGGTAGCTCCAGATGCAATAATCGAAGGAGCTTGTGAATTTGATTGTGAGTTGGTACGAGAATTTATAAAAGACGATACTCCTGGTGACATTTCACGGGGCACTGCATCTTCCAATTCTTGTTGGTCTTTGTTTTGTTCCTGTACCATACGCTTAAATACCTCCGCTTCGGTTTCAGGTTGGTTTGATTTATCTGTCAATGGTTTTGGCGATGCATTGGTACTCTCTACAGGTGTGAACATAGGCACAGTAGTCAAATCAATTAGCTTATCCTCCATTGATATAATCTTTGCATTGGTATCCGTTTGTTCAACTTCTGTCATTTTCTATAGATAAGAGCGTGGTTAGGGCAAAAATAAATAAATAAAATAAAATGAGTCACCATACCATTCCTTGTACCCAGGGGTGTGCAAGAAATTCGTCAATAGTATATCTGCTATCGGGATCAATACAAAGAAGATGCTCTATCAAGTCCTTTACTTCAACAGAAATGTTGTCCCACCAAGGACTCATGAATGTATATTGTCCTTTTGAAACCTTTTCAGTTAAAACCTTGATGCTTTCATCATAAAATGGTGGAAACCCGCATAAAAACGTATATAAAACACAACCAAGAGCCCACATATCAACCGATTTTGAATAGCGTTGATCTTTGACAATTTCAGGCGCAGTATACCCCACCGTTCCACATGGTGTCATGGTCTGCTGATCCCACACAACCTTAGACAGCCCAAAATCTGCAATCTTTACTTGTCCAATGCCACCACCACCAACACCTAGTACAAATTCACCTTCGTCTTCTTTTGGCTCATCAAACTCTGGTGGAGGAAGTGGCTTGGTTCTCTCCATAAAGTCAATAGGCATAAATAATAGGTTTTCTGGTTTGATATCTCTAATAAAAAATAAAGCATTTTAGCATATATAGTCCTATTTGACGCATGTCTACGTGTTGTGCTACTTTACCGGTGAATAACCCCCTTTTCTTCGTGAAGATAACGTATTCCTTCAGCCACCTGGCGTATGCAATGACGAGATAAATCTTCACTAAAATAAGTAAGGCGTACAATTTGGTGAAAGATTTCTCCGCCTGGGCACAATTCTAAAATCAAAAAGTAATGCTAATCAAAGAAAAATTAACCCATACTGTCCTGTGGAAACATTTATAAATATAATCATTTACCTCTTTTGTTTCTATAAAGTTTAATAATTTAACAATGGAAGGGTGGTTTTTCAGTGTACGCATAATTTGGGCCTCTTTCAGAACGCTTGCTTTCTTTATAGTTTTTGTGGGGTTAGCAAATTTACAGAATTATTATTAAACTTTAAATTCCTTATTTTTTATGCTCTTTTCTTTATGCTCTTTTTCATTTTTTTTTCTGTTCTTACCTGTTGATGACTTAAATCTGTTTTACGAACTATTTTGATAGCAACCTTTTCACCGGTGCTTAGTATCTTTGCCTCATATACTTTGGAGAATGCACCACTAGTAAAAGAAAAACATGAGGTGAATATGATTGTTTTTGTCATTAAAATAAGAAATGACTTACTCTCCTAATTTGGATAGTACTTCATAGTCTTCTAATCCATTGTATCTTGGCATCGTCTTTCTAGCTTTGTTTTCCTCTTCTACTATGCGAGCGGCCGTCTCAAATTTTCGTGCATTTGACTGTCGAGACTGTCCGGAGTGCGTTGAATTACTGGATCTTCCACCTTTTATGAAGTTTTTAATTTGACTAAGCATGGCCATCAAAGACTAATATTTTTTATGTAGATACAAAGTTTATTATTTTTTTAAAAAAAAAAAAAATACCGAAAGGCAGATATTAAGTTATAAAAAAAGAAAGAAAAGAAAGAGAAGTGAAAAAAAAAGAAGAATAGAAAATATATAATATTTGAATATCCGCTTGATTAACATTTATGATATCATTTGCCTCTAATAATCGGGAGTCTACAACCGATCCTATTCCAAATTTGGTAAAAAAATAAAGGGTGTCAGCTCATGGGGGTTTCTCTCTTGCTCTTCCTTTCACTTTTCCGTCTTTTTTGTACACCGACCTTTACCTATTTAACTTTTTGTTATTTCAGGAAAAAATATTGTGTGAATGGCTGAAATAACTCTCCATTGTAATACTATGAGTTGTCGAAAAGCATTTTCACAAGAGACACATGTCAGTTTGTTAATTTGACTATATTTTTATAATCACTATTTAATATATATATTCTTCTATTCAGGCTTGCATTACTTGTTGTTCACGTACATATAAACAAAGGAGATGATTCTGAAAGATATCGCTCAAAGTAATTTATGACCTTACATATAGATATATTTTGTTTGGAGTGTGCCAGTAAAGCCTTTAATCAAGCATCTGTTTGCCCAGAATGTCGATCAAATTTAGGAGGAAGGTTAGCAAGTAACTGACTGTGGTTTTATGAGCGTAAATAGTTACCCTCTTAAATAACAAAGTGAAGACATCGTTATTACCAAGCTAAACCCTACAGAGGAATACAAATCTGTAACATATCTTAATCTTCCATATCGGTCTTTTAATTGATATCTTTTTTGAGTAGTCGGTGCTTGCAGGTTTAAGACCTGAAACTATTATGGACATCTGCAGTAGAGCTATATCTTTCTATGAATATCAAGCTTCTCAAGAAATCAATTATAGAGCACTACTTCAAAAGAAAAATGAAGCAAAATTCAATATGCTTTATGAAGAATATAAGCTTGCTACTCGTGAATTGAATTATGTATTAAAAGGTAAGTCGCAAAATAATAAGTTTTTAAGGTTAAGTTTATGAAATTTAAACACAAACCATTTTACCGCTTCTTGTATAGCTGAAAAAGAGAAACAGTCAGGTTCGACCATTACAAATTAATATTTTTTTTTCACGCATTTATTTGATATGTGTTCAGATTAATAGTGTTTGTAAATTAGAATTAGCCAAGGAACTCGAGTCAGAAAGACGAAAAAATCAAGAATTAGACTTGAAATTTCAAGAAAAGTCAAAGCAGTTTCAAAAGCTTCAAGTAATTGTTCTTTTTATATTTTCGTCGTCATTAAAGCATGGCTGATTTATAATAACTTTATACAGCTTATGTATGAAAAAATTAAGAGAAAGCTATTAGCTACGGTAGGTTCGGATCCTACACAAAGAAACAACTTGAATGTACCTCTTGCTCAGCCAACTATGGGTGGCCCGTCCTTTTTCAGAAACGCTCCTTCTTACCAGGTGATTTTTTTTTTTAAAAAAAAAATCAATAAACTAAATGAGTAGTCTAACGTTTATTTTTATATTGTTCGCTAATTACTAGTCTGAAAATAAAGGTACAATAGTAAAAAAAAGTATTTAATTTATAACCATTTTCTCATACGCATAATCGCTTTTGAAGGTCCAATACTAAGTGAAAATATAGCAAGGTTGGAAACTCAGCATTCTCTGAATCGTTCCCCAAACTCCATTGTTAATCCACGTATGAACTCATATCAGGGCAGACCAGTAATGAGTGATATGCCATTTTATCGAAGACAGAAATTTAGTGAAGGTAATACTCAAATATAGATATATATGTTACATAACAAACGTTGGTTTTTCTGTATTTTTCTGCATTTTCATATGTTATTAAGAAAGACCACGAAGTATCAGACTTTCAAGTTTCCAACCATCACCCACACATTCAATCTTTAAAACCAACTGAATATTGGTAACATGATATACGTATAATTGCGCAATACTTTATATTCGAATACACCATTCCCTTCATTCTTCTTATATTTCTTGTAGTTATTTGTTTATTTTTACCATTAATTACTTATCGGGAAATAAAAGTGATATGTTTATGCACAAACCATTAAGTAATGTGTTTTAAGCTTCCGAAATTTAATGTATTAGACGTGATTTTATTGGCAAGAGCTAAATAAATTAATTCATGAGATACAAAAAATAAATAGAATAAAATGAGTATGTAGAGCAAGTCAACGACCCTAATAAACAGAGACACTTGCGATGGAGTACTTTTATCTGACTTTGTTTTACTTTCCAGCGATGAGCTCATCACTCCAAAATAATAAACTTTTCTAGATTTGATGTTTTTCACACAATAACTAAATCTAACTTGTAATCGAAGACTATAAAATTAAAATTCAGATGACAAATGAATTTGGTTTTATTTGCCAATAAAGCTAAAGAAATAACTTGTAATAGCCCTGTTGTACTCCCATTTCTATCATAGCTGATAAATAAGGTGTGTATTATTACATACTTGCTTTAATTTGTTGATAGCAGTATCATTGTCACTTAATTATAGTTTATAAACTATCGGTGGTGGTGAACTAAATTTTTAAAAGTAAAGTTTAAATATTAGCAAAATACTTGGAATGGTTCGAAATAAGTGAGAAAGTGATAGTGAATTACTAAATAAAAATAATATGGTATTATTCAAGATGAAGAATGACGCTATATGTCAAAAAATAATGAGCGCATAATTTAGATTATTATGATTTGATAGAGATCTGTATCAATGAATGTATTGTTCTACAACTGCAACACCAATCTTATTATGCGCTTTATCTGGAATATAGCACCGTTTTGTAAGGAGAATTCACTGCTACTAAAAGATAAGTGTTACTGGTCAAAGGTAAGTTGCAGCCAAAAGTATAGTTTTATAATGTAAGTATGCATAATTATCTTTACAAACAGTAAATTTTGACTGACTTAGAAGTATCTTGTTTCTAGCCCAAGGCGACAAATTAAACCGCAATTATAATACTTTTTCCTCAATATTTTCCAGATTAGATGTGATATTTTCTTGTGATGCAGTGTCGTGATATTTTTGATGTTAAGGAATTCTTCTCTAGGTTTTTGTGGATAGGCTCAGTATAAGGAATACGACCAATTGTTAGGAGTTACAGGATATCCCATTAACACTACTTATACTTACTATGAATAAAAAAGGCTACTTTTCAAACTCTCCATCTTTTGAGTTAAATCCGATGGCTCATTCATGTATTTTCACTTTTTTTCAAACAAGAATGATAATAAAATGTAAGATGCATTGAATTACTCTGTTGTATACACTCACAATTCTTGGTTTTTTGTATATATCAAGCCAAGCTGTTGAAAATGATTATTTCGGGTTGACTGTATCTTGAAATGCTTTATATTTGAAATATTCGTTGACATTTATATATGAGTAATACTATTTTTTTTTTTCAAAAAAAAATTAATAAACTAATAATTGAAAGAGTGATTAAAAAAATCTCACTGTTCGGTATTACAAGAACCTCTCTTTTAATTGATTTTGCTCATAGAAACTACTTTTTTCTGGCGTATTCTGAATCCACTAAGGAAGGACTTTATGACAATTAAAATAGCAAAATGTTGCATGTTTACAGTGCTGGGAGTGAAATGGAGGTTAAAAAAATGAAGAGCGGTGGTAATCATAAGAAAATGATTAATGGAGACGATCAAATGGACAGACAGTGTTAAAAAAAAAAATCAAATAATACATCCTTTCCTTCACTTGCACATGTCATTGTTAAGCACTGACTGACAGGTTGTAATTTTAACAGTCGCGATTTTTTGTACTTTTTTTTTTTTTTTTTTTTTTTTTTTTTGGCAGGCTGTAATTTTAGCAGTCTATGCATTTTTTTTTTTTTTTTTTTTTGCAGCAAGGTAACAACGCGACGCAACATCAGACAACAATACAGCATTAAGGGTAAGTATCTATGTTTCTACAAGGTGGAAGGACAAAAATATAACACAATGTCAAGAGTGAGTAATTATATTTCTGTGATTTCTATTGGAGTTCAATTGATAAACTTCTTTTTCTTTTTCCAGATCTCTGGTTTCTCTGGTTCTCTGGTTTCTGAGCTTGGCTCCGTGTTGGCCTCTTTACTTTAAAAAAATCTGGGCAGGTATGTATTACGAAGATGGCTTGCCATTCTTCCAGGGTTTTTGGGTTGTTTACTCAGTCTGTAATGAAAGGATCTAGACACACAAGTTTTATTACGTATTGCGCCTCCCATGTAAGCTTGCGTACACTTCTTTGAATGTGAAAAAACTTGGGCTCCATGTTGGCCTTGTTGCTAGTAGGATACTGGGGCAGAAATGTGTTAGGAAGCTGGGGATCTTTGATTTTTGGCTTCTACGGTACCAGCGAAAACGTACGCAACGAAAGATCTTATTACGCACAAGTATTAAATAAAGGGGTTCTAGGGGAGTACCTCACTACCTGGATTGATCTGTGCTTGCGTGGGTTTTTCTTGGTGTCGAACCGGAGCTAGTGATGGCGACTAGCTCTCTGCCAACAAAGTAGTAGTAGTTAGGTCCAGGAAGGAAAGTAGTTGTGCTCCTTGATATTGCAACTGATTTTATAACTGTGCGTCGCGATTCTTCCCTGGCCTTGTGTCAGAAACAAAAAAAAAAATAAAAGCTGCTGCTCTACATCATTCAAGCTGTGGTAAAATCACAAGTATTAATCAATTGATTAATTTGGGATTATCCCTTTTTGTAAAATGTGGTTAGTTGGATGTAAGTGCCTGTTGAGGGAATGTGTCATTTATAGATCAGTAGATATTGGAACTTTAGAATGAAGTAATAACGTAAATGGTTATGAAGGTCTCCTGATTACTTATTTATTTATTATTTTTACATATCCTCTGTTACAAAGAAGTGAAGTTTCTAAGCGAAACTTCTGTTACGTTCTACTTATACTTGTCATATGAAGTTAACGTTAGGTAAATAGGTTTATAAACGTCAATAAGTCTTTGAAGATTGAACATTCTATTTAAAATAGAATAATAAGAATTGAATTGAGTGTTCCTATTACATAATATCCTATGATACTCTTCTGAATGTTCTGATTTTAAAACAGTTGGTTAATTACTGACTCGAGACTCTTTTTCTGTTTAACTAATATACTAAGGCTTGTATACGCTTTTTATTATATAACAATAGGCGTGGCTGTATTTTTTGTTATTTTTATTGCTTTTATCATAATTACTTGTTTTTACTTCAATTCTTTAAAACAATAATTATGGTTAAACAAATAAAACCAGATCTCAGTGGCGTACAATATTTAAAAGCTACTTTCCATTCATTTAACATTATTGAGTTCTTTAACTACTTTAATTTACTTACCGAAGATGATTGCAAGAAAAAGTTCAAAGATGTAATTTATGCAGCAGCCATATTAAACCGTGCTAAAGAGAAACCTGTTGCCACATTTGCTAAAACACATATTGACAATGAATTTACAGTATGCGTGTTTTTTTATTAAAAGAGGAAGAAAAAAAAAGCCTTGAACAAGTTATTTAAATCCATATCATTAGGCTATGCAAAGTAAAAGTTGTGAGGAACATTATCGAAAACTAAAAGCAGAAGAGATTCGTAGAATGCAGGAAAAAATAGCTTGGACACGAGAGAAAAGTATTGCAGTGACCAATTTGGAAGTTAACCAAAGGATCTACTCAACTGAAGAAAAACAAGTCAGTAACAATGGGTCATCTGATGCAGATGTTAGTGACCTTGATAATAATGAGGATACCACTTCCAGTTACCGTGCCAATGATAGTACCTTAAGCAGTGACGCGTCTGAATTACTGACAAAACCAGCCAAGAAATACAAACCCAGAGTTTACATTGATTATCTTGTTTCCACAAACAGTGACAATACAGTCGTTCCAATGCCCAGTAACAGTGCCTTTTGAAGCAGGTTTTTTTTTTTTACCATCGGGCACTTTTCTTTTGCGGCTACCGTGGTGGGCGATCTTGATGCGCTTCGACCATTCCTCTTGGGGGTTTCGAAGTTCCATAGACACAACAAACCTAGCAGAAATGACACCTAGTACCGTATGAGATAGTGCTCTTGTAGATGGGGTAGTTACAATAGCTGCTGTTCCCTTTTCAGACCAACCACCTGCAGGCCGCATGTTAATAGTAAAAGCAGATTCATCAACAAAAACACAGTTTCCCAGGTAATTCATATCCGTCATAGTCCAGCGCTTAACCCAAGCTAATCGAGCAGCAATCTTTGTAGTATCGTTTCTAGCGACTGGTCGAAGTGTGACTCGTTTGAAAGAAAGATTGCACTCAGATTTCAAGAAGTTATGAACAGTACTCTTCTTTATACTCAAGTCTGCAAAGCTATGAGTGAGAGAATCTACTGCATCAATTAATCGTGCTTGCGGGTTGTCATCGTAAAAATTAATGAGGTAGGTTTTATGCTCTTGTCCTAGCTGGGGCTTCGGTCTATTGACTAGGTTTGTCTGCTTCTCCAAAATATTCCAGTCCTTATCTTCTCTAAGTCTTTTAGCCCACTTTTGAGCCGTTCGTTCAGTGATACCGCCTGCTAAGCGACCAGATTTCGCAGCATTAAATAACTTGACTCTATTCATATATACAAAAAGAAGCTTTTGCTCGTTTGAATATTTATAATAGGTCTTGATCTGCTGTTTGACTGTCTCTGACATTTCCTCCATTTTTGCATCGAACTCTGTCGTATATAAGGTCGTAAGAGATATAAAAACATTAGAATAAGAAATAACAAGGCATACAAATGTCAAATAATAAGATGGATCGATAAGATTTAAAAATATATAAAATTCATTATTTAATCATATTGATTAAATAATGATAAACTATGAAGTAACACACAGGAAATACCAGTACCTTAGAAATAGGTCAGAGTAAACCCAAAACATTATGACAAATAGAGTATATATTATAGAATCAACTTAGATAAGATTAGCTACCTTATCTAAGAGGACAGAACAGCTTGATCTATAATATATCATATTTGATTATATATGTAATATCATTAGATAGTAGTATGCTGATGATAGAGGTGAAACATGGGTCGTTTATGATGTCTTAGCTCAACAGCGGTTTTATCCATAGCTCTTGTGATATGGAACTGCGGTAATAAGGATAGATCACATGTAATCTAACTTATTGATTAAAGACTGTTCTCAGTGTTACTCAAGATAGATGTCAATAGTAGAAGTTGTACCTATTTAATAATATTCTTTTATAAATGTAATAAACATTTATATAGAATATATATTGAAACAACTCGTACCTTTAGTTCTGATTCAATATCAGACACCAACTAAAGGACTCCATACTGACAGTGCATTAGATAATGTCACTGAAACCACATCTGCCTATAAATAGTTTATAAATCGAACAACCCATCACTATTCATGCAAAACCTAAATTGTCAATATATACAAGGCTTAGGTAAAACCAACTCAACCCTTGTGACACAATAATTTTTATTCTGATATATTCTTGGAAGTAATCTATCTTCGAGGTCTTAACTTCTTTTCTTATATTAATTTCTTTTGGTATAATAAAAGTCTCATTAATCTCATCAAACCTTTTGATTCTTGTTAAATTAAGTGTGAATTTGCTGAAATATCACAAACTCCACATCTGGCTCTTCCCCCACTTCTTGCATTTCACAGTATTCTCTAATACGAGTTAATGTTGTTAAATGGTTAAATTTTTCTCAAAAGGCGGTTTAATTTTTCTCCAAGTGCGAATTTCATTTTCACAAAAGGCGGCTTTCTTTTCTTCAAAGGACGGTTTTGTTTTTGAAAAATGAGCAGTCGGTTTTATTATGAAGATGGACAAGGAAAAGTTGTAGATGAGCAAGGGAATGATGCGATGGAATGGGATGACACTGTAACTCCTTTCCGAACTTTGATTTTTTTTATTGGCCGCCCTTTTTTCAAAAAAAACCTCTTTTTGGCATTGGAACGACTGTAATATCATTTTGGACGATAGCATCAAGAAGTGGGTTTTACCCAGTGGTTACAACTTTTCTGAAGCATTTATCAAACGAAGAAACACACTAGTGGACGAATGTGGAAATTGTGAAAAAACACTAAAAGCAGACGAAGAATTAGCAATAAATGGAATCGTATTGTTAGACAGTGGTACAACTTCTACTATAATCAACGATGATAACTACTACAATGAAGTATGCGATGAACTACGAGAGGTATACTCTAAATACAAAACCGAGTTGGATACTAGTATCATACATCAAACATCAAGTTTTTGTCAGGTATGTGTAATATATTGTTTCTCTAAAATCTAGCCTTAACTTTCGTTAGTAGTTAATGACAAATGAAGATTTTGATGATGTTGCTGTCACGGATAGGTGTATACGAAGATACCAGAAGACAGAAAGACTAAGAGACGTGAGACGGAAAGGCCTGGAGCACAAGAAATGGATAAGTATAAACAGGAAGACACAAAGGGGATGAGGTTTACAAGTATAACTTTATTATCAAATAAGAAAGGACAGAAGAAAAGACAGATAGCTGATGATGGAAAATAGGTTGGGAAAACCCACCCTATTTATATTTGAATAGAAGGGTCTAATGCAGATGGGCTGGCTTGCAGATAGATGGGCTGACTTCCCAATACTATACTTACTTTGATGCATTGCCTCTATAAGGCAATTGATACTGCTTGGGTTCATGACAGTTGCCACTTTCATTAATAACTCAACTCTGCCATCTTATATGAAACCAATATTATACTCCTTGTAAGGCTACTATTACGAAATTCTTACCATTGTTATGAGCAGAGCCATTAATAAGTAATCCTTATTTGATATAGGCATCGAACATACTATAATGGTTATAGTCCAGAAGATGTTAATGAGAGCTCTATAGTAAAGGATTGTATTCTCCCTTTTTTGGATAATTACTTTCCAAATAACAAAAAGTACAAAACATTCAGAGCAGATAAAGCAATAGGAGAAACTAGGAAGAGATTTTATGATATTGACTCCTCACTAAACGATCATGTTCGAAAAGCAGACTTCTCTATTGTTTCTACACTTTCATCACATTTAGTATATGCTTTGGAATCGAAGTCAGAAAGTTGTAAAAACAAATCAAAGGGTGATTTAATCAAGCTTGCTAGATATATGAAGGATGTTTTGGACTCTACTGAAAGCGAAGGCTTCCAAAAAATTCGTATGATACACTTTTTCTGGTATAATTTGTCGGCAGATTTGGTTCGGGTGTCGTTGAGTGAGAAAAAAAATGTCGCTGGTTAAATTAATAAAATGTCGTTGACCCAGAAATAAAATGTCGCTTGCCAAGAAAATAATTTGTCGCTGGAAAAGAAATTGAAGAGTCGTTTAGAAAGGAACAAAATTATAAAGACATAGTCCAAGTAATGAAATAGAGCTATAGTATTGAACTTAAATAGTCAACCAAGTGGGATAGATTTGCAGATTAAGAGTGACGATATTTGAATAGGTACACGTATTAGATTTGGTTGGATTTGTATCGAAACGACTATACAAGTAGATTTATATATTAACGTCTACAAAAACTAGTATATCAGAATGTCGATTTATTATTCTAATGTTGATTGCAATAACAACTACAAACTAAGAGCAGCAATTTAGTATTTCCTCGCTAGTGGTGTGTGTAAGAGGCCATGAATATTAAGCATCACATTGTGATCATTCATAAAACTCGCATACGATCGATAGTAATAATATAATTTAACAACTCAAAACTAAATACTAAGCTTTATAGAGGTGAAACAGTTTTAAATGTGTACAATAATAATTTTATTTAAGACATTTATTATTATAGTAATATGATTATATATGATGGTAAATGATATGTTGTTTTATAAGTATACACTGGCACCAGCCTTTATGCGCGCCACTAAGCCACTGACATCATCCTTACAGTCGGTTACTTTTGCATCCCAATCCCCCGAAGCTGAATGTCTAGCTTCATCCATTAGACTTTGTATCTCTTCTCGAATTTGAGCAATAAATCGTTGGGTATTTGATTCCATACGACTTTTTATTATTTCAAACTCCTTTAAATCTACTTGTTTTTGCTTATTCTGTTCATCCAATGCCTTCTGAACCATTGCACTGATATCGATTGATTTTATTTCTGCTACCTTATCATTTACTTGCGCCAATTCAACTTGAAGTGCCTCAGTCTCTTTTTCCATTTCTGCTCTAGATTGTGCTACTTGTTTCTTTAGTGCCTCAGATTGCTCTGCTGCCTGTTTTTTCTGTGCGAGGATCGTGTGACGTTCCTTTTCAATACTGCGTTCCCTTCGTTTCAAGTCATCCAACTCTTTTCGTGCTATTATTGCCTCACTCTTTAGTTCTTTGACTTTATTTTCTGTCTCCTGTGAAGTTTTTTTAGTGGAATCCAATAATTCTTGCTTGCTTTCCAAGACTTGCATGATTTCGTGAATATCAGCTCTTAACTTTTTGTTGGATTCAACGTATTCTTCATTTTGTTTTTCATGTTGATCTTTTGTACTCTTTAAGTTTTCAAGCTAGTAATAATAATACTAATAAATATATATTATATTAAAAAGAAAAAGAGAAAAAGCATACTTGTGTTCTAGTTGTTTCCAGGTCTTTTTGAATATTCTCCCAATTTTCTTGCAGCTCTTCAATCACCCGAGTCGATCTAGAGCTCGAAGTTTTCATTCCTCCCGATAACATGCTTATCCTATTATTGTTTCTATTATTGTTTCGTGGAAGTGATGTCTGAAGCATAGAATATTAAAAGGAAGAAAAAGAAGGATATTTAAAACCAATACGAAAAGAAGAAACAAATAAAAAGGAAAAAATCTGATTTTTTTTTTTATTTCTCCAAGTGCATTGTATTACTATCTTGATCACCCGATCCGGGCTTGTAATATTAGACTAACCCGAAAGGTACCATATTTGGATAGGTCGGGCTGTAACTATTTTTTATGTACACCACATATTTCACCACAAATTAAATTAAAGTGACGTCAATTCAATGCTCAAGTCCATTTCCCTTGAATGCACTACAATTTCTTTTCATTTCTCTCTCAAAAATTTCCTTAGAAGTACAAAATACAAACTCGCGTATACCGCAAAATGTATATTATGGTATGATTGTAGTTAAACCACTCATTATATACTTGCTTTCACTATAAATAATGATGAATTAGAATGATTTCAAATAGTTTTTAAGCTTTATATGAACCGGATGTTATTTTAATGCATATCATTGATTGATAGACAACAAGTATAGTCCGTGTATAATCGAATTAGTACGTTTTATTATAGAATGTGTTATTACATTTGATAAAATGAGTAATTAAAGAGTATAAATGTAACGTCATTTTTTGATTCTTGTATACAGAGAGGATTGATCGTTTCAATTATAAGAAAATTTTGTAGGATAAATAATGGAGGAAACCTGCTTTTCTTCTTATTTCTCTCTCTCCCTCTCTCCTTTTGTACTCTCTTTTGCCTAAACATGAACAACGACAAGCACACTTCTTTACTATTCATGAGAGTGATACCAGTTATCCCAAAATAATATAAGGCACTGTTAATGATACTGTATATAATTAGCATAATGACTAATTCACTTATGTTCCTATTTTATCATTAGTAAAATATAACTCTTTAACAAAGATAACGCCTTCTATTTATCAATTATTTATTAAAATCAGTAGAAGTTAATGGTGCCATTTAAATGTATTATGTAGTAAATTCAAAGACTCTCCCTGTTTTAAACAATGTACAAGCTGCCTGTTGTCGTATTTTTAGGAATTGTGCCGTTTTGGCCCTACACAAAAGGTAAGAAAGATCACTTTTTGGAACATTTATTTTCCAAAGATACGAGTTTGAACTGAAAAATCCTAATCTAATTGTAGTGTACATAACGATATCCATATATATATATAAATATATATAAATGAAAAGTAGTTATTGATGATGATTCCTACTTCTCTAGGAAGCATCATAATCAGTGGAGTCTAGACGATTTCAGAAAAATTATTTCTAATAGAGATGTCCCAAAGGAAAATTCTATTTTGTCACGATATAAATGCTCATTAAATATAATACTCTCCAACAAGTATGCATCAAATATCCTAAACATCCAAAATGCAAGTGACATTGTTGTGAGTATACCCAGTAAATTATATTCAAGAATTTGATCATTAAATTTATTATCTATTTTCTTTATTTCAGGTGGCTCAGCAGCCCCAAACACAGCATCAACAGCATAAGTCTCAATTACAGCATCAACGCCACTTTCTGGTCATCGCAATACTATGTTTTAGTTAGACAATAAAGTTCCCCTTACCTGTACCAGTTCAAAGTTGGTTGTTAAACGTAGACTGATCTCTCTAGGTTATGAAGCTAGGTCAAAGACAAAGGTCAATTGAAGCAGCAGCAGAAGCTTTGTGTGTAGCAAGTGGATTACTTAAATCAAATGAATAAAGAGCAAAAAAAAAATCACTTTATTTCTCACAAACTATTCAAAGAAGCGGTGCTAAATGAAAGGGAAATATTATTTTTAAATAATTATCAAGCGCAAGAATCAAGCAAAGGGCTCCTCTTGAAAACTGCTGCAGAAAAGCTGCGAAAACCTGAACTTGGCGGTATCGATAGAGCAATGGTTGAACTGTGCTCGTCGTCAACTGTGAATAATGTAAACCCCAACATACAAGAGAGACTTGGAAGTGATTTACTTGGCAATGAGCTCATATTAAATAAAATGAACGCAGATTCAGAAAGTCTCTTTGACAAAACCACAACCCAAGCAAAAAACGTTGAAAAAATGCTCAATACCATTCAAACACGCACAATAACACTATTATAATCGAAAAAAGGGCATCCGAAAGGTATATCGTATTAAATAGTGTAGATAAGCGCATTGATAACTTTGTTCTCTGGGTTCCGAATAAGAAGTATTCTGAATTAACCTTTTATCGTTGCTTCTCTCGATTACTTGATCCTCTTTTCATGAACACTGGTATCTTGTTCGGCAGTGGTAAAGCTGGGTGCAAAAGCATAAAGTTCCACTTCGAAGAAACAAAGTCTTATTTAATGTTTATGATTCCTCTAACACTTATCAAAGGAAGATTGACCTGCTCCTAAGACTGGATGATGCAACAGATGTAGAGCTGTTCTCAAGCGAATGGAAGAAATCGAATATATATGGAGCTGTCAAGTTGAAGCAGCTAACAAAAAACATACAAGCTAATACCTGCATACTATCAAGTCTTCAAATACAATTTGGAGCTAGAGTGAAAAACATAATGGTATTGGATTTTATCGGGAATGTTGGCTATATGTACAAGATTGAAGCTATTGATGAAGTGTGCATTTCGAATATTATATTATTATCCCGGAGGATCTACAAATCTTTCCTTTGTTTAAAGATACACTCAATCTTTTGTTTGACTTGAAGTATTTTTTAATTGATGTCTACTATTCTCAAACAGGAACTCTGCCTCTTGTTTGCAAAACGACACCACAATAACGTTGCTCAAGACACTCGTATCACCAGACATGCCGTATATTTTTTCCTTCAGACCAAGAAAAGAAAAACAAATGGTGACAAACAAGCGTGAAGCAATCCAGTTTCTGATCAAGAAATGTATATATCCACGATGTCGGTATAAAAAAGGCATCCATATTAAATAAAACATTCATCTATATGTATATATCGAATAACACAATAGCAATGATTGATAGGGATACCAAAATATATAAATAAAGTTTATTATTCTAATCACTTATATTATTATTATTGGGTGATATGGCTATGTTACATTGTAGATGATGTGATAAAAAAAAGTGTATTTGTATATGGGGAAGGAGGAAGAGAGGGTATTAAATTAATAGCTGACTCGTGCAAAACCAGGTCTTTCTAAACGGACTACTGGCATTGGATTTCTTTCCTCATCGGAAATAACCAGAGTCTTTAATGTTGATTTTATTTCCTTGATTTGAATACCACGATACAATAATTCGTCTCTTCCATCGTCGAATTGAATATCTGGTGTTCTAGGAGTAGTGGGTGAAGAGGCAAAGGAACTACGAGGAGATGTCTGAGAAGCATTGTCATCATCATTGGTTAAAGAAGGAACTTGAAGGTCATTAGAAGATAAAGTTGGCTTGTTTTTCTTCCAAGGACTTGAAAACATTCTGGAAGATAGAGAGCTTCTATTGGTTGTTTCGCTTTTGGAAGATGATGGTATAATCGAAGCATTTCCAAGTGAAAGAGAAGAAGGTGCGCTCCCTGAAGATGATAGTTGCACAGCAGCCGCAATGACAGCAGACATGGCCTCTACTGATACATCGTCAACAGATGATGGTGGTGGAGGAGAGTAACAAGAATTGCTCTTTTCATCATTATTGCTAGGTCTTACAATGGAAGCATTTCCAGAATGAATAGATGACGAGTTTTCAGTCAAATTACGAGTACGAAACATTATTAAAGGAGAGGAGGAGAAGGAGAGTTATTGTAGATAAAAAGATGAATAAAGAGCGAAAGAGTTGAAAAATACAAGATTTTATTAATAAAAAATAAAAATAAAAAAACATGTGCTTCACTTTATTTGATGGACGAATTTACACTGTGTAACGTTCCACCATCTTATTTTGTTCACGTTTTTATTGCAAGTAAGGGCGGTCAGGACCAGGACAAGTAACATTCATCATTTCTATATTAAATGGTCTATTCTTTTCCATACTGCTAGAAAACATATTCTATTTTTATAGTTCATGTGAATAAGGAGTTATCTTTAAACTTTAAAAAAAAACAATACATACATTCCATAATATTAACGCCATGACTTGATTGGCACACTTATTTGGGTGAAAGCTAATAATATAGAATGAGTCTTGAAAAAAAAAGTAAAGAGATGATCATCCTATAAATTTACCAGTCAAACCCACTAAAATAAGCCTGTTTATATTTTGCTACTGGGAAATCAGCAAATCCAGGCTGATAGCTTACTCCAAAGTTTTTGTCTCTATGTTTAAATTCTTTCTCCAACTTTTGCAAGCGTAGATTGTATTCTTTGATCATCCGATCAGCCGCTTTAAAAAAACAAAATAAGCTATTGTTCAAACGACTGTACAAAAACAAAACACACAGTACCATTTCGTTGATTTTCATCGTGTTGAATACAGGAACATATCACCATGTGATTAGGATCTAGAACAAATTCACAATAAGGATCTCCCCGCGATGCCTCATATACACTAGACACCTATATGGCTATTAGACTACAAAAGAATAGCGGTCATTATAATTTTGTTGGTATTACATTAAATAATGCCACGAGGTTAACAAAGGATTTTCCAACATCTGTTCTTAATCTTTCTAGCACATCACGTATGTTGTTTTCAAATTCATCTGCCTGTGCCAAACCAGGTAATCCTGTCATTGGTGGCGTGCATAATACACAGACATTATTAGCACCAATAAATAATGTAATCACTTTCCATTCATCCTTGATGGATTTATAGTGCTCCGTATTTAATAAGCGTGTCAATCTTGTTACTTCGCTGTGTAAATCTTGGGTTTTTGCTCCACTCACCTTTTTTTTTTCATTTTAAAAAAAAAAATTAAATTCAGCTGATATATTAATATATAAAAATAAAATAAACAATAGCTTACTGCTTTATCCAGCTGTTTGCCAGTAGAGCGTGGTAATGTCACTCCTGTAGGAGCACCTCTTAAATCGGTAAAAGTTGATAAGAAATTGGGTATAGTATATTCACCGGGATCTCCGCCTACAGAAAATACTTTTCCTCTATATTCCAAAGCACTGGAAAAAGGCGGTCGGCCTTCAAGCAGAAAAAGATATAGATGTTACGTTAGAATTTATGAATGAATGGAATAGAGTTAAAGGGGGATTACATCACCTGATAACATGCCAAAGCCAGCCGTAATGCTATCACCAATAGCGATGACAGCTTTGATATCCTTTTATAGAGTGTTTTGAATTAATTTTTACTTTAATCAATCTATTACTGTGAAAAATAAAAAAAAAAATCGTACTTGAGGTCTTAAATGATAAGCATCTCTATCAACAATAGCATCATGCCATACAAAGGGCGGACAGTCAAACTTGGGTAATTTGAATAAACACTCTGCGTCTTTTGATTTGTTTCCCAAGGTATTATGAAATTGTTCTAATAACTGCACCCATTCAAATGAAAACGGTGTTAAAAACTGCCCCACCGGGTTTGAGAATGGTTTTTGGTTTATTGAGCATAAAGCCAGTTGTATTAGAGTTAGTAAAAATAGAAAACGCATCGTATGTGTTTATAAGTTAATGTAATAATAATAAATATGTAAGAGAGAGAAAGGTTTTAGTCGATCATACAAAAAATAAAAATATTAAAGAATCATGCCGAATCATTTGATGACGTTTGACTGGTCATATTTTTGTTCCGCTGACAACTTTTTATGAGTGGGGTTTAATTGTAAATGAACTCTTCCCCCAAATAAATGCTTTTTCAATAGAAGCAATTCCACTCTATGCACTGTATTTTTCTTTCGTCAACAATGTCAGCATTGATATTATTAGTATGAATTATATGACATATAAAGTCTATCTAGCACCTGACGTGCTTTTCCCTTTTATTATCTAATTTTAATTCCATTGCTTTCATCATTTCGTGCAGTTCGTAGACTTCCGACTCTAGTTGTATATTTCTTGACTCTATCATTTCCTTTTCTTCATGTTTCTTCTTGAATTGGTTTTGAATCGTTTTGAAAATCTCCGTTTGTTGTTTTATTTGTGTTACAAGGTCAAGATTCTTCTGCCGCAAGGTTCTTTTTTCAGCATTTACATTCACTATTGACTTTACTAAAGACTGAATAACTTGATCCTTCTGTGTCTCTGATGCATCATTATCCATTGTATAGTTGATGTTGTTTTCTATTATGAATGAATTAGAATAATAGTGAAAATTAAAATATAAACTAAATAAATGAGAGTATATCTATAAAAATACCGTATGATGTCTCTCTATTTAGTTTAGGTGAAAGTCGATATCCTTCCATATATAATTTATTGTACTCATCCAAGGCTTCCCAACTACCGTTGTTTGCTGCTCTAAAGTACCATTCTAAAGATGCCTGTTTATTCAATTCGACCCCTTCTTTATTACAGTACATGTGACCCAACCAATACTGTGCCATTCTATGCTCTTGATGACCGGCTTTAAGAAACCATTGAAATGCTATTTGATAGCGCATGGGTACACTCAACCCATAGAGATGGAAATAGCCAAGACTATACTGAGCATGTTTGTTTCCTTGAACAGCTGATTTTAAAAACCAAACATACGCCTTTTTATTATCCTGTAATACACCTTTTCCATATTGATACATCCATCCAATGTGATACTGTGCTTTCGAATAGCCTTGATCCGCAGCCAACAAATACCATTGGACTGCTTTAGTATAATCTGCTTCAACGCCATTACCCCAGCAATACATTGATCCGGCTTTGTCTTGTGCTTTTACATTGTTTTTAAAAGCTGCGATTTCAAAATACTTTAATGCTGTTACATAATCACCCATTACACGTCCTCTTTGATAGTAAACATTGCCTATATCGTACAATGCTGTAGAATTATGTTGTTGTTTAGCCCTTTGCAATGTATCATCATCAATTGTAATATCATCAGCTAGCATTGTTGAATATAATACAATAGAATAGTCAGTATCAGATATAGTATAGAATGACGTTAACTTACCTTGAATATGACTTAACAACAATGAAATGGTATTATTCATTATATACTTTGTTAATAATGGAAAGAAAAGAACCAAATAATTGATATGTGTTTATTCTTATTATCAGAGTTATTCAATACAAACAAACAGTCGGATATATTCTTGTTATTATCAAAATACAAACTGATCATCACCAAGACCTACTTTTTTAGTTTATTTTCATTTTGGATACAACATCTCGTAAGTTCTTCATCACTAATAGCTCTTCAGGCTGATTATCCAAGTTGATGGATTCAAGCATAGAACTTAGTTCATGTACGTCATCTTTTGGTATAAAGTGCTTTAATAGTTCAATAATCTTGATGTAAAAAGGAGGGTTAGATTGTATTTTTAATATATTAAATCAGCTTAGTTTACCTTTATCACTTGATCCATTGTATTACTTGATGAATTGGCGTTTTCGGATTGTCTTATTAGCATATCCAGTCTAGAACGAGCCAAATCCAAAGGTGTACGAGAACCAGCTCGTATATGAACAGGTAATGGCCGATTAATAGCTGCTAATGATGATGATGTTATTGTTGGTCTTGGTACTTTTGCACCTTGTAAATACACATATATTATATATACATTTCTATTTGGAGAAAACACAATAACATATATACTCTACCTGCTTCTAGTAATGCAAGTACTGTATCCACATCATTTGAAATAACTGCCAAATCTAAAGGCTTATTTCCTACAATATCTCCCATTGGATTATTGACGTCTGCTCCCCATCGAACTAGTGTACGAACAACTGCTGCTTGTCCTGCTGCACAGGCAACAAGAAGAGGCGTTCTTAATTTTGAATCACGCACAAGATCAGGGTTTAAGCCAGGATTATTTTGTTCAAGTAAATGGCTTACTATATTTTTTATATATGAATTTAGTGATTCATACTACAACGTACTATATGAATTGTCTTTACCACAAGGTAAATCACCCTTTGAGCAAGCCGTCATGAGTTCTTCACGTTGTTTACTATTGATGAACATATCTTTTAACCTTGTTGATACTTGACTAGTTAAAGTTTGTTTCATTCGTGATTTATTGGTTTTGTGAAGCAGTACATCGTTGGGTGTTTTAGAAGACATTGTTATTATTGTTAAAGCAAAAGCGAAAAAAAGTTTAGAGCATGTTTCAGGAATTCACTTGCAGCGGGGTTCTGAAATGGCAACTCAAACTTTAAAATAAGTGTAAATATGCATTTACTTGAATAGGAGCGCACTTAATAATAACATTGAATGGTGAATGAAGAAACGATACTGTCAACACAGATCAACTCGATATTATCAATGAAACTGAAATAATAACGATAACACCCAAGCTCATTGTCTTAATTACAGTAGAATCTGAAGTTTAGTGAAGAAGGGTCGTTTCTAAAGGAAATACGATAGCACCAGCGTATATTTTGATTTCCAATTTCGACAGTTGGAGTGAGATCAAATCCACTGAATACCACCTCTTAATAGTTTGAGAGCCGCCCCTAGATTATCATGGTATTTACGAAGCCTGTATCAAGAGTATGCAAAACAATAATTCTCTGAAGACTGCTCCAAAGGTGAAAAACATTTACAAAGTTCTTAAATTATCTTAAACACAAATCAAGAGAAATTTTTTGTCACCGTATCGAACTGAGGAGAGACAGAAAAGATTCGAAGATGCACGAACAGAAAGGGATGAAGAGGTGTTAGTAATGAATTGATGGGAGAGGGCCTATATGAAAACGTAAAAGGAGAAGAGTGTACTTTATTGTTGTTATAATATAAACAAGATGCATTAGGCAGGTTCGGAAAACATGTCTTCTAAACGTTATTTCTTGTTCAGCAAGCAGAAGGTATTGACCACAGGTGTTTCAATACCTCAATGTAAATCTAGTAGTGTTATAAATACACTATTTTCAACGAGTAAAAGCCCATTCTGTACCTATTTTTGCACGGGATAAAATCTATTAGTAAAGTGCTTTAATGCCTTTGATCCTTTTATACATAAATATTACCTTATTTGGAAGGTCCACTGTTATCATATATATGATTTTTTGATGATTGGGTGTTTTGGTGATAAACAATCATGATTCATGGCGTGAAAAAATCAAAAATCAAATGATAATAAAGTGAGAGAGAACAAGCGACAAGACTTTTTTGTTCTTCTTTGATAATGTTTTGGGTACTCTACCGTTTGAAACTGTTCTCAATGTCGCTACCAATTTGGATTTTTACGACAAATTTGAACTGTCAAGAATTTGTCGGTTTTGAGAAATCACTCCTTGAACAGCTCGAATTATATGACGTGAATATAGGTATGGACTTTTGGAAAGCATTCACAAAAGCTGCCATCATTTGAAATCATTTACATTCAAGGATGGCTTGATATCATTCCGTGAAAATAGTCAACCTTCAACAATCGTACCTGCATCCCACTTTTGCTCGTTTGTACTACCAGTGGATACTGTGCTTTCTGATAAGAATGGTTTATTCTTGGATTATATTATTCTCAAATTCGTCAATATTGACCGCTTTGAGTTTTTACCCACATTTAAGTCTGAGTGGTTAAACAAGTACACCCATTCAACTGACTGTTGTTATGGTATAGTATTGGATTATGTTGTTTATGTGTGTGTGTGTGCATTACTAAACTGTTCTCATGCTTATACTATTGGCAAGATTCAATTCCATATTCCCGTAAAACCAACCTGGTTTCCTGATACAATCAAGGTACTCAAAATGAAAGCCACACCCTTCGATAATATTGTTCCCTCATTGAAAGGATCAGAGGTCTCCCCTTCTGAAAGCGTCTTTGCTGATGCAACATTGTCTTCAACTGTGTTCAATAAATCAAAGGATTTTGCATTTCTTGGATCATTAGTCTTTTTAAATAGTCTCAATACTTCAGTAGACCCTGTAAAAAATCCATACAATGTAGAAAAGATCTATACCTTCATTTCAAGACCCCTCAAAAAACTAGATATGAATGTAAGAAAGAAAACCACCACCGTTAAAGTGAAATTGTTTGAACCTCTCTTGTTTAGTTATCCTAATCTCCATGAACTTCGTATGCACTCCTTTGGTTCTACCATTGTGTTATCTCAACTTAAAAGGAAATTTACATACCACAAGTTACGAAAATTAGAACTTATCAATTGCAATATTAAGAATGAGGTCATTGATTTTGTTTGTCAATACACTCCAAATGTCAAGGAACTCGCCTGGACAGTCACTAGCACCAACATTGCCGAAGCTACAATAAACCCAAAGATGGAATTTAAAACCACTCTATTTTGGTATAAACCTAAAGGGCCTCAAACTAGACAAGTTGTATTTATATACAATGATTATAGTGAGAACTTGTACGTCGAAATTAAAACTCTGAAAAGGACTGCACGATATATGCTACGGGTAACAAACAAGGGCATAGTGAACAAAGTGAAGGATGTAACACATAAACTGAAAGGGACACCGTTGGACCTGTCAAGAGTCATATTTGTGTGTGATGATCTTGATACTTTAAATATGAATCAACATTCAGATTCACTTACCATTGAATCACATTATTGGTAAACTCTACTCAATATATAAATATAATAAAGCTCTCTTCCCCACGATATTTAAAGAAACTCGGTTCTTCCCCATTTTTAGCTGATTTTTTACTTTTTGTTGGGGTTGATTAATAAAATCAACTTTACAATGTAGATATCTTAAATAACAAAATAGACATATATATATATCACACATGGATACAATGTGATATATATGTCTGATTTTTATTCATAATTCAATTGAATTTAAGCCTGGGCAACCTTTGCAGAATAGGTTAAACCGAGATATTCCAAAGGGAATTTCAAATCAGTTTGGGCCTTTTGGCGAGCAGCTTCAGTGTAATAATTCAACTGAGATTGAATGTTCTGAAGAATGGGAAGTACCTGAGATTGAAGGGCTTGAGCAACGTTCTTGGCCTTGTCAAGAGATGAAATATCAACACGTGAAAATTGGGCACGGATAATTTCGATCTGCTTATTGGCAATTTCGACAAGCGAGAGTACACGAGCTTTCAACCATTCTGGGGTCTCGGTCTTGGACTGCGTCTTGATATAGTCAACCAACTGCTGAACTTGAGTCGACACCTGCTGGGTAATGTTTTGGAGACGATCCGTAGTGGTGGAATGAATGACTTGAAGCTTTTCCGTAACAGAGAGTGGAAGGTGTTGCTGAGCGGATTGGGCATACAGAGTAATGGATTGGGCAAGCGATTCTTGAAGGGCCTGAATGTTGGCTGTTGTCTTTTGTACAAAAGCAGAAGTATCAGTCAAGCGAGAAATATCATCTCGAGAACGAGGAATCATTTCGGTGGATGTCTTGATTTGATCTGAAACACGCTGGCTCAAGCGTAAGCTAGCGTCGTTCAACAGGTAATAGGCACGTACAGCTTGGTTTACTTGTTCGGCACTGCGGTCAGTAACTTGAGACTGGGGAAGATAACGATCAATAACAGCTTCGACATTGTCAACGACACTTTCAAAACGTTTATTGGCTTCTTTGGCGACCTGTACAGCAGGTTGCTTAAAGCTACTGTCAATCTTGACTTTAACACCATCTACAATTTGATAAGAGGGCTCGGTGACTCTCTTGACAATGGAAGATGTGGATTCGTTTACTACGGGGAATTTGTCCTGAATGATATCAAGTGAGCGACATCCGAGTTGGTCGGCTTTTTGAACATGGGGCTGAATATAGCTTTCATAGTAATCTTGGACATATTTGGGTTGGCTACTACTATATTTTGTAACAACAGAAAAGGTCGAGTTGGCAGTTGATAAGGCAAATCTTCCCAAACTTGTCTTGTTGGCGATAGCATGCACAGTCGAAAAGCTGTCTTGTACGATGGGGAAAGATGATACTCGATTTACAAATGTGCTTTCGTTGTTAGTTTGTGCATTCTCCTCGGGTACAAGTTCAATAACTTCAGGTGTTTGCACTTGTTCCTCTACAACAATGGTGGAAAGAGGCTTTTCTGTTATTACTTCTGTTGTCCTTGTATGGCTGTGTTGATGACCTTCCATGTTTATATGTAAATATATAAAAAAAAAGATTAGATTAAATAAGAAAAATACAATATATCAATAACAGCAAGAAAGGAAATAAGAAAAGAAGGTAGGGGCAATGTAATGATAACACTTTTTTGATAAAAATGTTGGGGGCAGTCCAATTTAGCTAAAGTATTGGACGCTTTAGGCTATTGAACGTGGTGTACTTATTAAAGACTCCGCAGTGGCATTTTGGGAAACAATAGGAATAAATATATTATTTTTCTTTATAAAATAAACAACAACGACTACGAAAACAAAGGTAATAATAATAATATACTTACCATTATGTTTTTTATGATGTTTCGTCATGGTATTCTTTCCTTTAAAAAAAAAAAAAAGAGATGTAAAAAATATAAAAAGGAAGGAGAGAAAGATAAAGAAAAAGAAGAAATATTGAAATAGGCAATAAATATATCTATGAGTACATTTCATATGTAACGGAAGTACAATAATTCGAATCTACATATCTTGACACACTCAAGCATGGTTTTACAGTGAGTTACAGTGGCATTGACCTATTATTATCATAAATTGTAACTAGTCTTTAAAGGCACGAGCTTTTTTTTATTTCTTATTTGCATGTGAAAATAGAATATATAAAACATAATGATGTATTTGCTCATATAAATAGATAAATAAAGAAGTATATTCATTCAAAAGAAATAGATTATTTACTAATTACTTTCCATATTGAAAATACAATGAAATTTCCCACAAACCGAAAAATAAAGGTAAGAACACATATTTGTTATTAAATTCAATAGCTTTTTTTTATCGTGAGTTTTCTCCAAATCGGGTTCATCTCAACGAGTTATTGAACAACAATGCTTTGAAATAGGGCTTGTTTTGATTTTCACGTGTCAGTGCCAAATTATATAAGTTTTTTTATTTTCCTGTAGCAATTCATCAATGCAAAACACTCAGTTCCTATTGCCATTAGATGGCGTGTTTTTCATATCAAACTTACTTTAATGTTGTTCTAAAAAGTTGAAAAGTGATATGGAAATCTTTAGCAAGACCTTAGTAAAATATATTACAACATCACACACTATTAAATCTAGTATTGTTAATCAATTTTTCAGAAACTCAATAATAAACAATGTCCACCAAGTGTTCAATGAGATCATAGCAAAAAGAAGAGTTAGGGCTATTTATGTAATTCTCTCTAACATAAAGAAGTCCAAATTCCATTGACATTGTTATTTATTTTATACTATTCAAAACCTTTATCAATGTATTATGATGGAAACCCACCTTTTTTTTTTTTTATTAATGCAAATTAAAATTACTATTATCAATATTCAATACATCATGTAATAAATATCTCTCTTTCTTTATGGAATAAAAACAACTGTAGCAATATTAATGATTATAATAATGCTATTAGTAATGATAGGTATTAGGCTGCTTCTTTGATGGCCAAACTAGCTTGTCTTTCAAATGCCAATCTTTGAAATCTCGAAAGATCTTGAATAAATATTATGCCAACAGGACTACGTTCGAGTCTTCGGAACAGATTTACAGTCTTTTTTCTAATTTCTACTGATGAATGAAATAAGCCAGAACCCAAAGGGGCCAATCCGCCTTGGTGTTGGGGTAAAAACGATAGAAACTACAAGTAGTTTAGAGACAATAGACAAGTCAAAAAAAAACCTCTAAAAAAGTCTATTTTATTATTAATTAAAGCAATTTACCTCTATCATTTGTCGATGCGTCACGATACTATTTAAGAATGCTTCATAAATGGCATTGACTTCACTATCGGATATGTGCTTGAGCCGTTTTAATTTACTAATTTGACGATAGACATCCAGGTTTTTGATACATGAGTTTTGAATCCAATTAGACAAATCCTTTTAAATGGCAATAGTAATTAAAAATTTATACATGTTAACATGGAAAAAAAATAATATACATACCCTTTGATAGTATCTATAAGATATAGTTTTCCTCCAACCTTCAATTCGGCTAGCATTTGCATTTAATTCTCGCTGTTTGGATGCATCATCCTGAAACACCGGACCATATCCTAAACCTCCTAATTCATCAGATCCACCAGCAATATTCGTATGATGATACACCTGCTCTTCATAAATGGCAGTCAAACGAACAAATCGAAAAATGTAGTCTTGAAATTTTGCTCTAATTGAAGTCTCTCCATAGTGTGTCTGAATAGCATATAAGACATCTGTCATAAACTCTGTATCACTATCTTTACAATCGTCTTGTTTGTTTTGGAAGCCACCAGAGTTTCGCCCGACGGAGATTGAGTTAAATGATGCTGCTTCTTCTAAAACTGCCATAGATGGCTTTCGACTTTGCTGGGTTGTATTTCCTGCACTTGCTTCCAGGTCTTTACTTACTGTGATCTTTCCGGTACTGATATTACAAAGTACATCCCACCAACTCGTATGTTCTTCATATGTAGGATTAGTCACACCTGCGATGAAACCAGGACTATATATATATATTAAAAGAGGTAATAGTATGACTATATATATGTTTATATATATATTTCATACCATTTTAATAAATCATCAATACTTGTAAGGTTGGTGTACGGAAAAGCGCGTTCTGTGAAACCTTTAAGAACTGTACCACATCCACTACCAAGTGCACACGCCGCAAGAACATAATTAGCCACTTCACCCGACGGATGGCCATAACCAAGAAAAACAATACGTTTTTGGGTTAATAAGGCATTTAATAAAATCATAATTGGATGAGTATAAGGTCCACTGCTGTCAAGGTGTGGATGATGAGGGTTAGGTGAGCCTGGATAATTTGAACTAGGAGTGAAGGTATTAATTAATTTGATGACTGAAAACTACACATTGAAACGCGTATAAAAAAGATTTATATGTAAGAAATAAAATGAGGTAATGATAAGAAGCCTACATCTCCAACTTCTTCAGCGTTGACTGAAAGCGGTATTTTTATAGGTAATTTGATTCCTTCATATTCGATCTTTGTCTCAAAGAAATGTCGATCTTTACCTAAAGAAGCCATTTTCTCTTTAACACTTCCAGAAGCCAAATCAATATAAGTGCCTTTCCTTAGTCTACTTGATTCTGTGTCCTCCATAATATTGATATCTTCAATTCCTGCACAGAATTCATCCGAAAACATCTCCTCAAACATGGCCTTGTTGTCAGACGCACGAAGGATCTGACGCTCATGCCAAGTAAGCTTTGGCATAGACGTCAAATCCATCGAATTGACAGCTCCATACAAAGATTCTAGAATATGTACACCAGGATTTTCAAAGTACTTTTCCATGGCTAATAATAGCACAGGCTAGCATACTTTTACTACTTGTTTATAATTTGAGTTTTAAAATAAACAATCTACCTTATAGATATGAAGATATTGATGTCTTGTACAGATTGCCATCGCCTTTACTCTTGCTCCTCTGTAGTTATATTGTTTATTTATATTGTTCATTGTAATCCACTGTTATTTTTTTACCTCCTAGCAGTTGCGTCGTGTTTAGTACGAACAAGGTTAAGTACATAAAGTAAAGGATTCTCATTCTCTTTTGCTTCATTCTCTGGATCAGGAATCATCTGATTCAAACAGAAAATAGTCCAATCTTCAGCTCTCAAATGAGCACCATCTGGCAGCATTAGCTCAGAAAGGATACTAAATGTATTTTATTTGTTAATAATAGTAAGGATATCGTTATAAATGATGTTACTGTTCATCTGTTCCTGTTTCTGTAGGGTATTGATATTTTAAAGAAGCGCCTTTATCTATATCAAATTCTGCTAAGAGAATATATTGAACGTGCTGAGCATTCTCTTCCATGGTGTTTTATGATAAAAAAAAAAAGAAGAGAAGTGAAAAAAGGAGGTTAAACGCAGGGAAATACTAAAAGTAACTCCACTTTCAGGAGATGACACATTTAAAAAGAAGCTGGTCTTCTTGCGTCCGTTTGTGTTACATTATTTGAAGTTGAATACTGTACATATTCCTATAAAGTTCCATATACTTGATAAAAATAGAGTCTAAAGCAAAGGCTGGTTACTATATCCGCTTTATATAAATTCGATGTTAACTCGATAGTGTTAAAAGAGTTAATATGGGCTTATCACACCCAACATACTGCTAGTAAAAGTACTCAAGATGTCCTAAAAAAGAGTAAAGAAACAGGTTTATTTTTTTACAATTGTTGATTTAGATCTTCCATTAACTTGTCCATTCGCCCTTTGATACTACTCGATTACCACTCTTTTATTCAGAGTAACGCCATATCCATAATCATAGAGAACGCCAATTCTATACTCTGTATCGGGATAGTGATCTACTGTAGCCTTAGTAAGCTAATCCAATGACTTTAAATAGTCAATATCTGTTCACAATGATTTGTGAAGATATGCTTCCCCAACCTCATATTGTGCTTGGTGATAACCTAGTTTTGTCTTTTCGAGATTTTAATTTTCATCTTTTTATTATTATTATTATTATTATTATTATTATTATTATTATTATTATTATTATTATTATTAGAGTTCTATATAAGTTCATAAAGGTAGATTTATACGCTACTATCTAGATTTTTAATGAGTTTTTTGTTGGAAGGTATTAGGTAAAATTCTTCTTTTCCTTTTTTTGAAAATATTGAAAACGCTAGGTATAATTCAACTATCCAAGATAGAAACTGAAAAAAAGAGAGAGGATTCGAAAAGAAAAGAGAGCTATATTTTATATTTGAGTTGTAACACTATTTCCCATTGCTAAGAGTCAATTATATTATACAAAATGTTAAGTATTCAAAGAGCAATTATCTAATATGGTTATGCTATTGTGCATTTAATGACGAAGTATCGAAAGAACAAAGTGAAGATCCATGAAGCTATAAAAAAAAACAAAAAAAAAACACAAACGGTATGAGCGATAAAGTAAACCGTAATTCTACTTTCCTAATTCATATATACATCTTTGTTAGCTTCGTGTTTAGAATACATTTAAAATTGTTGGCAAATTTAAAATAGCCAAGGCTGGGTCAAGTAGCGTGAGAGTCAAAGCTTTTCTGTGATTCGAAAAAGTAACATAATATGGTAAAATATGGACATATTGTAATACCTAAAACTCTTACACACTAAAACATAGATATGCATGAATAAAAATTATGAAGACTAATAAATAGATATAAAGTATTCCATTAAGATTTTAAAAACAACATCTTTTATTGACTCCACTTCGAATAAGTTTCATGTTGTCGGGTTAATCCTCAGTTTTGTAATTTATAACTTATTTTTATCACATTAATAGTTTAGACTTGTTTCGGAAGAATACGTTACTTGTTTCCAAGGAGCGTTTTTTATGCAAATAAGTTATAAATAATAGTTGATGGTTTATTTTGTATTATCATTTATGTTCTTCAAAAATCACTGGTATACTTTACTGATGCTAACAGTATTTTCGTTATCAATCCTGAACGGTTCTGCACCTGTGTCAAAGATCTACATCAACTCACATTTGGCAAGTTAGACTTTCATTTGGATGGAAGTAATAAATACTTTAAGATACTATTTATAAATAATGCAGAACCATTTTCTTGAATAATATCGTATTTATGATCTAATTTTTAAATAGCGCCAAAAGTTTATTTTTTAAAAAAAAAAAAATAAGAATCGCAAGCTCACTCCACTTAGCCAGCGTCTCTTAAAGAGATCTTATTTGTGTACTTTATAGCATTGATTTTCTATTGTGTAACACATTGTTTTTGATTTTAGTGCAGTTTTTAACGTTAAAAGAGCGATACATTTTCCTGAGAACAGATTTCAAAAGTGAAAAAAATAAATAGTTGTGTCTCATTACACAGTAATAAACGCTTTAGTCTTTTATGTAAAAATGTTTTGTTGATCCCTTTAGTTTTAATATGAATAGATGTTTTTTTAATAAAAAGCAGATGATATGCAGGTATTAGGGTTTTCTGGAATCAATCGCAACTGCACGTTTTCTTTCCATTCTTTCTTTTCTTTTTGCTTTTGATATTTGGACAGATAGATTATTTTAGAATGTGCATATCACCACTTTTTGATTAATGATAAGAAAAAAAGTGGTTAATAAGCCACTCTTTATCAGAGAGTTACCTAAAGAGAAACTTGGAACTTTTGTATTTATCAAGAACACCAATGAATTCTACTGATGCGAATAACCACCATTTTAATAAAATTCAAACACTTTATACTTTATGCAATAAGGAACATTTATGTATGTGTTTTTTCTTTAAAGTCTAACAGTACAAGCGTTTTTTTATTATATGTATTTAGGTAAGTGATTGAATATTTTACATGGAAGACTAGTTTTTTTTTTAGAAAAAAAAAGTATAATAGTTAATTAGAGAAAATAGTACATAAAAAAAATGAGACGGGATTATAAATGAGAGGTTAAAGTATTAATAATCAAAAGATGGTTATGGATTAATCGATATTTAAGTTGAGAATGCTATTATAGTTGTAATGGTATTTGTTTGATCTTCTCTTTTATGATTAGCAAATGATTTCATCATAAGTAGGAGGTTGAACTGAATAAGAGGAGTTATCGATAGCACAGGGAGTGGAAGAAAATATTGAATTATACGAGGGCAAGTTACAATTGGCGAAACTAGAAGAAGGAAGGGGCGGAACAGATGGGGTAGAAGATGCAGATTGTTGAAAGAGGAGAGATAGCATAGAAGTAGGATCATACGGCAGACTTCTCCAGGCTTCCTCATATGCTGGTAGCCCTGTGTTATTTACAGCACAAATGGTAATTGGGAGAGCAGCTCGTAACTCTGAGACATGACCATCCGCATTGATAAGGGACAGCACAAATTTGATTTTGTGACGAATTCGTACGGACTCATTCTGAACATCACATTGTAAATCCTGTGGCGAGTGTGATAGAGGAATCACTTGTGTCTTTGTCCATTCTATAAAGTTTCCTCCCTGATTTGTATTGGTGGCTCCAAATTTATCATCTCTGCTCGTATATAGAACTCGACCGTGTGCTCGGGGTCGGCCATTGAAGTAACCATTTCCTGCACGACAAATCATGTATTCTTTTAGTGTACAAGTAAGATGTCGCACACGCAGTGATTCTGTTAAGGGAGTGATACGGATAGAAATTGGAATCTGATCGCCGTGAGTATATATCTTTGTAGGTAATGTGATTTCGTAGTCCAATTTATTTGTCCATTGATTAGCAATTGCAACAGGTTCCAGGAATTCTGGAGTAAGTGGAAGCCATTGGCGAGAAACATGAATGGCTCTGCGAGCTGATAGGTTTGGTAAGAAGGTTGAACGTTCGACAAGAGCCTTGAGTCGATATTCCACAGAATAAAAATTAGCAACAGACATGGATTCAGGTAGGTTTCCAGGTAAAACCAATTCAAATTCATATCTATAGCTTCCTGGTTCTACTGTATGTAGCTTGGCTTGCTTTGGTAAAAATGACCATGTGTGCTCAAAAATCTCTTTCTCCTCTCTAAATAATCGATCATGCCCATTTCCAAGAGCTATAGAAAAGCGAACAATTTGTTAATTCACCTTTCCACTCCGTACCACCCAATTCTTTGAATACTATACCTTCTGTCCACGAAATAATCATTCTTCCAGTAAATTGCAATGAAATCGATTTTACCTTGATAGCCTCTTGAAGGTTTAAGCTCATAACACCTCGTAATATACAACCAGCCGATTCATTTGTTGGACCATACATAATTAAATTGTCGTTTTCGACATGAATTTTCGTTTTGACTGTGCTTCGGAGTTTATCCATTGTTATATTTTATAGTTTAAATGGGAAATAAAAAAGTGAAAGAAAAGTTTTTAACTTAAAAACATTTACAGAAAAAAAAAAAGGTAAATTGAGTTTAAATAAGAAAAATCAAAATAGGGCCGGAACTGGGGAAAAAAGCATGTGTTGAGCTGATTATAGTATTTTTGATGTGAATATGCGTGTGTGTATTTTTTTTTTTTTTGAAACACCTTTTTGGAAAAATAACAATTCACAATGTCGCGTGGTTTCAAAGATATATGTATTGAAAACTCGAATATATAAAAAACTCTGTATGATAAATAGATCTTAAAAAAATACAAAAAGTACAAAAAATACCTGATAATGAAATCATCATATAGACCTTTCTTCATAACAATAGTCATATTTCATATGTCATAAACGATTTTACTTTGATTTCAAAATCATTATGAAAACATAAAATTTTTTTAGAACCAAAATAGTGCATGCACTAGATGACTCAGGAACCCCCCAAGCCTCCCAAAATTAGATATAAAAAGGCTATGTGTTTTCCCGAAATGACAGGTCGATCGGGATTCATGTTCTGGACCATAAATAAACTAGAATCGGGATGTGATTCGTGTATTTCTGTGCTACTGATATCGGATATGGAAAAAATTGGCAAAAAAATACTAAAAATGTTACAGTCAGACCACATGGCTAACGCCAGGTCATGATTTTTTGAAGTTATATGGTAAAGCCATTGTAAATTAATATACATCCGTAGCTTGTAGTACATTGGTGAAAAAAAAACCATCTAGCTTGTGATTACTCTCACAACAGATTAGTAGCATCTATCAACTGATATTTGTCAAGCATGTTAGTTGAAAGTCATTATTGCATCAGCTTGAGTCATATAATGATGATAATCAAGTAGTTTGAACACTTCATTGGTTTAATTTAAGAGAACAATTGACAAATATTAAGAAGAACAATCCTATCATAAACATAAATAGATGCATACAATTAAGAAAACTGATTAGAGGGATGGATTTTTTTTGAAGAATTTTCGTTTCAAACCTTTTTATACTTTTCGCATCTAAAAAGGCTGGATCCAGAAAAATAAGGTCTATTTAATCATCTGGAGCACTAACAAAAAATACCTTTTTAATCTTGATCCAGCATTTTAAAAACAATAAATATACATCCATAACTGGACTTTAAAGAGTGGCTTCCATTATTCTGGTAAATATTAAAGTTGTCAAAAAAGAAAAGATATTATACACATATTCAGATGCTCCTCATAATACGATAAATCAGTTATGGCAGCAGTTCTATGTCTTAATTCGTTAACTGTACAGTGTAGATCATGGTCGCATTCTTGAATAAGCTATTTATTTGTTTATATTTATTGTTTTGCATATCAAGTTGATTTATCACTTGACTGATTGGCTAAGACTTTAGCCTTGCTGGGCACATGGCACTTTCAAGTAGCTTTTGTCATTTGTTTAAATATCATGCTGTCCATTCTGGAAGTTGATTTAACGTTTTCTTGGAAGCTCTCCCGAATTTTTTAAATATATGATATTGGATTTATGGATATTTTTCTTGTATAAAGGTTTAATAGGAGTTAAAAATGTGCTATTCAATATAGTAAAAAAAAAAGTTATGTTTTCAATGGCGTTAAACACATGTTCATGAATTAGCTGTACATTCTAACTATTTAGAAATATATTTTTGACGTTCGATGGTATGTCATCGGCTTTTGGATACTTTAATTAGTTAATAAGCAATAAGCATGCTAAAACTATT
>MU622285.1:70700-137288 GCA_025399235.1 Backusella circina FSU 941
TTTGAACTTATATTAATTTCAAAAAAAAACAACAACAGAAAATAGAACGGAGAAACATTAACAAAAAAAAACAACAACAGAAAATAGCCTTGAATTTTCTGTAAATTGGAAAATCGTTCAGTTATCGCGTAATGTTTTTTTTTTCGTTCAAGGATTGATAAAATAAAATCATTTCGAAACTACCAAAACTGTAAGTTGAATCATAAAACTTGAAATGGAAAACATGTCTTTATTTTTATTAAGTATTTTAGTTACAAAAAGATATAAATAGATTTAACGTATTTTTTTTTTCTGATAAGTTCAACCTATTTAATTTAACACAGTGTTCGAAGTCTGTTGTTCCACAAAATGAAACATTGTGTGATTTGTCTTTTCAGCTACAATTTACCAGAAAATCATAATTAAAATACTTACTAAGTTAGCACGGTTCATGTACTAAATGGGTCTTTTTACACAAACATGTATTCTCACGAGTATCGGTTTACTCTTTCTTTTATTAGATCCTATCTGTGAATTATAACTGCGAAATTATTTGTTTTTGTTGTTAGCCACAAGCTAATGAGAGCTGAAGAATTGAGTCTTATTAGTTACCATTTAAGGAGAAAGAATAAAAAATGGGAGGAAAAAGAACAAACCTAACTTAACAATGCTATATTCACTTTACATAACGGAATAGTTAATGTTTAGAACCCCCTGAACTCTTTTGATCATACGAATGTATTTATCTTGGAGGTTTTTGATACATACGACATATGACAGTTAAATTTTAGATTTAGTTAATAGAACAATGGCTACCACGGTTTCATTGCGCTTATCAATTTTGATGGGAAGAATAGTTTTATTTTGGTTATGATAAAATTCATACATGTGAGCTTTATATAGCGCATGGCTAATTCCTTACAATGAGGGGAGAGTCAAAAGAACAAAGTTGTCGAATTCAGATAATTCTGTATATGTGCATTAGGAAGGAGGGCATAAAAACAGAGAATTTCTAGAGGTACCACTGTATGAGATTTTTGATTCTATTGAAACATGATTAATATTGGATGTTTATTAGTGTGCGAGTTTGATCAAAATCGGTGAGAGTCTGAATCATTCTTATATAGCGAGTATCAAATGGGCATATTTAAACAGCAAACACGATACAAAACTGATGTCTCCATTTATGTCATATTGCAAATATGGGATAATGGATCTGAGACAATTCATGCCTTGCTATGAAGAGGGAAACGATTAAGCGGAACATAGGAGCTTTCCGGAAGTGATATTTAGTCTGTAATACAAACAACAAGTGACAAAAAAATAGTAAGACGGTCGAGCCATCTGTACAGTTGTTCCGACGCCAAAGGGCAGCTTTTTATTTTCTCAAAGGACGCTTTTTCATACAATAAATACCAAAAAAAAAAGAAAATGAGTTCTCATTTTTATTACGTATTACGAAAATGGACAAAGAAAGATTGTCGATGAGCAGGGAAATGATGCCATGGACTGGGAAGACAATGTAACTCAATTCCACCTGACCAACCTAACTCGTATTAGACAATACTATGAAATACAAGGAAGTGAGCAGGAGCCTGACTTGGAGTTAGATGCAAACATGGAGGAGATTTCAAATACAGTTAAACTGCAGAGAAAAGTTTATAATAAATAGTCATCTAATGATCACCGAATCCTTTTCAGCCCATTATCTAACCAAATTAACCCATTTCCTGACAACCAGAGAAAAAAATAACTGTTGAATAACTATATTCCTTTATTATACGTAAAAACACAGCCGCGATTGCTATAGTAGCATGTGTGTTTGTGTGTGTGTAATAAATTACTTCAGGCAATCATGAAGAATCCTGCCGAATGGGCGAACTTGAAACATAAATGTCAGATACTTGTGAGATACGCGAGGAAAGTTTGACTTCAGCGCTTTCAACTAAATAATGGTCTAATCTTGGCAAATTATTAATATGACCATCACAATAGGCCGTTTCATTTTTGGTGTGGGATGCTTTGATTTCATTGAGAGAAGATTTAGCATCATCAAGTAGCATCTATTTAAAACGAATATCATGAGTTGCTATTTTGAACAAACATCTATGACTTTTTGAGTCTTACGGACCTTTAACTTCCAGAAAAGATTGGCCAAACGCATAAACTCAGCCTTGAAATGATCAGAATTTGATGTTGGGAGAACCGTGCTATCTACTCTGTTTAAAACATACGGCTCTATATCAATTAGACAGAAAGTCCAAAGTCTGATACGGTCCTGGGCAGCGTGTACGAAACAAATTTTTAGTTATTGATATACTTGAATATCAGCGTGAACGAATTGATGAGCAATGGTATGTAGCATTGCTAACAGGCCATACGCAGCTTTCACTTGATCCGTGGTTTCTCGTGAGATATCAATCAAACCAAATGGGCCAGATGTTTCAAGCAAACATAGTTCCAATTCAGTATTTATTATGAGCTCTCTCTCACTCTTACACAATAAAGCGAGAACTAGAGACTCACTTCTTCTTGTCTTTTTCCATTATTGTTCATTATACTTCGCTAATATCACAAGTTTCTTATTAATGGCTTGTAACCGAGTTTCACCAGGAAAGAATGTACAAGAAGGGGTCGCAGAGACAACAGCGTCGAAAAATCGGAAGATAACACGATAATTATATATGGACTCTTGTTTAGAAAGGACATCACGCTTGTTGAGAATTTGAGTAACGCTGCAAAGAACAAAAGAAAACCAAATGAATAAAGAATAATCATAGAATTGGTAAAGGCTTAAAAAATTATGAAAAAGTCGAAGGTAAATTGCAAACCAAGATCAGCGGTTTTTTTTTACTTTTAAGCTATTCTTCAACAACAGAGTATGGCACTCATCAAGCGACACGGCCTATTTAGAAGAATTTAAGTCAATTGACCTTTAAAATGAAGTTGTAAGGCAACCTACTAAAGATTCGAACAGTGGTGAGTAAAACGAAAGGAACTTCCGAAAAACATCAACAACAGACATTTGTATCGTTTTGTTTGTCTTCGATACGAGCTCTTTCGGATACAATTGTCTGCTTTGCTTATTTCCAATGTGATTACCTAAAATGATGATGCCCAAATACTCCAAACTATTAAGAAGACATCAGTCTCTTTCAAAACATGTGAGATTAATTTTGTCATACCTGTATTCATGTATGTCTTTGTCATCATGATCGTCAGTTAACATATCATATAAAACATCGCTCCAAATGGACCAGATATTTTCTAGTAAAGATTCTGTCTCTACTGAGGGAGCAGGTCAAGATGATGTATTTCTTAGTAAAGATTCTGTCTCTAACGAGGAAGTAGGCGAAGGTGATGTATTTTCAGCAATAACAGGTTGATCAACACGTTGGACACTCTAGTAGAAGTAAAAATATTTTAAAAAAGAGATTTTATATAAAATGTTCACGTGTGTACTTTACAAGTAGTGCCTGGCCCATCATACCAGAAGAGACTTCATGATATACTTGCCATTGTTTATGAGAACTGGTCATAAGAGCAGCCATACTTTTCTTTTCCGTCCAGTACAAATCAGCATTAGAATCAGATAAGCATTTCAAATCATCGATCAACAAAGACGAGACAAATTTCCTAACTTCATCTTTTACATTTTTGACATCGAGGATGCCATTCATTTGGTTCTCTGCTTCTCTTTTGGCTGTTTCGGGTGTATCACAATTCAACAAAAGAAGCAAGTCTTTACTATTAAAAGTCTGGTAGGTATAATGGTTTTTGAAATAGTTTAAGATCGATGGCGGTGTAGTCATTTGAGGTCGCTTGCTATTAGATGACTCTGGATCATCTAAATGCCGTTTATTTTTCATTTTTCGCCCACAAATTAAAGGAGATCGCACCTATACACTGGAGAAAAAAGAAGTGCTTTCCAAGGTTAGAAAGTAGCCCTTTCCAAGGGGTCGAAATCTTCTCCAAGGTTGGAAAAGGGTTGGAAAGGTTTCGGCGGGTGAAAGCAAAGTGAGTTTAAAGTCTTTTGCTAGTCCTCCCTTTTTTTTCTACTACCGAGATGAAACGCGAAAAAAAAAGCAGTTAATCATGCATATCCTTTTATCTTCTAAAAATATATCTTTATTGAACGAATATAATGTTGCCATATTGCTCATTATATCACTCATTTCATTAAATTGTGGTCAATAGCATGTTGACGTCAGATGGTATCAATTCTATATCGTCCAGTTAAATTAGCTTTATTTTGGCAGTTATTATACTTTTTATATAGCGAAATGACCTCATTCATATCCATCATGAAAACAGTAGATTATTATTATTATTCAAATAGCAGTTATTTATTTATTTATTAGTTAATAATAGATAGTTATATACATATAAAAAAGAAGGCTGAGATCATTTTAAAGAATCATATTACGATAGGAGAACAAAAAGGGTACAAATAACGAAAGCGATATGATGATACAAAGTCATAATAGTGAAAAGTGTGTATAAGTAAAGGAAAAGGAAAGCCAGATAAAGTACACAAAGATACAGGCGTATAAGTAAGTAAGCTATGTGACAAAGAGCAAACTATTTTGTTATATCTGCAAGATTCCATCCATAATAGAAGTCAGTTGATATCTTGATAGTGGATTAGTTCTCATTCGTTTGCTAGTACGAGTATAGCTGTGATTCAGTGGCCAAGATAAGAATATACGAGAAACCAGACTATATGAGTAATGTCATTCTAAATAAAGTAAGGAGTTAAAAAATACATTGCCACAATTCAGAGCTTAAACTTTACCATGTTATGTTGCAATTTCACGGCGAGACTGTAAGCACAGGAAGAGTGAAGTAATAAAAACGAAAAATAAAAGTTTTTTAAAGTGAAAATAAGACCATTAAATATAATAGAAGAGAAAAGAAGAAAACAAAAATAAAAAAGATCCTTTATTTATATCAATAAAAGTATTCATGTTTCGAAAACTGTGATTTAATTGTTTTAGCAAAGCACAAAAGTAGTTGTAAAAAGGACAACAGCAGAAATATCAAACCATCTTTGATTTACATTTCCTGTGAAACAACTTTATTCTTAAATAATAATTTGGAATCAATTCTATATACAAATCAAAGAACCACCCGCTTTATAAAATCGATATACGAGTGATCATCAATATTAAGTAAGTTTACAACCAGTGAGGATATCATTTGAGTTTTTTGATGTGAGTTATTGACTAAATACATAGTCTTATCAAAGAAAAGCTATAAAAAAGCACAAGAGATGTGGAAATTCAAGAGGTCTTCCATTGTATTTCTTTCTTTTTTAAAGTTCTTATCCTTTTTGATTGACATATTTTTAAGAAACAAAAATTCAAGACCAGCGAATGAGTAAGACTAAGATTAGTACCTAGTGAATATTCCTTTTGTTATTAGAGTTCATCTGGTTCCTTACAGTCTTGCTAGTAGCTTGTTCTCACTCTTGTAATATTACTATTATTGTAAAAAGTAAAACGTAATCTAAAAATAATCTAGATAAAACATAATAATATTCATGTCCTTTATAGAATTGTGTCACATGTTGAATTTATAGAACAACTACATATGTAGAAGATATAGGAATGAGGAGATTATAATAATAGAGGATTGCAATGTATTTGATAATGTATTGATGTCTAAAATCCAGTTCAAAGATCACAAAGGTTTATGTGGTACATTTACCATGCTTCGAGTTATTGCCCTTAAATACAGATACACTTTCCTCACCACATTCAAAAAAATTGCCATCCTGTTTCTCCATACTAAAGGTACATTATTGATTATCCTATATATTGACGACTTAATATTAAACTATTGTTACAAGAAACACTATGCAACTCTAGTCTGTACAATATCTCAACAGGATGCTTGTTTCCAATCGCATTGAAAAATACAGTTTATCGTTGGACTTCATGTCCAAGTCGAAACACATTGTACAATTGTATTGAATTCTCAAAAGACTACCCAAGTAACTATTTACAGTAGTTCTAAAATGTAATTTTGCTGACCATCCTAATATAGAGAAACACTTGCACTCTCTCATCGAAACGATTGATGCCTTGAATGACGAGTATTCTAATATAATCAACGATGCAATGCTGGGACACCTCAATATAAACGAAAAAGAGTGTTTACTATCAAATATTGTACGCTTAAAAAAAGAAATAGGTAAGGAGCTTTACGTAGTTGTAGTGCTGAAGAAGCCATAGGGAGGATCCATGAAGAAAGTTCATACTGGTATGAACTCTACAAAAGCCTAATAACCACTTTTGTTGTCTCTGATCTAGACAAAGTAGTCAAATCCATCACCATTAGCTGAAAGATGAAGAGCGCTTTGGGTTATATAATATCCTTGGCGCGTCTCTATCCAATATTTTTTCATCAAAAGAGCTACACCATCATGGGGCGCCAATTTACTTTCATCTGGAGTCCGTCCTATGTTATCAGCATTGTATATCTCTCTTGAAAACGATAAGAGAACCATTCCTCTGTTGATAAATGCGCCTGATTTGAGGAAATTGACATTTTAAGATGGAAATATTGATTTTAGTGACCTTAATACTCTACACAACATTACGCCTGATCTGGGCTCATTCATTTTGGAGCACACTCTTCTCGGTGGAATTGGAAATGATACCATTATTACCAACCGTGCAACATAAGTTGATAGTTTTACTTTCTCTAATGTCGTTTTGGAAACCTCCCAGCACAAGAAGGCATTTGTTGCTGTATATCATGGAAAGAAAATCTCCATTCATCAGAAGAATGATTATTTGTGATAATAACTTGTAAAAAAGTACAATCAGAAAAAAAGAACTTAGCGATTGATACCAATTTTTGATCTCATCCATCCATGATAAAGCGGAGATCTAATGAAAACTTTATTTTTTAGAAACTAAACTTTTGTTCCATGTCAATCATCTCTTTTTTATTTATTTTTTTGAAAAAGCGAAGAACAATAGAATGGCTTTCTTTATAAATATTTATTAAATAAAAGCATCCTAAAAAAATAGGGGGTTGGTGCATATAAAATCATGTGCCTGATGAACGAAATAGAAAATGCCAGGCAACATGATCTTCCCAATAGACAATGTTTGCGTTTATAAAAATGATTCTTTATTTATATTAAAAATAGGATAATATATACATAATAGTAGTAATAATATATAGGTTACTGTGGTCCATTTTTATGATCTTATATAACTAGAGAGTATGATCAATGGATAGCGGCTGCTAGGGTACTATACCCTCCTTCTTCCTCTTGCTCTTCCACAGCATAAGAGTCGAGCGATTGCATTAAAGATACCAGTAATCAAGCGTGTAATAGCAGAAACGATAGTATTAAGGAAGCCAGCAATACCACTGATAATACCAGAGATAGCAGATGCGATAGACGAGACAACGTCGCTTAGACACGAAAATATAGAGCCCATTTTGTTGATTTATTTAGTTTTTTCTTGTTGATTTAATATAGAAGAATAAAGCAAAAATAATTTGAACTTGATTCAGCAACCCCTTTTATATATATTTTTTCTTAAAAAAAATTAATGACGATACTATGACGAAATTCAATTACCATAAAAGGACAAACATATCGTCATCTTTAACGACACAAACCAAAGACATCATAACCTCGTCAGCTCAAGAAAGCCGATAGGTTTTAGCATAACCCTTTTTTTTAAATCAATTTCATTCCAGCAAGTTGTCATTATATTGTATGGAAAATTTAGTGCTGTAAAAGCTGATATTATTTATCAAGATCATCAAAAGTAGATCAGCAAAATAAAAATAAAAACTTAAAAATTACACAATATTTTTTTTTTAGGACAAATGACTTGTTCTATATTCTAATTTTTTAATATCATTGTGTAAAAAAAAAAAGAAAAAAAAAAGACTAATAGCGTGTGTTTCTTCTCTTTTTAGTGCCTTCATTTTTGTCATGATGACTTGATACCTTTTTACCTTTTCGATTTATTTTGACACCTGTGATAGAAGAGTTCTTCAAGACTTCATCTATCATCAACTCACAGCGTGTTTTCAATTTTGAGGCAACATCCTGTGATGTGATATAGACATCCGGGTAACGAACACTAGAATGATTTTTTTTTTTTTTTTTTAGAATGTGAGATAGATTTGGTCATTTTTTTTTCTTTTGTACCTTAACCACATGTACAACATAATTGTTTTATGTGATGTCTCTAATGCACTGAGTCCCTCCTTGGAGCTGGTAGGAGGGTTATCTGGTAATTGGATAATCTCATCCAATGCGCATACTTTGCCTTCACTGAATTCCCTAGCCAAGCGTTCTATCATCTCCATAGATGCTTTATTACGTGTGCTTACAGGTGCAGTAACGAATTGGTATCGATCACGTAACGGTAATTTAATGCTTTCAATTATATCTGCAATTTTCTATTTTAGTGAATGATTGTTTTTTAGTAATAATTACGATAAACATTCCCCCTTTTTTTTTGTTACCTTTTGATCTGTATAGTTACACAAAAAGTAATCACCATTCAAAGACGACATATCTTCAAATTTTTGCTGTAAATGAAATAGAATAAAAGTTTAAAATATATAGAACATAATAGAACATGTTGTACTATACCAATAAACCAGAAAAGCTTTCATTGGGTAATTGCATTGCGAACAGCTCTAAAATGTCTACAGGTGGCTGAAGACCAGCAGCCTATATGTATTTTAAAGTAAATAACAGTGAACAGTATGTATCCTATTTGTATTATTACCTCTAATGGAACAATAGGTTCTTGAACAGCATGCTGTACATAGTGTAGATCACCTGGTTTTAGACTATTATTGGTTTATAAGTAAAATGCTATTATTATCATTATTATCATTACTAATAATTTACGTGGTAACTTCACCCTCACTATACGCTGTTCCGAATCGACCTGCTCTTCCTGCTATTTGTTTCAACTGAGGAGTACTGATATATCCAAAACTCTTTCCATCGTGTTTCTCAACAGTGGTAAAAACAATGCGCTTAATATTTCTAACAAGTCAAAGTTCTATTAGTTCATTGCTGTTCATTTTACTATTCATGCACAGCAAAACTTACAGATTTAAGCCCATTCCCACTGCATCGGATGCAACCAGTACATCAAATCCACTGGATGGATCATTAAAAGCCTTGGCTTGTAAGGCTCTTGTCTCTATAAAAAAAGATGTATCGACACACATTTTAGTCCATTTCGATCTTTTAATCTTATTCTATATAAAATCCAAACCTGGAGGTAGCGCCCCATACGCCACAGCACACTTGAGTCCCGTTTCCGCTTCAATTTTTTCCTTTAGAGAGAATATATCGGATCGAGAAAACGCAACAACACAATCTCCCTTTCTGATCTTCTTCAAGTCCCTATCGAGTGCCTTTTCGCTAACTTTGTAAGGTGTTAAACGTGTATATTCATTGACAATCACCTCTTCGTCCAGTGTTTCACAAATCTTTTGAACAAGTGGAACAGCAGAGGCTTCACCACAGAGATGAATCTCCTTTGCTTTTAAACCCAGCAGTGCCTGTGTCCATGCCCAGCCTCGATCAGGATCCGCAATCATTTGAATCTCATCAATAACTGCCACATCCATCGTCTTGTTGAGCGAGGCCATTTCGACTGTTGAACTAGTTAATGGAGCATAGGGTGATACTTCTCTTTTCTCTTCTCCCGTCAATAAATTGCATTGAATTCCATTATCATTCATTTTGTCATAGATCTCATGTGCCAGCAAACGTAATGGTCCGCAGTATATACCAGATTCTGCTGATTCTAAACGCTTTAATGCTCTATATGTCTTTCCACTGTTTGTTGGACCAACGTGAAGATGTACTGTTCTAGTATAAGCAGTAAGTGAGTTAAAGATGTTGTCTTTTCTTTATGATATAAATATATACCTTTGCATTTGTCTTGCTTCAGGAAACCATTCATTGGGAAAGCGAAGGTCACTCAATTTTCTCAATGAATTGAATTTCTCGACAATATTTTCTGGCAAGTATGCCTCTGCATAATTATAAAAGGCTGACAGTAATGCCCTGTTAATCGACTCTAAAAAAAAAAAAATCCATCCATTAGCCACAAGCCACACACACACGTATATTATTATTCACAGCTATTTTTTTTACCATAGCCTTCGTCTTCATTGTATATTTGGTATATTTCTTCTGTACGACAACGTGGAATGGCGCCAGCGAGTGCAGCCTTGGAAAAGTCCTCTGATATATCTGTAAAAAGCTTGCCCCGAATACCTAATCCACTTGCTTTTCGACGAACAGTAGGATCTCTTGGGAATTGAAGTAATCGAGTTTTCAATGCTAAGAGAAATGAAATAAGCCATTGTATTTCTATATATATACATATATTTTAAAAAAAAAAAAAACCTTTTTCGACAGAGTTGAACGTTTTTTTGGGTTTAAAGGGCCTTAGAAGGGAAAGTATGTCAAAATTTGATTTCTTTTTTGGAGGATTTCTTAAACATGGTACGGTTGTCGTTATTGTTCTTGGAAGTAGTAATTTTGAGTAGTTACTTTTGCCAGCATAAGCTAGACTTCTTCCAATACTGACACGTAACATACTCTTTTGTTAAAGTACGTGTGCAAAAGAAGAGATATAAAAAAAAAGAGAAAGTGTCAAGGATCCCTTTTACAATGCATTTTAAAAAAAAAAAAAAGTTTTTAAACACCCGACTCGCCCAATCATGGTTGTTTTATTTAAGTGTGTTGTTTAATCCAATTTCAATTCAAGCATTGCGTTAATATTAAACAATTTAACATCATCACACTTAAGTGTGATTTTGCGCATCTTTTTCTCTTTTTTCGGCGGAAGATCATTTTTATTCGTAATCTCTTTCTCTAATTGAGGACCTTTTATAAAGCTATCCGTGTAAATAAACTTCTTTGTTCCCCTTTTCGTTTGAATCTCCAACAGACAATCGCGCTTCTTTGTAAGTGGATTCTTATCCAAAACAGTGCTCAGGTGGAATTCAAGTAAATCTCTCGATGTAAAATCAATGATATCATGGTGGTTTGGTTCTATTCCGGGCTGATCCAAATAATCATAAAAGGAGGTCCCTCTGTATCCACGGTCTTCCACTTCCAAAAACCGGTCTCCGAGTATGCTCCACGCAACAGATAATAGATTGGGGGCAACCACATTGAGATACTTGATGACACTTGGATGAATGTAGCACTTAAATAAACCAAGTTTACATAAATATGGGTAGCTCTCGCCCTCTCTTGGTTCCCTGGCTACAATTGCGACACCTGATTTTTCGATGTCGAGATGTCTCAGTGACGGAAAGTTGGATAGAATCCAGCCAAGATCCATTTCACGATGCGAGGTGATGCCATCTATTCTCACTTCCATCTCAGTCACGCTGTTGGATACAACATCACCATTGTATTCTTGTATGCTGGAGCCAAGTACAGTGGTTAACTTTTTGAGTGTGGTCATCTTTGTGAAATAGCAAAGCTCTTGTGGGTTTTTGATAATGTTTGTATATTCAGGTTGGTCGTAAAAGTAAAGTTCCGTCAGATTGAGATTGGCTTGGTCCAATTCTTCCATAATATTTGTAAACATGATGGGATCCAGCTTTAATCGTCTGAGTGTGCTTGGGAGTTTGTTTAAGAACCGCGATCCTTCATGAAGGTATGCTTTATGTGATGCTTTAAGCTCAGCTTGTTTTGATTCATAAAAGCCATCATCTTCATCATCGTCTTCGTCTTCGTCTATATCGTCTTCACGTCGATGGTCACGAAGTGCATCTAAAAGAAGAGAAATATGTTTAGAGTTTCGTCTTTTTCATGATTATATGCATGGATCCTTACTAAAGCGTTCATTTTCATATAATATTTCAATGGCAACACCCAAATCCCGATCATAGAATGGTGTAATAATATCCAAATTCCTCAAGTTGGGATACTTTAAAAGAAAATAATCCAGAAATAGGCATTGCTTATCCAATATAGATACATCCCCAGACAGATTTAAGTATTCAAATAGAGTAGCAGGCACTATCTTTTGCGGCAAGACATCCTTGTCAGTGGTCATCATAATCACTTCATTTACGCTCAATTTTCGCAATTTAGGACAGACTTTATGCATTCTCTCTAGAAAGGAGAGAGTGATTTCACATCGGGATAGCTTCAGTTCCTTAAGTGAGGGTGCATTTTGAAAGCACTCGAATATGTTGACCTCGTACTTGCTGACCTTTTCTGCATCGCCAACGTAGGGTGATATCGCAAGATAAACCAAATATGGAAACGTAACCCTTTCCAAGAAGTGCACGATCGGCCGGTATCCTTCATCAAAATCGTAGCGTACCAGTGTATCCTTCCATAATATAAAGGGTTGCACGTCAGCATCTGTTCTTTGTACTTCCAGAAATCCTCTGTTTAAGAGTTCCTGAAGATTTGGGAAAATCAAAGGGAGTATTCGAAACACGGGTGACGATAGTTCAGACAATGTGATATTAAGGTGCTTCACTTGCTTGCCATAGTGCGGGTATTCAACAAAGCGTAAGACTATGCTCTCTGTGTGTTGTTTGTCTTTATTAATGAGTACATTTTCAAAGAGGTTGCTGTTGGAGATGATATCATGTAATCTGCGACATGTTTTCATGAGATTAATCTTTTCTCTGATGCTCAAGTGGTGTGTAATGGCATGAACCACTTCAACAGAAAAGACAAACGCCATTTCTTATGAAAAATAAAGGCGTTTTTTATATGCTTAAAAACAAAACAAAAAATCAGTATAAACAAACATTATTTCGTCATGGGAAATGATTTATGCATAAATACGAATATTGATTGCTTATCCTATAATAAATAACCCCAAAGCACAACAGCTGTATCCTTTTTTGCTATAATTCTCTCTCTCTATAGCGTATCCCATTTTGTTTATGTGATAAAGCAAGAAGTAGAATATCAATGATTACAAAAAGTACAACCCTATTCTCATATCTACTTCTTCAGTGTTTATCTATACAAATAAAACCATTTGCTTATTACACATACATTTCTTCTGATTGGCAGGAATTGTAATTTTGGATTTAATACACTTTGACTGAGCCACCAAGCTACTTTGAACGTAGTCATTTCTTGTCCTTTTTCTTTTTTTTTTTTTATCAAAGTGAGGATGCAGCAAATGAAGGATCTTGAAGGTAAATAAAAGACAATATATAATATACATTCACGAAAAGGGTTTCATTCATCTAAATATGCCTTCTCTTTTCGACTACAAAAGAAGCTTATTCAGAGTTAAATATCAACGTACCAGAACAACAGAACTATCTTTTACCAAAGTGGAAAGACATTACTCAATTTTTAGATGAGGCAACCAATGGTAAAAGCCTCCCCCCCTTTTTTCTCCCCCTAAAGCTTTTCTCTTTTTTACTCAAATCAATAGTGAAATAGATTTTGATGTGGGACAGCTCGTTCACCTACCTTCATTCACCCTATACGACGCAATGAGTGCCATTGAAATTATGGATCCCCGTATGGATACCGGTATGACAATAGAGGAAAACACCTTTGATATCAAAAAGCATCTCTCTACTCGCGAGTCACTTTGGATTATGGATCGACTCTTAACTTGTGAGATGGCCTGGATTTCAGGCCATTCACTCTCACAGACTGTTTATACCTGTACCTATTTTCACCATGTAAAGGTCTTGAATGAGACACCCATGCCAACCCTTTCCTCGAAGGCCAACGAGATTATCTATGGTGTGTTGAAAACCTATGTCTTGGCAACCGTCAAATCATGTCATTATATCTGGACCGAGATGACACAAGGCAACGTGTATGAGGTAAAATACGCTATATACATTCACGTTTTTTGCTTACACAAAAGGGGGGGGTTTCATTTTTTTTTCTTAGGAAGAGGATTTTACAACAAATTTATTTGGTCTCTCATTTGATGATCAAAATCCCGATATTGTGATATTAAATGATCTGGATACGTCCATTATGCTACTCAATCACCTACTCAACACAACAAGCGAGGATAAGGAAATGGTACAAGCATTTCTGGATCGCTTACAGATACGAAAATGCTATCTTATGTCGCTCATCTACTTTTCACAAAAGGAAGGATCCCATCTCTCGCAAGCAAAGGCCGATTTGAACCGTATTATGGCTTATGCTAAAACTTACAAGGAGACCATTCCATGGGGGGAGAAAGTGGAGGGGGCATTTGATCCTAATATTAGTAGAAAGTTGACATCACAGACACCGCCTCGTCATGTTGAATTATTGTCTGAAGAAAGATCATTTGATGAGTTTATGTTGTTGGTATCAAGGCTTTCTTCTATATGCGATGTGATGGATTTCCCCTCAGTGACATCGCTTATGGTAAAGTAAAATGGATAAAAGGAGTGTATTATATGTATTCATAAAGAAGTGCTCTCTATATAGAATTTCTTTATCCATTTTGGATCTACAACACCCTATCCCGATGCCTTTTCAAGATCAAAATTAAATGTAGTATTAGAGAGTATATATATGTTTATATAGAATGTACTAAAATAGGTATTTTTTTTTTTTTTTAATTAGACACTGTTATTTCATAATCAGCGTATATTTGGTACTTTGCAAGTGTCATCTGTTATTTTGCTTTCTATAGAGGAGACAGTAAGACCTCCTGCCTGGTGGCTTAATATGAACCATAGATCCATACCATCCAATGTTGATAAAAAGGATTTGCAATCTGCACGTGATGCATTGCACCGGTTCTTGGAGAGAATATCGATGGTATGTAAAGATGGGTGACACACAGCTAATGATGATAAATAACAACCTATATATAGGTATTTTTAGAATGTTTTAGAATTCAATGTCATAATCGATCACGACAAAGAAGAATGCTCTGTAAAGTAGTCGGAGAATGGGAAGTACTTCAAGAAGAGGTAAAGTTAAATATATATATATATATATATAGAGAGAGAGAGAGAGAGAGAGAGAGAGAGAGAGAGAGAGAGAGTAAGAGAAATACTGTATATATACAAAACAACGAGGAAATAGGAGAAATAATAATGAAAAAAAAATAGATAGAAAGTATGCACGTAAAATATAGGAGTGACATATATATATATATATATATATAGAGAGAGAGAGAGAGAGAGAGAGAGAGAGAGAGAGAGAGAGAGAGAGAGAGAGAAAAGGAGTGTCATTTTGATGAATGCAATTCTTTCTTTCTAGGCTGCTGCTATTGATGAAATATTTCATGAATTACAACCACACGGTGAAGAAGTTCCCTTCTATTTTTCATCATGGGCTTACAATATCAAACTAAATATGATTGAAACACTCCTCTTTCTTGGGTTTGAATTAGAGCTCTATGGTCAGCATGAGCACATCATGATCTACTGGTATATCCAATGTGTTCTTGGTAGTCATGCATTCCTACTAGATAGAATAGCAGGGTTCATTGATCACACAACCTATCCAAAGGAGAAAGTGGAGTCTTCCTTTCGATTCATTCAATCCAATCAGTATCTTAATTATGCAAAGAAATACCTGACTGCAGCCATCCTCAAGATTCTATTAACTGCTCAACACACGCATCAATGGGTGCTGAGACCGCCTGTTTATGACGATGAGAATACCCGTTACACACACAGATTCAAATCATTTATGAATCTTGCCTCGCCTCCTCATCCTACTTTTGAGGTTTATATGGAGACGGTGCATGTTGTGGATTTGGATCCTGTGGTGATGGTGGATATTATTAAAAAGGATCTATTAGAGGCAAAGAAAATGACAGAGGTAGTGTTAAAGATGAAACCGGAAGATACCAAACAAGAGATGTGTTTTACACGCTTTACAGAGGTAAATGATTGTTTTTATTGTTATTTATAAATGAATTAACAAAATATACGTAGGATTTGAAAAATATGATTCGTACTATTGTAGCAAATAATATTGGTTTAAATTATATTGGCAATAGCGACATTGGTTTAAAACAAGTATTTGAATATCAACCCTGGTGGCCAAAAATAACCAAAAAATAGTTAATAATAATAATAATAAATGTGTATATCATATATGCTTATTTTTATATATATATATATATAAAAAAAAAAAAAAAAGGTCTTTGATTTTAATTTAAAACTTAATAATAATAATCTATTATACAAAACTTCTATGAATCCGAGACTTTCAATGCCTTCCTCGCCATCTTCCCCACTTTATCAATCTCCTTCTTATCCACCTTACTCCGTACTAATGACTTTAACAGATATCTCCATGTAGCTGCATTGGGTGTCACACTGGCCTCCGACATGTGGTTAAACACAGACAATGCCATGGTGCTGTTTCTAAACATGGCGCAACCCTGTAGCAATGCCGTATAAGTCTCTGTAGAGGGTCGTACATCACTAGAGCACATGTGCGTAAAGACCTTTACCGCGCTATTGAGATCCTGTTTTGCAAAGCAAGAGATGAGTGTCGTATAAATATAAGCATTGGGATGTTGAAAGCCCGTCATGTTTCTAAACAGGTTGAGGGCTTCAGTTGTATTTGGCACAGCAGCACTAGATTCCGCACTGGATCTAATGCCAGCAGCTAATATCAGATCAGGATCCACCCTGGACTGAGGCTTTTTTATAATAGAGATATCATTGTGGCTCAATGCCTTGAGTATACTTGAATACGCATGTAGATTGGGTTCTACGCCATCGTTTCGGAGTGTTTTGAAGAGTCGCCATGCCAAGTTGTGTTCGTTATTATTAACAAGACCCTGGATGACCATGGCCAAAGTGATATCGTCGGGTATGGATATTTGACGCATCTGTATAAACACACCAAGGGCAGCCGGTACATCTCGACACCTAAACAAGGCCTCTGTCAAGTGATGACTTGCCCTTACCTCCGTCTCTATGTGCTCTGATGGTAGTAGCTTGTTGTGTAAACTAAATTGATCATATACCACACTCTTGGATCCCAATCTTCCTGCACCCGTCACCAAGTGATTTACCATGATATGATCCACATGACCATCCTTGTATAGTTTATCAAAAAAGGAGCGTGCCCTGTCGAGATCCTTGTGCACCTTGACCCACAGGAGCGCAGACTTTAGTTTTAAATCCATTTCATTTAAATCCATTTCCCTCTTTAATATCGCTACTGTGCGTTCGGCTATATTCAAATTACCATGCTGCACCGCGTTGACCAGTAGTGAGGTGACCATGGAGGGTAGTAGTTTTCGATAGGTCTGCTTGGCTCTGTTGAGGATACGAATGGCAGAGGTGAAGTTGCCTGCCTTACCGTAGGCTTCTATTAGTGCTGTATAGGTCACCTGGTTGGGTCGTATACCCTGTCTTTTCATCTCATCAAATACGTGTCTGGCGCTGGTGGGGTTGGCTTGTTTTGCAAAGCTTGAAATGAGTGCTGTGTAAATATGAACATTGTAGTGATGATCATTCTTATTGTTGTTGCTGTTATTATTATTCATTGCTGAGTGTGTATTTACTTGTTCGAATGCCTTTAAAAAATCGACAATGAGGTCCACTTTATCGTCCTTTGAGAGTTGACTGACCATTTGGGTGACAGTTGGTTTGTTTAGCACCACATGGTTCTTTTTCATTGCCTTTGTCAACATATTCAACACTTTCTCTGTTAATTTGGCATTGTGGTTTTTTCTATTGTGCAGTGTCTGTACCAGGGTTTGGTAATGGGATGGTGTCAGCTGTTCGGGCTTAAAGGTCTGGATCAGTTGACATGCCGCCTCTACTTTACCCTGTCTGCTCATGGCATACAAGACCTGAGACAAATGATGCGAATTTGGTTCCTGGTCACGTTTCATGTCCTGCAAGACGGAGACCATGCGAGGAATGACAGTAGCATCACCGTATTTCATCGTCATTAGCAATTGACCATAGTGGTTTGATTTCAGCAGGGAGTCGACCTGTGCCTGTTTCATTTTTTGATAGATCAGCCACGCATTTTCCGAATCAGAACCTGTCAAACGATAAAGGGCAATGCGAAGATATTTGAATGCTATGTGTCTAGGGGCCTCCATTGTACACTCAAAGACGTGGTTTAGATCAACATGCTTAGGCAAGGAGCGAGGGCGAAATCGTTTTGTAGGGCTCTCCTCCTTCAAGGCTGGCGACACCGACCTGCCACTCACTCTGCTTGTGTGAATGTGTCGGTTCGTTGTTATAAGCTGTTCATAGAGTGCCCACTGCTGAAGTAGACATTGAGAGGTGGCTCTTTTTTGTAAGGCAAGAGCAGGTCGCATTCAAGATTAAAAGAGGGAGGTATGTGTAATATATATTGTATTGTATGTGCGTATAATAATAATATGTGCCTATATTAAGGAGAGAAAGAGACTTAGTATTGTTATTATTCCATTATTATGACTTATTCGTATTTACAGGTTCTATAAATGTTGGGGGAGGGTATTTCTCTAATAATTGCTTAAACCAACCAGGTCTGACATATGTCGCCTAGTAGAAATCAATATACTTTTCGTAAAAAAAAAAAAGAGGACAATCCAATTGAAAAAATCAATGATGTCACACTAAATTTTACGTGCAAATGGCCCTGCTTTTTTTGTGCTGAATTTTAAAAAAAAAAAATGGTCCACTCTGTAGTAAAATAAAATCAGACCACAAAAGTCAATCAGCAAAGATAAAAACCTTAATTCTTGACTATGTTCTCTTTTTATATGCATTCATTTCCTTCTTCTCTTGTAAAGTCTTGATGATAGCATCGTTTATCTCAAGCTATTCTATCCATGATTTCAATTTACCCTCATAATTCACTTTAATCAGATCAAGTAAAACAACCACTGTTTTTTTGATGACGATCAACCTTTATTCCTTTTGTTAGGTTCGTAACCCTCTTCATTGAGCTTAACCACCTCTCATTTTGCAATGCTATGCTTATTTACAGTTGAAGAACCATACCACCATTTGAATGCCTCTGTTTTATCAATATGATCATAATATCTGGCAACTTGAATAGATGCATCACTACAACCTGCTAGATATGCTTTCTTGTACCATTTCACTTTCTCGTCGGAGTTTATTTCAACTCCATTCTTGTAAAAATCAGCGACAGTGGAGTGCTCTGCTTGGATCCACTCCATTGAATCCTCAAAGTTACGGCATCCGCCTCTATCAGCACAGTATCTACGCCCAACATCAAAGGCTATACTTCCATCTCCTCCTTCATAGACCTTGATATACCATTATAGCGCGCGTTGTGTATTGTTTTCGATGCTCGTTGCTTTCTCGTATAATTTGGCAATGATGTAGACTGCGTCTTTGTTTCCATTTTCATGTACCTTCAAGTACCAGCCCAGTGCCTTTTTTACATCGCGTTTATTGTAGTTGTAGTTATTATCATCATAGTGGTTACTTATTTCCCATTGGGCTCTGGAGTGACTTTGATTTGCGGCTCTCAAATATCAGAGCTTTGCTTTATGCATACTTACTCCATGCCTGTATATCTTGCTTAGTTTAAGAAGGCATCGGTATCACTTTTTGCTGCTTTTTCGATAAGATTCGGATCCTTCAATTTCTTGCTTTCTATATAAAAATAAATATATGCATCAATAAATGTACGTTGATACATGTATTGAGGTAAAGATCCCTTACCTTTAGCATACACCAATAGTTCCTCCTCTGTATATGAATCCTCACTATCACTGTTAAACTGTTCCAATAGTGACTTTTTATTATGCTCTTGTTCTTCATGGTCCTCTTCTTCCTTTTCGTCTTTGTCGGAATCATAATGACGCCTTCAAAGATGTCAAAACCACAACCATAGCCATAATCAACATAGTCATCATAGTGAGAGTAGTCGTGTTCTTCAGTTGTGTACATTAATTCATCATGGTCAATCATTATTTGTTCATATTTTAAGGAAAGAACACGAAACGTAGAGAGAGAGAGAGAGAGAGAGAGAGAGAGATAAAAGGGAGAGATTGAAATCCAGACACTCTTTTTTTCCCTTTTTTGTGTCCCTGTAAAATAGTTCAATTCATTTCATTTCTTTTTCTATTTACCCCCCAAAAATAATAATTTTAAGCAATGTTGCCCACTGCTTCCCGTATTGCTCGCCCTGCTTCTGCTCCATTTAGGTAAATACTCTTGTCTTTTCAAATAAATGTACTCTCTCTCATTCAAATGCCACATTGCATTTATGTTTTAATAGCAGAGCCATTCAGGCCCGTAACATGGCCACCTTAAAAGAAGGTAATTTGAATACTGCGCTTTGCATAAACAATACTCACACAGACAAATCCAACTAGTCCAGCAACGCTTAAAGTCTGTTCAGAACATTGAAAAAATCACAAAATCCATGAAAATGATTGCCTCTACCAAGGTCAACAAGGCCCAACGAGGTATGGAGACAGCTCGTGTCTTTGGCTCTGCTTCTCAGTGTAAAGTATTGATGAATGGGGTGGGGGATTCAATGCTAGGATGATGACATATCTAATAAATATAAATTAGCCCTTTTTGCCAGTGCTGAAACCAAGGCTGCTGACGACAGCAAGACCCTCTTTATCGCAGCCTCTTCTGATGGTGGTCTCTGTGGTGGTGTCCACTCTAGTGTCTCCAAGGCTGCTCGTAGAGCCGTCCTGGCCTCTCCCGAATCCAATCTTGTCGTCATTGGCGATAAACCCAAGGCTCAATTGAGCCGTGCTGTCCGTAAGAACATTGCCATCTCCTTTAACCAGGTTGGTAAGAGCATCCCCACTTTTGAAGAGGCCTCTGCCATTGTCGATGTGATCGGAGAATCTGGACTTGAATTCGATAACGTCAAGATTGTGTACAACAAGTTCAACTCGGTCATTTCGTATGAGGCTGATACCATCACCTCCTTCTCTGAGACCGCATTCAAGGCCTCCCCCAACTTCTCTGTTTATGAGATTGAGGATGATGTACTTGCGAATCTCCAAGAGTTTTCGTTGGCGAATAGTCTCTACTGGGCTATGGTGGAGGGCCATGCTGCTGAGGTCTGTGCTAAACGTGCTGCGATGGAGAATGCTACAAAGAATGCGGGTGAGATGATTAGTAAATTGACAATGACATATAATCGTGGTCGCCAGGCTGTTATCACCAATGAATTGAGTAAGTTTTTTTTTTTTTGTGATGTAAAACAAAGCATGAAATTGATTTTTTTTTTTTTTTCATAGTTGATATTATTACTGGTGCTTCAGCTCTTTAATTCATGATATATATATTTAAGTACCCACATATTTAGATGGATACATACTTGTTATTTCCATCGCTCGTATCAAAAAGAAATAAAATGTATACAAATAGATACACTGTTCATACACTGAAAAAGGACAAAAACAAATAAAGTTGCCTAATGATTTTACTTATGTACACTTTTCAAGATCTCTCAGTTGAGCTGAGAAATAAGTTTTAGACAAAGAATGTCGCTGTAGAAACGAAGAAATCATAATAACTGCAGTGCTAAATCCATATAAGATTGCTGAGTGATTTTGAGATGACGTGTCGGTGCAATTATTTGGTTACTTTTAATCCGGGTTCTTGCCAGGATGTGTTGATAAACAGTAAGGCCAGATATTTGTAACGAATTTACTGAGCTTGTTAAGACACCATCGAACAAATCGATTACCAATGATGCCTTTGTTTTCGATTGATATCTTACATCGATCTGATACGAACTTGGAATCACCGGCATCTTCTTCCTTTACAGCCATGTCGTGTTTGATGTTGTACCTCTGTTTTATTTTATCATTGATACTCCTCAAGTCGATCTTGAATTCAGCGGTGGATATCACCCCTAAAAAGAAAAAGTAAGTTTCAAAAAAAGAGAGAAAAAAAAAAAGGAACCGTTTTAAACGACGCTGAAGAGACTTGGATGATAGTTTATTATGAGTAACACTTGAAGCATAAAAAATATGCAGAATGACATATCACCACCACCTGGATGGATGACAGAATCCAAAAGTTTCGCGTGGGGAGCATAAAAACGCGACAGGCATTTGGTGACCTTAACTAATAAGTGTCTTCCGCATTTTTTCAAATGAATACTTGAGAATGATTTAGAAGGCACCAATGCTTTTCTTCATACTCAATGCTTACAGTATGCGAATCTATAAAAGCGCTGGACTCGCCAAGTTTAGACATAGTGGGTTCTTTAGATTGGTATCCTCTGCTTGTAGAGAATCTTAGAGTTGGTATTAAGATATTCTGCATTTTCATGTTATATCACCGCTTCCAGTAGACCAATAAGCATCTAGATCGACTCTTTATTTTTATTATGAATAGCATGTTTTAATAATATTAAAAGAAAGAAATCATTGCAAGTATTGGTGCACAACTCGATAGGTATTATTTATTTAAAGAAAACATGTATCTAAGCCTTACAATTTCTATTTATTTGTCCAAAACTCACTTTCAGTATTTTCTATTTTTTCATGAAAAGCCGTGTTTTAACTTTCTCCATAATCGCGGGATGCTAGAAATGCGCTTTTGATAGATTTTAATGCATTGAATTGAATAAAAAAAGAATAGGGTTTAATTGCATGAAGACCCTTATTTTTTTTTTTTTTTTTTTTAAAAAAAAACCAAAAAAACCAAAAAAAGATGAACATATATACAATTGAAAACACGAGATCGATTCACGTGTAGCATCATTAGCGCGAATGATTGCCATAAACAGATATTGGCCATAACGGTACTAGTTACTGATTGGGTTGCTGATTTTCTATACCCCGCAAGGTCATTCAATTATTTAACTCTTGGTTTTTATCGTTTTTTTTATATTCTTTTCTTCTATAATTTATTATATAAACAGACAATATGGAAAAGTTCAAGGAGGTAACTATTATACTTTACATACTATAAACTCTATCAGGGTCTCTGATAAGTGGTGTTCCTGTAGAAACTCGCATCCCTTCGCGCCGAGGCCGAAGCTGCTACTGCTCTTGCTGAAGAGTATGAAGCCAAGATCAAGCAGCAAGAACTTGAACACACCGCAAAGGACCATGAGGTTCTCTCTCTTGAGATTCGTGTAAGAAACTTGGAAGAAAGTGTTGAAAAGACTGATGATACATTACAGGCTATGACAACAGAGTAAAGTATCATTATATATCCTTTGGGTGAAGTGGGAGTGAGAATATGGGGTTGGGAGGTTCTTGTATCTTCTTGATTAGGTTCTAACTCGATATTTGTTATTCTTAGCTTAAACAAGGCTGACTTGAGAGCTGAAGAGGCTGAAAAGAGAGTCCAAGCACTCGAACAAGAGTTGGTTGATAAAGAACAACTTAACGAAGATCTCCAAGAAAAGTTTAACAGTATTAAGTCTGAATTGGACGATTTGGCACGTCAATTCGACGAGTTGTAAAAATATTGTAATAATTCTCATCTCTCTCTATTCACATTCCTAATTATTAATAAAGGGTTTATATAACTTCTCATCTCTTTCACGTCCCTGTTTTTTTTTATTGTCTTTGTTTTTTTTTTTTGCAATTGAGGCTCATCTCTTTTCAAAAAAAAAATTTGGCCGTTTTCAAAATAGAGAATTGGATGTGAACGAGCCTCACATGGAATGAGCCTATTTTAAGTCAAAGCCACATACAAGTTGCCTTGATTTGGTCTAAACAGATGATGTATCCAACTATTGTAACAAGAGGGACGGTTTGTATATGAACAAAGGTTTTACACCCAATGATTACATATAATACAAATTGTTATTACATAATATCAACACTTTGACAACAGATGTTGCATTCTTACGTATACATCTTTTTCAATTAATTACTTTTCCAATATCAAGTGTAAATAGCAAATTGCCATTTTTGGAAATCACCTTAATCTGGGTTTAAAGTTAAAATGACTCCAAATTCAATAAGGGACCTTAGCTTTTTGCCCAAGAAGTCATCCTATTTTGTTTTTACGTATTTTCAATACGGTTCTGAAAGAAGATCACTTTTTTCATTTTACTTTTATATACCATACACTTCTTAAATTAAGAAAGAAAAGAAGAAAATAGTTATAGCATGAGTGGACACACAAAGCCAACTGCTAATTTAATTCATAAACTTCTAAAAATATCTATGGTCTATAATTAATAATATATCTTGTCCATATGTTCCCATCACTTTTTATGAAGGGATTTGCTTAAATGCAATCACTTTATTAGTATGCCTGTTGTTTATTTGATTTGAATTGAATAAGGTGAGCATATCTTTTAAAAAAACGATGAAATGGTCTTTAAGAGCATTATTTTGATATCAACACAGATATTTAAGGTTTACACGCTTGTAAATCGTGTCAAAGCAAACTTACAACTTGATTTTTTTTTCTAAAAAAAAAATGAACACAATCACTTACGTCACTTCTCTTGTTTTGTGAGTTTTTATTGGTTGACAAATCCAACAAAGTTGGAGTATTCTTAGAAAAATTCACACTTGTTTTTATTTTTATTTTTATTTTTTTTTTTATTACAGCATTTAAACAATATTAAAAACAACCAAGAGAGGATAATGAGCGTTGCAGGCTCGACATCTTCACATGGAACACATTCCAGATCACCGTCTAGATCCCGCTCACCACCTTATAGTGATGGACGCTATCCCTCACGGTATCCACGATATGATTATAATTACAGAAACAGTCGAAGTGGCATGTCTGCGGCTTTAGACGACTACAGAGATTTAAGAGAAAGAGAACGTGACCGAGATAGATCAATGTTATTAATGAGAGAAGAACGTTATTTACCTCGTGGGCGTGAGAGAGAAAGGTAATTTCTATATTTTATATATATAAAAAATATCCGTTTTATATATTGAATAAAATATTATTTAGAGACGATAGATACACTCCTTATTATCGTGACGACATTTCGTCTTCACATCACTATCCTCCTTCCTCCTCCTCTTCAAATATGATGTCTCGAGATTATTCGAAACTATCTTCTAATTCCATACGCAGAGATGGTAAATTAGAATGGAATAGAAATGGATATGTTTATTAATTCTCCTTTTTATTTTCTAGTTAGTACAGATAGAAACAAACCAAATGACCCTAAACAACCTTCCGGCAGTAGTAGCAGCAGCAGCGTAAAAGAGAGTAAAGACGATATGAAACCCAGCTTGAATTCTTCATCATCTGATAATTATGGCTCAAGTCGCTATCCTGATTGGCGTGAAAGAAGATATCGAGATGATGACAGACGTCGTGATTATGACAGACGCCGTGAAGGGTAAATCTATAAGCAATGCTAATCATGATCAAGACATCATTTTATTAAAAAAAATATATGTATTAGTTATATGCGCTATGATTCTGGTTATGGAGCACCACCCTCAATGAATTACCAAATGCCTCCTTTTGGTGGTGACTCTTATCGCCCTGATCGTGAAATGCCACCTTCACCAAGTTCACATATTCCTTATTATGAACGAGATCGAATGGACGATCGTGATTTTTATAGAGGACCTGTAAGGACTGGCCCTAATGATTACGACCGTTATCGTGGAAGAGGAAGATCTAATTGGGCGAATAAACCAGAAGATTCAAGACGTATTGACCGCGAGCGTGACCGACCCGAGCGTGACAATAATAATCTTGCTGTCAGCCCGAAATCAACTGTACAACAGCCTCCATCCTCACTTCCATCTTCAGCACCAAAAGAGCGCTCAAAAGAAGAGGATAATAATAGTAAAAAAGAAGATATTGTAGAAACAGGTAAGACCTGGACACTAAATATATTTATTTAACTTTTAGTTACTCATTCTTTATTTTTATTTTTTTGGGTTAAAGGTGGTAGTGAAAAGAATGAAGCATTGCAAGATACTGTGCAAGATAAATCACCTACTAAAATGTCAATTCCAATTAAAACAGAACCGATTAGCAAACCAGATGCACACTTATCTTCCTCTTCCTCTGTAGCATCAACATCAACAACGACACCAATAAATACAGTCAATGAAGTGTTGCCTTCAAAAGAAAGTCAAGTTAAAATGGAACCGATAATGGAGAAGGACTCTCCATTGGTAGAATCGCCTATTAAACCTGAGCAGGACTCAGTTGAATATAAAAGTCATTCACCTGAACCCATGACTACAGAACAACTGCCGTTGGTGCCATCGTTAGCTGATGTACCAAGACAAAGTCCAATGACACAGGAACAGATAGTGGAGCGAATTGGCCAAATTGAAAATGACATCAGTATGTATGAAGACATGCTTGAAGAGGTGACACGGCGCGAGGAGGAAGAGTCAAATCATCACCCAATGGAAGTGGACCAAGAACCTCCAAAGCAAGATGACAATGAGGAAATGGAGCAGGATGAAGGAGATGATGAGGCTAGCCAGAGAGCTCAACAAGAAGAGGCCAAGAAGCAGGCGATTCAGGCGATGGGCGATGAGGCTGTTGCGACTGATATCGAGAGTATGCATTTGACTGAATCTTCGGTGATGCGTAAGCGACCTCAGCTTTTAATCAATCAGCTACGCTCTAGTGACACTCTTGATGATGAGCTTTACGAAAAGATACGTCGCGATAATCTGAAAACAGCTAGTAAGGCATCAGGTATCAAAGAAGATGTTTGGATGGATGATGAAAAGTGGAATAAACCTCTGTATGCTAGCATTGAAGATTATCCTTGCTATAAGGAGAATATGGCCAAATTCGATAAACTGCGTATTTCTATTGCCCATTCTCTTTCAGTGCAGAAAGCATCGCTTCGTAAAAAGGAACATACACTCAAACAGGAATATAAATCACTCTACGAACAATGGAAGGATAAGAATCTGGCTTTGGATCGTATTCGTAATCAAGAACGTAAAAACTCAACTGAGAAGTTTGGCCAGCGAACATCAAGTAGAAGACGTCAAGAAGAAGAACCTGATGAATATGTGGATGGTATTATTTTTACTGGAGAACATGATGCCCTTCGGTTTAAAAATGATGGAGCATCAACGCCTTATACTGGAAATAGCCCTTGGACTTCAGATACAGCTAGATCAGAGGCAGAACTTCTTGAAATTATTCAGTCATTGGAATCGGCAGAGATGCGTAATCCCGAATCGCGCGCCAAAAAGACCACTGCAACTATTCCAGACATGATTCTCGATGTACAGGCTCGAATGCGCACTTTTGATGATCGCAGTGGTCTTGTAGAAGATCCTCTAAGTTATTACCACACAGGTGCTGATACTGGCGATGTTTGGAACCAACAGGAGGTGACCGCCTTTATGGAAAGTTATATGAGCTATCCAAAACAATTTGAAAAGATCTCTCAAAATGTTGGAACAAAAACAGCTCCTCAGTGTGTTCTCTTTTATTATAGAAAGAAAAAGAAGATCGATTTTAAGGGATTCATGAAAAAAGCCCGGCGTGGTAAGAATAAGCAGCGTGACAGACTTGCAGCAGCTATCCGTACCATTACAGGTGGTCCTGCGTCTACTAATAGAAGAGGCAAGAGCAAGGGCTCTGCTTTGATGACTGATATTGGTGAAGCTCAATCTAGAAAGGAGAAGGAGAATGCAGAGCGTAAAACAAAAGAGCTTCGTGACCTTGAGCAAGCGAATGCGTATTGGGATGGTGTAGCTGAGAGAAAGCGATCAAAGCGACCTTCTGCCCCTCCATTGCCTTTCTCCGAGCCTACTAGTAGTGCTTCAGATGATACAGAGATGATGCTTCAACCACAGTCAGATAAACGCCGTGGACTTCAAAGGCGAAGAGCTCGCGAAGTAACGCAAGAAAGCATAAATCCTACTCAAGTTTCTGGACCTTCAAAACCTGATCAAATTATGACTGAAGCTGATGCTTCGTCAGCTGCCACTCCTGGTGAAGAAGATGAAGAGAAGGCTTCTCCTACTACAACGAAATGGACTGAGCGTGAAAAGGAAATGGCTACTGATGGCTTCAAAAAACATGGCAGAAACTTTGTTCAGGTGTCTTCCATTGTTGGATCAAAGACTGAAGAACAATGTCGTAATTTTTACCATAACTTTAAGAGAAAATATGGACCAAATGTTTTTAATGAAGAAGATGCTCGTCGCTCACCTGCTAATACCACCGCAGCTACAGCTTCCGCACCGACTACACCCATACAACAGCCGCAAAAGCAGACAGGAACTTCGACGCCCATCACTTCTGTCATTCCCATTCCTTCTTCTGCTCAAGTGCCTGCACCCATCTCAGCTCCAGTGCCAATTCAAAAACCAGTGTCGGCACCTCAGTCAACAAGAGTAGTGATACCATCCTCGACACCTGCCTCAGCATCTATTCCAGTGTTAACCTCTGTACAGTCTACGCCGACATCAGCGATAGCAAAACCCCCAACGTCACTTGCTTTGCCACCTGTGGCAGTGGCAACGTCAGCAATGACAACAACGGTCTCAACGCCACCATCAAAGATGGCTCCGGTTACACCTGCACCAGCAGTACCTGTACCTGGTTCATCTCCACCAAGCGAAGTAGCAGTTCTAAGTGGACGCACCGATCTCAAAGCTGAAGAAGAAGATGCAGCCGCTGCCTTAGTAGATATGTTCCAAATGGGTGCCAACACAACACCCAGAGAGGAAGTGAATAAGCAACTTGCATTACCTTCGAGATCGCGCACACCAAGTGCATCTATTCTTGAAGAATCACATACATCCGCCTCATCGCCAACTTCTAGTACTATACAAAAGAGACGTAGGGCGCGTACTTCATCTAGCAAAATGGATAGTTTGAGTGAAGATGGCTCAGAATGGACTGATCCAGATTATGGGGTAAAATCAAGCGGGCGTAAATTGGGAAGAACAATATCTCCATTAGAGTCAAAAAAACCAACCAATTCGTCTTACTGGTCAGTATCCGAGCGTAATGATTTCCAGAAATATTTAGAGACGTATGGCCGAGACTGGGAGAAGTTATCGAGTGCGATGAAGACCAAGACTGTGATTCAAGTGCGTAACTTTTATTCAAATAACGAGGAAAAGATGAAATTGAAAGAAATCGTGGAACGTCACGAAACACGCCAAAAGGAGAGCACCTCACCACTAGAACAATCAAACGCGGCTCATTTCCAAGCCCTTCAAAACTTCCCTTTCCCTGCCCCTATTTCAAAACAGGCGTCGTCGTCGCCGCCTCCGCCGCCTCAACCACCGAAACAACCAAAGAGTGTCTCTAGCCCATACGCTATGAATCGGGTAGGCTTCTACCCTCCACCACAAGCTGCTGAACGTCGAGAGATCTATCCTACATCTGCTGCGGCTACTGCCCCTCCTCCTCCGTCAAGACCTTATGTATCACCACGACTTGCTACTGTATCTACACCAGAGCCAGTACCATCTGCGGTTACAAAGGTGGCTGACTTGCTTAACAATGATGATCCTGCCGAACCTAACCAAAACAGTTGGGAAACTTGGTTTGGTTCTTAAATACTTGTTTCTCCTTTTATTATTGTGTATCATAGTATTATTCTCACTCTTTTATTTTTTATTATTAGTATTGCTCTCCCACCCTTTCTTCTCTTTTTTTTACTCTCTCTTTTTATATATATAATATATAATAGCATCTTTATAGGCAAATGATTTCTATTCTCCAATATATAATTTACATTTTATTCATATATAATTACAAACACCCTTTTTCATTTTATTTAAACTAAGGAGTGGCGGAGTGACAGAGGCAGACAGACATGATTACATAGAGGGGGAATAGTGTTATAGGAGAGAACATAAAAAAAAAAAATGCCCTGTCTCTCCTTTATCATTGTTACAATAATTATAATAAAAAAAACAGGAGTTAATTTATAAATATTATTACTCTCTTCCTCTAGTCCATTCATCTTTTTATTTTTTTTATTTCTATTTTTCTTGATAATTGTAAATATTATTTTTACTTGCTTGAATAATATAACAATTAAACCAATAGTAAAAACAACAAGCTCACTATGGATGATTCCATCCAATCACCTTCTAGTTACGGCACACCTCATTTTGCTCGTATAAAGTCGTTTTTTCGATCATCATCGACTAGACCACACCATTCAGTTTCTTCAGCGTCTTCAAGCAGTACTGTGGTAGCATTTACTTTACCAAACGACTTTGGCGATTTACAGTATCAGAAAGATCTCAAAAGTAATAGCTGGTTTTCACAAACTCAAAAAAATAACTCGGCTCATTATCCCTCTGGACTCGTGCCAGATGATATCATTAAAAAGCCTGCAGCTTCACTTTGTACAGCAGATCAGAGGTCAACTCACATTAATAGGAGATCTTATGCCTCTAATAGTGTAAAGGTGAGACAGGTGCAAGTTGGTCCAAGCAGGTAAAAAAAAAATATGGTTTCTCATTATAGACCACACGGACTAACTCGTTTGCTTTAGCTTCTCAAAGATGCGCATGCTTGGTAAAGGGGATGTTGGTAAAGTGTATCTTGTGAAGCAAAAAGGAACGGATAAAGTAATGGCCATGAAAGGTAATTTTAACTTTGACTTTTGTTACTCTAGTACTTATTACTGTTTTTTCTTTTTTTAAAAAAAAAAAGTACTCTCTAAAAAAGAAATGTTGCGTCGTAATAAAGTAAAAAGAGTACTTGCAGAACAAGAAATATTGTCTAGTGCAAATCATCCATTTATTGTATCTTTATATCATTCTTTTCAAAGTCAAGATAGACTTTATTTTGTAATGGAATACTGTCTTGGTGGTGAATTCTTTAGAGGTAACTAATAGGAACAATTTATAACAATAAGATATACGTATTAATATATCATTGTAGCACTTCAATCTCGACCCAATAAATGCTTACCCGAAGAGGGTGCAAAGTTTTATGCAGCAGAGGTGATATCCGCGCTTGAGTACCTTCATCTTCAAGGTTTTATTTACAGAGATTTAAAACCAGAGAGTATGATTATCAGCATTACAATTGAGAATAATTTTGATTCTAATTATTATTACTATTTTATAGATATATTGTTGCATCACACAGGGCATTTAATGTTGACTGATTTTGATCTAAGTAAACAATCCCTACCACCTGGACCGCCATCCATTGTAAAATCAAATTCACCTCATATTGCAAGTAATTCAAAGTTTAAATTTATCTTTTCCTCCCCTTTCTAATTCTTTATTATTACTCATTAGCCACCCTCGATTGATACCAGAACATGTACGGCTCAATTAAGAACAAATAGTTTTGTTGGTACAGAAGGTAAATTAAAAATACAACACAATATAATACATATCGTTTTGTTGATGCACATACTTTTATAGAATATATTGCACCGGAAGTAATCAAAGGCTGGGGTCATGCAAGTAGTGTCGATTTTTGGACATTAGGTATCTTGATATTTGAAATGCTGGTACGTTGTTCCTCCTCCTCACCCCTTTTTTTTTTATTTTTACCTACTCTCCTTCAATTTAACCCCCCTTTTTTTTCTTTTTTAAAAAAAAATACATATATACTTATATATCTAACTGTTTCTGCTACCCCCTTCTTTTTTTTTAAAAATAGTATGGCACAACACCATTCAAGGGATCCATTAGAAATGAAACGTTTTCAAATATACTTCGCCTCGATGTCGCATTCCCTGAAAAATCAAAAAAGTATCAACATCAAATGAAATATGAACCGCAGGCGGTCACCAGTGATTGTAAAGCATTAATACGCCGTTTACTTGACAAGAAAGAGGATAAAAGATTAGGTTCAAAGTCAGGTGCTTCAGAAGTAAAGGCACATCCGTTTTTTAAATCGATCAATTTTGCTCTATTAAGAAACATGACTCCCCCGATTGTTCCTGGAACAAATGGCGATCATCATCAGACTAGCTCACGTTCAAAAGAAACATATAGTCTCGACTTGGATAAAGATGAGCCTATCGCTTTGGGTTTTGGAAACTCATTACTTAATCCAAGAGATCCTTTTGCAAAATTCAATTCTGGTAAGTATATCTATACTGATTTATAAATGTTCAAGATAACTAATCATTGTTTTGTATAGTTACACTCTATCATGAAGGCGACTCTGATTCGGAAACGATAGTGTTTACAGGAAATGATAATGATGATGATAATGATGATGACTAAGTATGCTTCCATCGTCTTGTTTATAAATGTACATGTTCTACTTTCTTCTCCTTCTTATATATATACTGTTGGTCTGAGACCAATTATTTCAATAAAACATCTAATAAAAGTATCGTCCTGTTTGAAGAGATTCACGCCCACTCCTCCTTTCAGAGTGAACTCTGATGGGTAGCATATCCTTAAGGTTGGCTTATATTTTGTTACATTAATACCAAAGTGTGTATTTTCATATTTGGCAAATACCCGTTGTCTTGGTGTAAAAATCAATATTTTGTTCTTTTTTTAAATAGATTGCTGTACCCTCTCCTTTGAGTAGCCAGAGACAAATATAGTCTCCAGCGTCTGAATATGAAATACTAAAATTATTAGGTTTATTATTCCTTCCTTTTCTTTCCTCTTGTTTTTTTTTTTATATGCATAAATAGTGTTAAAAACTATATTTCAAATAAAGTCATCTAATTAAATAAAAGAAAAACGCAAATAGTTGTTAAAGTCAGTGAATTAGTAAAGTACACGTTTCTTTTATTATTATACAAAACTAATAAAACAATCTCTGAAATATCATACATTATTAGATTTACAACACTTTAGCTTCATTACGCAACTTATCAATCAAATCATCGACACTATCAACCTTGCGACCTCCAACACGCTTAGCAGGTTCTTCTACCTTCAATGTCTCAATACGAGGAGAAATATCTACACCCAAATCCTCAGGTGTCAACTTAACCAAAGGCTTCTTCTTGGCCTTCATAATGTTGGGAAGAGAAGCATAACGAGGTTCATTCAAACTAATATAGTCCACTCAGTAAGTCAAATCATTAGAAATATTGAATGTCAAACTTTACCGTAAATCAGTAGTGACAACAGCAGGGAATTTTGTAGAAATAGTTTCAAGACCACCATCAATTTCACGGACAACCTTAAGTGCATTCTCATTGATTTCAACCTTTGATGCAAAGGTAGCCTGTTAAGAAAATAAGGTTTAGAAGAAAGAACATATGCCACTAAGCATCCCTAAATCGGATACATGAGAAAAAAAAAAAAAAGTATTTACCTGAGGCCATTGAAGTAAACCAGCCAACATTTGACCTGTCTGATTGGCATCATCATCAATAGCCTGCTTACCCAAAATAAACAAATCAGGCTTCTTCTCTTCCTTATCAGTGTATGCCTTTAGTAACTTGGCAACAGCCAAGGGTTGAAGAGTGCTGTCATCTTTTACTTCCACGTGCACAGCACGGTCAGCACCCATAGCCAAGGCAGTGCGAAGGGTTTCTTGGGCCTTGGTAGAACCGCAAGAAATAGCAACAACTTCGGTTTTAGGAGACTTTTCCTTAATACGAACAGCTTCTTCGATGGCAATTTCATCAAAGGGGTTCATGCTGTGCTTGACATTACGGTCGACATCGGTCTTTGCAGGATTAACACGAACCTTGACAGCTGTTGAGAAAAAGGTGGGTGGTTTTTTTTTTTTTATATAGAAGAAAAATTCGAATTATTAAATTAAATGTATTTTATATAATTGTATAGATTGATATCGCTACCATAGTCGACGACACGTTTGACAGGAACAAAGATACGCAAAGGGTTAGACATATCGAGTAAAATAAAGGGAACAAAGACTTTGTGTTTATTACACGCAAACAAATTAAACGGGGTAGGTTTTCTTTTTTAATTACCGACCCGAAAAGCGTTGTTCAAATTTCACTGATGACATAATAAGTGAGGTGAGTTCATGCCTTGTCATATATTGCAAAAGAGTTGGCTCTTCCATCCGAGCAAGAGGTCTTTATGGCTGTTTAAATCAAACTGGATTGAATCATTTGATTTTTTACAGTCAACTATTAGTTTGCCAAGTTTAAATATGCAAGTAGATATTCCTCTCATTTCCAGCAGCTGTATAAACAGATCAAGCATTTGTTAGGGTGGTTTATTTTTCCAATGCTTATATAATTTAACTGATACTCAAAATAATATACAAACTCAATAAGTATACTTCTTATTCCTAGTTGTTCTTTATATTCGCATGAAATACATTTATATGAACTAGTTTACAGAGATTATCTCAGCAATAAGTTGCTATTTTATTCACATTGTAAAAAAAAAAAAAAAAAAAATCAAGTATTGGACTACGCCTTATTTTTAAAGGGAAATAACAACAAGAACTAGCTTTATCTAATTCATCATTTAGATTTATCTACTTTGTCGTTCCTATTTAATAAGAGCTTGCTCCGTCTCCCACATTTTATCAACTGCTGATTCAATAGTGGCAATGTCCTCTTGCTTATAAAGCGGAGTACGGCAGATACCATTACCGTAACCAAGTTTTCGATGGATATATGACTTAATACCAGGAATACCCTTCCATCTGAGAAGTGCTTGATCCGGCTCTACGAGTTGATGTTGCAGATCAATTGCTTTTTGTAGCTGATTACTCTCATACAACCTCTGGATTTCTACACATACGCGTGGGAAGATATTTCCTGAACCAGGTACCAATCCAGCTGCTCCCATCATCAATTCAGGCAAGAAAAATTCGGCAGATCCAGCAAGTAGAGTTATATCTATCATTGATATTTCAATAAAGTTTTTTTTTTTTGGCACGTATTCGAGATTTATTTTTTAATTGAATACATCATATTTGCTATTTATCGTTCATTATTTACCTCTGGGATCTGTTTTACGAACTAGATCTGACATTTTTCCCACACTTCCATCTGTAGCCTTTAATCCAACAATATTGGGATGTTTTGAGAGTTTAACAACCAGTTTTACACCAACATCTACACCTTGAGAAACACCTGGGTAATTGTATATAACTAATGGTAGAGGTGAAGTATCGGCAATCTGGCGATAAAACTTCTCAATGCCTACATCATCAATCATAGTCTTGTAATAGGATGGTGGTAATACAAGACAAAAATGCGCACCCGCCTTTGCAGCCAGCTCGGTAAGATAAAGTGTTGCTTTTGCGCTTTGAGCAGAAGTACCTGCAATGATTTTAAGATCAGGGTTATGCTTCGAGACAGACTTGGCAGATTGCTCAATCACTTTAAATCGCTCTTGCTCCGTAAGCGACACGGCTTCTCCCATGGATCCCAATACCACAAAACCGGAAATGCCCGTTTTGGAAAGATATGCAATATGTTGATCCAATGCCACTAGATCAAGCTCTTCATCTTCATTGAAAAACGTAGGAATGGGAATATAGATACCTCTACCAAGGCTAGTTACTGTCATTATTTTATGAATTAAAAAGATATAAAGAAAATTAAAAGAAAAGAAAATAAATGTAGAAATATATTTATATAGAAGAAAAAAAAAAGGGTCTAAAATAAATGTTCGCAAAGTTTTTTGATAACAGGAATTCTCAGGAGGTTAAAAGTTTTCGCTTTTCAAAACAAACAGAAGTTTTTCTTGTATTTACCACATTTTCCTGCTTTCATTACTAATCATGTTACATGTGGTCATGAGATATCGCGTAAAACGAAGAAAAACTTCTCATAAAGTATATTTTATTCATTGAGTTAAATTGAAAGGAAGAAAATAATCTAATGGTCTGTTGGTTATCTAACACTTATAGCAATATAATAATGTAAATAAGTGTCACTTATTTTCCTTTGAAGCATAATAAATATTGTCTTTTCAATGTATATCTGATTATTATGTCTTTTTAAGTATCTAAACGCGTATTGAAATTTATTCTTTAATAGAGGAGGCCGAAAATGTCTGTCTAGATTGACTGTTAGCCTGCGTAAAGTTCCGTATAAAAAAACCGAAAAGTGGTTTCCTCTTAAACAGGGTGTATAATTTCTCAAAGCTATTTTATTAAAAAACCAGTAAAACAATAGTGTGTAGAAAAGGTATTCGTAAAAATAGAAGAAGTGGCTTCTTCCAACAGCGCCAGGAAAATACTGTAACTCCTCAGAGACGAAGCGAATGAAGTACTTACTACTAATAACAAGTTGAAAATTACTGAAGCGCAAAAATTGATACAATAAGACCCTTATTCTGGCAATTTTTCTAGCTCGAAAACCACTTTTCGCAAAAAAGCGTCCAAGAGACTTTGGGAAACTGGAGATTCAATTTTCCAAACATTTTATCTTTGTTATCATTATAATTGCTAAAACGAAGAAATTGTAAATATAAATATAGTCCATCGAGAAAATAATGACCCTAAAAAAAGAAAAGTCAAATCCGCATGTATTGAATTGTGTTAATGACAGTGGCATTATAACCCGTCAAACACTACAAGTGCCTATAGACAATGGTAATACTGCAAGAGCTTTGAGATCAAGACTATCACGTAGTAAGCGCCGATCACACAAGCCATAAGAGAAGGCAAATGATTCTCGAACATATACTTGGGAATATTTGAAAATAGTGAAAAAGAAAATAGACTACTATGGTGACACGGTCTTTAGCCAAGGAGACAAAGGCATGGAGATACATTGAAAAGTAAGAGATTTTGAGATGATGCGTATTTTTCACAAGCACAGAAAACGACAACATAATTGTATGCTATTACTCTCCTATATTTTCTTGAAGTCACCATGGGATTGCTATCTCATTTCAAAGATGCCACCTGGGGAGCAGTTGTTGGTAATGAGAGACATTTACAAATTAAATAGTACAACTATATCGATAAAAATGGAGGCTATCAGCCCATGTCGAGACATTCCTCTTATTGTGTCAGATAAAAAGCTACAGAGAAATGAAATAGAAAACGAAATAATGAAAAGGGCAGTTAATATTTTATCGAATCTTATCCTTCGGTTTCTGATCAATCGTATTCCGTTGATCAGAGACGAAGGAAAGCCACACACAGCATGGATTTTAGGTTTGACGCGTTCAGCCTGTTTTTTCTTTTTTCTTTTTTTGAAATAAGCAGTAGCTGACTTTCATAATGAAAAAATGATAAAGTGTACCATTAGCTTGACCTATAATATTAGATTATATATATATATATTTATAAAAATATATATAAGTTACCTCCATGTTCCAAATAATACCTGTTTTATCTTTTGATAAAGAAGCAAGGTATTTACCATCATGCGAATAAGAAATGTGCCATACTTCATCTGTATGTCCTTTTAATATTTTGATCACATTTGTGGGGAATAAGGTTCTATATAGTAATAATAATAAAAGTTATATATATATATATACAAGCAAAAGCTTTCTCTTTCTTTTTTATTATTACTTGTCACAAGCATGATCAGCAAATAAAGATAATGATGTATCTGCTGAACTATTATGATAAAGGCATTCATGCTGCTGCCATTTCACTGCCTGGTTAATTAAAGTAACAAGTCTTCCCTTTGGTATCATTGCTGAAGGCTCAATATATTCTATGATATATATAAATGAATGAATGAATGAATATATATATATATATATATATACATAAAGCCCTTTATACTCTCTCTCTCTCTCTCTCTCTCACGAAGAGTGTATATATTTGGAGTTCTATTTTGATGGTGAATCAACGACGCCCAGCAGAAGAGAAGGTAAAACTGAGTATGAAGTGTTGAAATAAAGTAGTAAAGAAAGGATGTGTTAAATGAGAAAAATACATCTTTTTAACAGAGATAAGTGTAAATATTTCCGCCAAACCGTTTTATGCGAATCAAAAGTAGTAATCATCAACGAATTCAATACAAAAGATTATGTTAAATATTGTGTAACGTGGCTTTTTTTTTTCCTTTTTCCTTTTTCTTTGCTATTATTTATTTAAAGAAGTATACAAAAGGTGTGGTGTATATATTTATATATAAAATGAAAGGACAGGGCTTATTATGGTACAATACAAAAGGTATTTACCTGTTTTGATATATTTTAAGCCACTTTACGATAAGATGTCTATAATCAGTGTAATATTCTAAAAATAACCTATAAATATATATAAATAATAAATTTATTTTTTTGTTTCTTATCTTTTCTCTTTTCTTCATAATTTCATTATACATACATGGCATCAGATTTACCGATACATCATCATCATCAAAGGGATGCTTCTGTATTTAGTGCCGCAAGGCTTGGTCGAAGAAAACGCTTGATTTTCTTTTTCTTATTAGCTACCGTCGTTTTTGTGTTATGGTTTAATGCTGATTTAGAAAGCATCAATAAAAAAGCAGGTTTAAAACCATCAACAGGAAGCGAAGCAGATAAGTCATCTGGCTCTAATATCCTGATAGATGAAGACTTGGAGCAAGGTATTCAAGAAGAAGTAGAAGTAGAAGAAGAAGAAAACAATACCGTACCTGAAACAGAGGAACATGATAACATGATTTTGCATCCCGAAGAAGAAGATATAGATACACCTGAAAATAACGAGCAAGAGGTATCAATCCAGGTTCCAAAAGAGAATATTCATTTGAAGTATTTTGTGGTAATTGCTTCTAGAGCAACCAACTTGCAACGTCGCAAATTGATTCGCTCTGCTTATTTTGGGCTGGATGACAATTTGGAGCCCTGTATGAAAAAGGAAAATAAAGGCTTAGATTACGCTTTTTGGTTATACGGAGATTCACCCCAACCTATAACACCTGAAAGCCGTCTTTATGAAGCCGAGAAGATGGAATGGAATGATGTACATAAAGTGGATTCCGATGTATTTGATCAGCAAGAAATTATTGAATGGGTAAAGTCCAAGATATTATCAATACGCTATGTTTATAAAAGTTACTTACACAAAAGTCTAGGCACAACGTAGATTACTAGAAAGAGGTGTCACCTACGATTATTTAATTATTCAAGATGGTTACTCTTTTATCCATTTACCTTGGATTCAGGAAACTATTCTGGCACAGGAGGCCAAGTTTGATGATGGAAAGAAGCCAGGGGAACTCATTTGGAGCGCGTTTTCAGAGGAAAAGAAGTTGATTATTTTGGGTAGCCCTGCTGTTGAAACTCTCTTCAAATATGATCCCGCAAGAGACAGCTTTATCTCTGGTGCTGATGCTATTACCAATTTATTCGAATATCAAAGATCTATTTCCGTTCAACTCCGAATTGCTAGTACTCAGAGTGACATCAAAAGACTTGAATCTAAACTTACTGAACTTCCTCGCATTATACACGATCAAAATGAACGCTTTATCATTTGGGAAAATGATGCAACCTCTGTTCCTGATAAGACAGTAGCTGTATCAAATGTATACCAAGATTCTGACTTCAAGAGCTTAGTGAAGACTTTGAGATTAGAGACTTCTCCTGTTTGCACTTCAATGAATAAGCCTCTTACAGCCGTTGTCACATCATCTTTTATTTACAAGGATAGTTGCATGGAACCTTCTGCTGCTACTGCTGCTGATAATAAACGTAGATACGCTTCTCGTCATGGCTATGCCTTTGTTGCAAGATCTCAGGAATTTGCCCAACAAGAATTACGCACAGTGCCAAGACGTATAGTGTGGGGTAAGGTTGATGTTATTGAAAAGGTGCTGCCAAAGTATGACTGGATATTCTGGATGGATATGGATGCCGTTGTGATGAACCAGGATATATCCGTACATGCTATTCTCGATGATTTACGAAGAGAGTACCCTACTGGTCCTAAAGACTTTGAATCAACTATTGATTTGGTGGTCGTACGACCTGGTCGTGATAGGATGCTTAATGCTGGTGTCTTTTTGATGCGTAACACAGAATGGTCTCGCCGCTTCTTAAAACAAGTACAAGCTACAAAAAGTTGGTATAATAAGGGTCCTTCTTATGAACAGGGTGCCATGTGGGATGCTATCAATGACCCAACTAACAGGGAGCATGTTATTGTGATTCAAAGCGATCACATGTTTAATACTTTCCCTCATTTTTACAAGCCAGGAGATTTTGTTGTTCATTTTGCACCCGACAAATGTCCCAACTCTGCTGTATTAAAGGGACTCGATGCTGCACAACGTATTGAAAATGGTGAAGTCATCACTGCTTTAGATGAAAATTAAAAATAATCCAAATAAAAATTGTAATATAGTTCTTGTCATACATACAAATTTATTTATACAGAGAAAACTTTGGGGAAAGAAAGGTTCAGAAACCAGATGTATTGTTTATTTTAAAAAATGAAGCTATTTATAAAAGGAGGTAAATAATAGCATAGTAATTGAGAAAAGTAATGACTGGTATAACATATCTTTGGGGATGAAATTACCTAGCTTACCATAAAATATATATTACGGTAGAATTGTAGCTTTATCACTCATTACATTTGTTTTCATTGTAAATGATGATGAATTGGAATGATTTTAATATACCATTCTAGATTTAGCCTGGGTTTTACCTGGAAAATCGACAGTGTATGGAGGTTGGTTAAGGTTGGGTTAAACTCAGACATTTTGTCCCAGTTTTTTTTTCTGAAGTGGAGAGAAATTAGACGGAAAACAAGTTATCCCGTGCAAAATGAAATGTAATTCTTTTCTCATAACTGGAATAATAAATTCAAGTTGAATATACAGGATTCAAAGTGTTAATTTCCATATCATTATTAATATGACCTTTAAATACTCATTTTATCAAATATAATAACACATTCTATAATAAACCATACCCGTTTGATTATTCAAGAATTATATTTATTGTTCTATCAAACAGTGATAGTTAATCAATAATTAGACAATGATATATTAAAGTGACACTCAGTTCATTCAATAAAGTCTAAACACTACACTCTAGAAAAAAACCCGGGCAAAATGTCTGAGTTCTAACACAACTTGAACCAACCTCAATACACTATTGATTTTCTAGGTAAAATCCAAGTTTTTTTTAGAGTGTACTCATAAAAGTGATACTGCAAATACCTAAAATATGGTAAGGTGCCCTTGATATTACACTGTATATAATGACCATGATATTTAACCTACTTTGTTACTGTTTTGTCAATAATAAACCATCACTCTTTGTGGTCTTGTTCTTTTAATTGTGACAGCAATGGAAATGGTTTTATTCTTTTTTTAAAAGGCTAACATTGATATGCTATTACTTTAAACATGCGTATTATTTAATTAAATTCCTTTAGTGCTATTTAGCCATGGTTCATAGTGATCTACTATTAGTTTAAGATGAGTTTTAAGATGAGTCTTTAACAAAGGTAATGATACATGTCGATTATTAGTGATTGATTAACTACATAAACTAATACTATCAACCAAATGTGTTTTGTAGCAGATATAAAGGTGCCTTCTAATTTAAGCAAGAAGCAAACTAGAGTACTGGATTTGGGCGGCTTTTCTCCTACATTGTTGAATTACATTACTGTATCTGCTTCTTATAATGATGTTTATAATTCATTATTTATTTAGCTTTATTAAACTTTCTTTAAACTCTTAGAATAGATTACTTTTGTTTATTTGGTGATATTGATAAAAGATCCAGGGTTTTTGTAAAAAAGATTTCGCTTTCTTTCTTTTCTTTTTTTGTATTCAAAAGTCATGAGTAGTTTGGGTAAAAAGTCAAGTTAGAAAAGGCAATGCCGTTTTCATACTTTTTGATGATCCCTTAAAAAAAACAACAATAATAATAATAGTAGTAGTGGTAGTAGTAAAAATGATGTCTTTTCATCACACTCTAAAATTATTTATTTACTTGTTTGTTTATCTTGCTCATGGGTACAGGTGTTTTGTTTTGTTTTTCGTGTACATGTTACGGATGCTGAGAAAGAAGTAAAGAGAGTTGCGGAATAAATTAAACCTTATCTTTAACCTTATTTAAAAAATACAGGTAAAGTGGGAAAGAGAATGAGAACACCTACCTGCATCATGTATTTTTTACTCAATATTAAGTATTTTTTCACTGAAAGATTACAGTTCAAAGCATATTCTCAATCTACACTTATAAGTAGAGCGAATGGACTCATTTGCAGTGTTGCTATTGATCAAAGAAAATCATTTCTACTATACAGATGAGAGGATACCTTCCTGTTTCATTCTATTAATATAATAGAAAAAATTCATGGGGACAATGTCACCGAAAATTACTTGGTTGTATCACTTTGTTTCTACCGCGATTGTTTACAAATGTCAATTTAAATAGGCTGAGTTATTGTTGTTATTTTGTTATTGTTTTAAGGGTTATTAATTGTCAGAGAAAAAGTATAGTGTAAAACTTTATAACGTAGCTTTAAAAAAATAGTATTAAAAAAAGATGAAAAGTTACTAGAGCAAACTAAAGTTTTTTTTTTCTAATCGTTTAGACATATAAGATGTAAAAAAGTATTTAAAGTAGGTTGTCATCATCACAAGATACTTGAAACGGGGAAAGACACCTCAAATTGGTTGAAAAAAAGAACACTGAAATAAACTTGTAACATTAATGACGTTCCTGATAGACAGAAAGTAGCAATAATGTCTCTTTTTTACATTTTTTTTAGTTTTCGTTATTAAAAAATGATACAATATTTAACCCTTATGTTCAGGGACTGATGTTGCCCTTATTTACTATTATTTACGTTTTAAGTTTATTTATCTGATAATAAGCTTTAAGTGTAGAGCCGAACGCACATACAGATAGTACTCTTTTTGATTATCAAGTTACTCTTTTGGTCCACAATAAAATTAGAATATAAAGTGCTAAAATCTCGATTGTCACACAAGAATGCTTTCCGCATGTTAATTGTAATCATGGCTATTATGGAATGAAAAAAGAAGTAAACACTTTTTATTATTATTGCTATAATGAATGATTGTATTTTGTTGTCAATTATATTATGTATAAATGTATGTTGTTGTTTTTTTATAAAAATAAAATGATGGTAAGTTAAAGGAAAGGAAGAGTAGTTTTACAAAAGGATAAAAAAAAAATAGGAATGTATTTACAAATCAAAACTCTACTTTTTTTTAATTTAAGTTTCTTTTACGCCGATCGAAGTTTTAATCGGCTGGCGTTTTCTTTTTTCTTTTTCGGCCACAACACCAGGAGGTTCAGGCGTTACGGCGACTAGATTACCTCGATGAACAGTGGGACATGTTGAAACATGGTGAACATGATGAGCGCCAGGCTCTTGTACACTGCATACATCTATAGACTTTACCCATTCATCTTGTAGAATCTTTGATATTGAGTAACGATGACTAGGATCTAGTTCAAGAATGCTTGTCATCACTGAACGAGACTCTCGAGGCAGAAGTTTAAGGAGTCTGAACTTTTGTTGATTATGATTGGTAGCAAAGGCACGGAAGGCAGGATCTGTGTTACGAGGTATCCGCCATGGAAAGCGACGGATTGTCATGCATACAAAAATGATTCCGCATGACCATACATCTGATAACCGAGGGTCGTACGTAGATTGGACATACTGTTCTGGTGCAATGTACGGATCAGAACCATAAATACCTATCAAACAAGGCATAAGCAAGTGTTGTATATTATTATTTGTAAATTAACTGCTTACCTTTAGTCATGGTGATGGCATTTTCAAATGGATATTTATAAACTGTGGAGCAGCCAAAATCAATTATTTTTAGCATTCCCATATGATCTAAAACCACATTGTCCAACTTGAGATCGCGGTGAGCAATTCCCATTGAATGGAGATAATCAACTCCTTGTAATAATTGACGCCAGCAGCATGCAATCTCTTGGCGAGACATCATCCCGCTCATGACAAGACTAAACAATTCATTGGGAGCATATTCCATTATTTCGTAGAACTGGCAGTCTTGTTGAATGATATCCAACGTTTCAATGATGTTTGGATGATGTAGAGTAGAACCAATACAGAACTCAGCTGTCACTTTTTTCACATAGTCCTTTTCGCTTTCATGGTTGAATCTCTTGCGGAATTGTTTAACAGCAAATGTTTTCTGATCCTTTGCTCTTTGAATTAATCTGACAGAACCACCTGCACCTTTCCCTAAATAGCGCCCTATAATTAAAAATTGAGAGATATAATTTTTTTTTAGCATATTTTTTTTTTCTCCTTTCCATTTTGTTTAGCTAAAATCCCTCAAGAATCTCCCTCAATAAGAGAAGAGAGATTGGACTTGAGAGATATTTTAAATTTTTAGTCACTCATACTGTACCCCATTTGCCATAACGGCTTTCAATATTTTGACGAAACTGATTAGCAAAGCGTTCGGACTTTGATTCATCTTTATCATCTTTATCATCTTCTGTTACAAAAAAGCGTCGGAGATCTGACCAGCCCAGGAACAAATCCTGACAAGGCTGTTGATTCATTTGTGAATGATGAAAGTGAGTTTTATGATAGACTTGATTATAAAGAGGTTTTTTGAATACAAATTGAAGAGGTAGTTGACTGTTTGAGCGGGATATCACCTTTTCTGATGAGTTTGAGCTGTTACTGGATAGAGTAGAAGAAGGTGAAGCAGGTGGATGTAATGGTCGCTTCGAAACGACTTGATAAAGTAGCTTTGTCAGCTCTTCAATATCTACTGCCGATGAGTCGTTTGAATGTAAATGATGAGTGGTTGCATTTGTAGCTGAAACAATGGCAGGAGAAAGTGAAGGGCTAGAAGGAACAGATCTCTCTGGAGTGATCAGTCCATTCATTGAGTGAAGAATATGTGCCATATCACACTGATATTATAAAAATGTATATATTTAATAATAATTATAAAAATAAGGAAGGGAGAAAAGAGAATGGAAAGAAAAAGTGCTCTCTTTTTTATATGCAACAACAATTGACATAGTTGCGTCACTGTTGTTTTTTTTTTGGTCATATTAATACTCTTTATGCTTTCTTTCTTCATTGTATAAACAATGCGTTTCATGTATGGTTTTCATCGCTTTGTTTACGATTCTAAACAATCCCTTCAAACACTTTCAAGGAGTTTTTGCGATTCTAAATGCATTTCTATTTACTTTTTTAATCTTAACATGTCAAATCCGCTATTTCTTTTGTTCTTTTTATTCTTTTTATTGTTTTTCCCAATGGAACTGTGTGTGCACTGACTTTTTCTACCTTAAAAAGTCTGTACAAACAGTAGAAATATTGAAATTCGGACGATGACGGCAATTTAATTGTTTAAAAAAGAATAATAAAACGTCAATTCTACTGTAATTTTTTTTCTTGGATTTTTTTTTTTTACTTAATGGCTGGAAATGAGATCACTTGTAAGTGGAATCAAGAGCTTTAGTAGATTAGCAGGTTCAAGAAGTGTTTCATACACCACTACAAGTCAACCTAAGAGAGGCGATCGCGTGGTAGTTGCAATGTCAGGTGGAGTTGACTCAAGTGTGTCAGCTGCGCTGTTGAAAGAGAAAGGGTTTGATGTCCAGGGTATATACATGCGCAATTGGGACAGTACAGACGAGAATGGAGAATGTACAAGTAAAGAAGATTGGAAGGATGTTCAGAATGTATGTAATTTACTCGACATTCCATGTCAGCATGTTGATTTTGTAAAAGAATACTGGCAGGATGTGTTTGAATCTACCTTAGAAGATTACAGTCGAGGCATAACACCTAACCCAGATATTGGATGCAATAGTTATATCAAGTTTGGTGCGCTACTAAACAAAATACCAAATGAGGCCTGGTTTGCAACGGGACATTATTGCCGATCAGTAGATGGAAAGCTTCTGAGAGGATTGGAGAAGAAAAAGGACCAATCGTATTACCTATCGACAGTGCCTGAAAAGGCTTTACGTCGTACACTCTTTCCTCTGGGAGAATTCGAATCGAAACAAAAAGTAAAGGAATTAGCGATTCGATTTGGCTTAGTAGATATTGCATCAAAGAAGGAAAGCATGGGCATTTGCTTTGTGGGACAACGGAAGAAGTTTGCAGATTTTCTGGAGCAATACATTGATCAGCCACCTGGTCCTGCTGTCAATCTAGAAGGAGAAGTAATTGGACAACACAACGGCCTTTATGGCTACACAATTGGTCAGGCTTCTCGTATTTGTCATGGTTCAGACAAATGGTTTGTTGCACAGAAATTGATGGACTCTAACACACTTGTTTGTGTACCAGGCTCAAATCATCCAGCCCTTTTTCACAATGGCTGTATGGCGCGTGACTGGGTCTGGATTCACGGTCAGGCACCTTATAATAAGACACTATTTGAAGTAGATGCTCAAGTGCGATACAGACAATCACCCGAAAAGGCCATTTTATCAATCGAAAATGGCCAAATAAGTGTACGTTTCAAGGATCCCGTGAGGGCAATTGCACGTGGACAGCAAGTAGTAGTATGGGATCAAGATTGGTGCTTGGGTGGTGGTGCTATTGAGAGTGTATTTTAGATATCATGTAAATTTGTATTTGTATTTTTTGTTTTAAATTAAAAAAAAAAAGAGAGAAGAGCATCGACACTGCTTTTTGATAGTATATTGATTGGGAGATGTCTGTAAAGGCATTTCATGTATCTTTAAAATGGGTCAAATTCCAAATAAACATCATTCACACAGTAGAAATTTAGAAGAAGTGTGAGTATTTTTTGTTTCAAAATGTATTATGAAACAACTGTATACACTTATATCATGTCCAGCCAATCCGAAAGCAACCGAAATCTCTGACGTCTCACATTTTTTTTTAAAGAAAAAAAATTACTTTAAAAGGACTGTCAACCTTATTGCTGATATACTTGTATTAATGAAATGAAAAGTGCACTCACTTTAGAGACAATAGCAACATGCTCTACCACCAAGGCACGTGTTAATATACTAAAACTACCTCATGGGCCAGTGGATACGCCAGTTTTTATGCCTGTTGGCACTCAAGGTTCACTCAAAGGATTCACTCCCAACCAGATCGAGGCAATGAACTGTCAGATCATGTTGAACAACACTTATCATTTGGTACTTTATTAACGTTTAAAGGAGTCGAATTATTTATCAAGTTTAAAAAGTTAGGGTCTAAAACCAGGTCAGCAAACCTTGGATCTTGTTGGTGGTTCGCATAACTTTCAAAATTGGCATGGCAACTTGTTGACTGTAAATAGTTAAAAACGTTTGAAGAAAATAATATTAAATGTATTAATATAGGATAGTGGTGGGTTCCAAATGGTTTCTCTATTGAAACTGGCAGAAATAACTGAAGAAGGTGTTCAGTTTCAATCACCTCATGACGGATCTCTCATGCTCCTGACACCTGAACATTCAATGTCTTTACAAAACTCTATCGGATCTGACATCATGATGCAACTTGATGACGTTGTATCTTCTCTAACAACAGGACCACGTGTAGAAGAAGCCATGTGGAGATCGATTCGCTGGCTCGACCGTTGTATAGCTGGACATAAAAACCCTGATACTCAAAACCTGTTTGCAATCATTCAGGGAGGATTGGATGTAGATCTACGTAAAAAGTGTGTTGAAGAGATGGTCAAAAGAGATACACCAGGATATGCAGTAGGAGGATTAAGCGGTGGTGAAGAAAAGGATGTCTTTTGGAGAATGCAAGTATTTTGTTTTGTTATATCCACGTTTTTGTCTTTTTCTAAACTGTATATGTTCCTCTAGTGTTACATTGTGCACAGATTTACTACCAAAATCTAAGCCTGTTTATTGTATGGGAGTCGGTTATGCTGAAGACTTAGTTGTTTGTGTTGCACTCGGCGTGGATATGTTTGATTGTGTCTTTCCCACTCGTACAGCGGTAAATTTTAAACGATTATATAAATGACGCATTTTAACTTTATAATAATTAGCGCTTCGGAAATGCATTGACCATGAAAGGAACAATTGCACTCAAGTCGGGAAAATACGGCACTGATTTTGGACCTATTGAACAAGATTGTGGATGCGACACTTGTAAAAATTATACTCGCTCTTACCTTCATTTAGTATCAAGAGATGCTGTGGGATCACGCTTGGTTTCTATTCATAATGTTTATTTTCAATTGAGACTTATGAGAGAGATGAGAGAAGCCATTAAGGAGGACTGCTTTCCTTCTTGGATAAAGCAATTCTTTCGCGGTTATTTTAAAGATGAATCAAAATATCCAGTGTGGGCTTGTAATGCTCTTAAAAGTGTCGGCGTGGATCTTAGGAGTTGATGTTTGGATGCTGCATTAAAAATAGGAGTTTTAATAAAGTAACGACAAAACACGTTGATTTTCATATAAAAAAGTTTCTTTCTTTTTTTGCTTTTCTCTCCTTTTCTCATCTTCTTCCTTTCTTCTGTAATTTTCTTTATAATTTGTGGTTTTTTATACGGCTTTTAGAAGGCAATAATAAATATTCGTAGTTCAACATGAGAGAAATCATCAGTGTTCACGTTGGTCAGGTAAAATAAAGATATTTCTATTGTTCCAATATTTTGTATCCATATCTTGTGCTATTAGGCTGGCATTCAAATCGGTAATGCTTGTTGGGAGCTTGTAAGTGGATTACCCCTTATTGTTTATAAAGTGTATTATATTTAATTCTATATTATAGTACTGTTTAGAACATGGTATTCAGCCTGATGGTCGTGTTTCTATTGAGAACGAATCAAAAGGTCATTCATTCTCAACTTTTTTCAGCGAAACTGAAGGAGGAAAACATGTCCCACGTACGGTTTTTGTTGATTTGGAACCTACTGTAGTTGACGAAGTCCGTACTGGTCTTTATAAAGATTTGTTCCATCCTGGTAGGAATAAATAGACCAATAGAAAGAGGCTGTTGGATATATATATATGTTAACTTGGTTTTATAGAGCAATTAATCACTGGAAAGGAGGATGCTGCCAACAACTATGCTAGAGGACATTACACTGTTGGAAAAGAGCTTGTAGATTCTGTTTTGGATCGTATTCGCAAATTAGCTGATAACTGTTCAGGTCTTCAAGGTTTCTTGGTTTTCCACTCCTTCGGTGGTGGTACTGGTTCTGGTTTTGGTGCGTTATTGATGGAACGACTCTCTGTTGATTATGGTAAAAAGTCCAAGCTTGAATTCTCTGTTTATCCTGCCCCACAGGTATCCACTGCAGTCGTTGAACCTTACAACTCTATTTTAACAACCCACACGACATTGGAACACTCTGATTGTTCATTTATGGTTGATAATGAAGCCATCTACGATATTTGCCGTCGCAACTTGGATATTGAAAGACCTACGTATTCAAACTTGAATCGCTTGATTGCCCAGGTTGTCTCGTCCATCACAGCTTCCCTTCGATTCGATGGCTCTCTTAACGTTGATTTGAATGAGTTTCAAACTAACTTGGTTCCTTATCCTCGTATTCATTTCCCCTTGGTTACTTATGCTCCTATTATTTCTGCTGCAAAGGCGTATCACGAACAATTGGCGGTTTCCGAAATCACCTACTCTTGTTTCGAGCCGAACAATCAGATGGTTAAGTGCGATCCACGCAATGGAAAATACATGGCCTGTTGCTTGTTATATCGTGGTGATATTGTGCCCAAGGATACGAACGCTGCTATAGTCTCAATCAAGACAAAACGCACTATTCAGTTTGTCGACTGGTGTCCTACTGGCTTCAAGGTTGGTATCAACCACCAGCGTCCTACCGTTGTTCCTGGTGGTGACCTGGCTGAAGTCCAGCGAGCTGTCTGTATGTTATCCAACACGACAGCCATTGCAGAGGCTTGGTCTCGTTTAGATCACAAATTTGATTTAATGTATGCTAAGCGTGCTTTTGTCCACTGGTATGTTGGTGAAGGTATGGAAGAAGGTGAATTTTCTGAGGCTCGTGAAGATTTAGCTGCACTCGAAAAGGACTATGAGGAGGTTGGCTCAGATTCATTAGGTGATTCAGAAATTGAAGAGGAAGTCGAATACTAATTTTGATTGAATTATAAACCTAATATTTGTTATTGTGAATTAAGAAAGATATAAACTCTTGATTTGTGTCACAAAAGGCAATACAATCATCATTTTTTATTTCATGCGCTTTTTTTTTATTTTTTTTTGAAGAATATTGAAGAATATAAATAGAATAAAGATGGACTTTTTGAAAAATAGGACTTGATATTAAATAGTGCATCTCATAGCGCTTTTTTAACGTTAAAAATGTTAATGAAAACAGTCAGCTATCCTTCGCCTTTTTCAAGATCCACCAATTGACCTATGTTGATGTATAGAGCAAACAATGAAAACACTCCTTTTATCCTTTGTATACAATGGCTTATATTCAGAGGTGTAAGTAAAATCACCTCGTTCGAGACGTAGCAAACAATCATTTCACTGAAAGTTGCAGTATTTGATATGTTTTTTTTCGGACCTTTACATAAATTCATTGCACTGAGTGAGGATTATACAAAGCCAAAGATTTACTGTAAAGAAGTAATGCAAAGAGACATTTGAGTTAATAATTAAAAGATGACTTAATGAGTTATTGTTTGGATTCATCCTTACCTGTAAGTAATATAATCTTGTTGACTTGTACCGTTGAAACATTTTTGCAGGGTGGATGTACAACGGCTTAATATTAAATGTTACCTCTATTTCATTTGTACTAAATTCATGAAAGGCTTTGTAGAAGTATGCTTGTAATGAAACATGTTTCAATAAGGAGTTTGTTTTTAAATAGGTTCATAGAAAAATATATGCAGCCCAAACTCCTGCAAAATTTCAATCACGTGCAGTGTACTTTATACAAAAAAAAAAATGCATTTGCTATTGAAGAATCACATCTCTTTCCTTTTTATTTATATATCAAAAGAAATTAAATCAATCATGTCAGTCCCTGGTAAAATAGATGCACAAAAATAGGATATAAAGTAGAAATAGTCTAATGATAAATTATGTATAGTTGCTTATAACGATATTGGCAAGTCAGCAAAAGATATTTTGACTAAAGATTATCCAGTGGGTGCTGTTAAAGTTGAAGTCAAAACAGTCGCTCCAAATGGTGTTGTAAGTAAATAGGACATTGAGATATTTTTCTTCTATGTTTAACTTTATATATGTTAGACTTTTAAAGTCAATGGTAATCGTGATAGCAAGACTGGCATTATTGTGGGTGACTTGGAGTCAAAGTATACCGATTTTAAAAGAGGTATCTCTTTCACCCAAGCCTGGACAACTTCCAATCATTTAAATGGAAAAATTGAACTCGATAATAACATCGCAAGTAAGTCGAGCATTATTTATTTAAAATGATTTCTCATTTTTATTTAAAAATCAATGTTAGAGGGTTTAAAAGTTGAACTTTTGACCACGCTTTTACCTTCCATCAATGAAAAGGCTGCAAAGGTAAACGTAATCCATAAGCAGCCCAATCTCCATACAATTGCTACTTTAGACCTTTTCAAGGTAATCCATGATTTTTGATATATATTAAATCGGATTAACTGATTTTTTTTTTCTTTCTTCAAGGGCAATGTAAATGTAAATTCAGTTGCTGGTCGCGATGGATTCCTTGTTGGTGGTGAAGTTTCTTACAACGTGAACGATGGACAGGTAAATAGAGAGTGAAACAAAAAAGGATGAATTTGACGCGCGTTTTTTTTTTTTTTAGATCAGCCGTTATAACACAGCGATTGGCTATTCCTGTCGTGAGTATGGTGTAGCTGTACATGCCGCCAACAATCTCTCATTTTATACGGCCTCTTACTATCATCGGGTAAACAGTAACCTTGAAGCTTCAGGCAAGGCAGCCTGGAGCACGCAAAAGGAAAATGCAGTTGCTCTGGAAGTCGGCGCCAAACTTTTCCTTGATGACTCAGCCTTTGTAAAGGGTAAAATCAATAATGCGGGTATTGTCGGTGCCTCTTACACACAGCTGCTTCGCCCTGGTGTGAAAGTCAATATTGGTGTAGCCGTAGACTCGAGCCGTCTTAATGAGAATGCTCACAAGTTGGGTCTTGCATTTACTTTTAATAACTAATAAAAAAAAGGAAATATAGTTTAAAAATGGTTGTTTATGGTTCTTTACGGTGGACTTTACTTTTCGACATATTATTTATTTGTTTTTTTGGAATTAATTAGACCAATTGTCTGAGGCTATTTTGCCCAGCTTTTTGTAAAGTTTTTTTTTATTGATATATTTAGGAAATGCATTTACAGAATGCTGAATATAATTTTCTAAATGCTTAATAGACAGGTCTTTCGTTGCACTCTTTTGGGCAATATTAGTGTCTAACTTGTAGGTTTTGTTTAAAAAGTCCTTTGCAAAAGAAAGTCACTAGATAAATGGTTTCCTTTCCAAAGCAAAATGCTTTGAAAGAATTTGGAAAGTTTATTGGGTTGGTCCAAGAAATAAGTAATAGCTATTTGAAAACCAGAATGGTCTTTTGAACTACTAAAAAGGCTGAACTTCTTTTTGTGGTCAATATTCCAAACAAACAACAGACATATACTCGACGCTTGATTATGAAAATGAAAACAAAAAAAAATATCATAGAAAGAACATAATGAGGTCGCACTTTTAATCAACTCAACCATGATATCCTATATATCGAACTGCTCTTTGTTCTCAAATAAGGTAGCTAAGCTTAGGTAAGGCTTGATTCTAAAAGTATACTTTATTTGCTGTATTGTTTTATTCATCTCTTGCTAACACAAGATGATGATGTACGGCGGATAATTTCTAATAGTCAGTTGTGCTATATAATCTCAGATTAGATAGTCTATTTATATACACAATAAGTTAACCGTGTATCATTATTTTTATCAGTCCATCGATATGGTATGATATAGATATCACATCCTAGTATCTATTCATACTAATATTGTCATAACCTTGAATACAACAACATTGCTTCCTTTAATCTAGTGTCACAAAGACTTGTCCGTCATCCTAATGTTCAAACCTACGCGTCGAATGTTTTGCGCCATCTAAAGAATTCAGCTGTAAAAAAATAATTTGAAGATTATCATCAAGAAAAAATACAAAAAACGCAACGAGACAAACTCAACAAACAGAAAGAGAATAATAAAGCTACTTTGCATTCTCAAACGCGTATTATAAGTCAACTAGAAGTTACACTCGTGAATCAAGAAATGATTGATAGTCTCGAAACTCAAAATAATCTGGCTATAATTGACGAACCTTCTTCCCCAGCACCTCAAACAGCAGAGCCACCTCAACAAATAACTCCATTCAGAAACATCAAAGAAATCATTTTTAACTATACAGTAGGCATTCATGATTCACATAAAGCGAATAAAGATCTATCAAGAAGACAGCTTCATGCTATGGCAACTGGAGTATCGTGTATATTGAATATTAATGAAGAGGCCCAAAGCTCTCTTTTTTCAGAACAAATATGGTCCAAGTTACAACTAAAATATACCACTCGTTTCATCATATCACCAGTTACGATGACAAAATCATATCACTGGGGCGAAAAGTATAGGTTATAGAACCTGAAATACTTCCAGAATTTTAACTTATTCCATACTTTTAAAATCGAAGTTGGAAGTAAAACTGATGGAAAAATTTATAAGTTTAACTGAACCTAGCGACCTAAAAAAGTTCTCCATCGACTTTGGAAGTACAAATTACTATGTTAAAAGCTCAGCTTAACCGACTAATAAAAAACAACCAAAAAGGCATTAAAAGAGGTACTAAGACAGGGAAAAAAAAAACAGGGTAGATTGATATTATTTGGTAGTGCTTGATAATATTTGATAATATTTTATTAAAATATTCATACAATGATTAAAAGGCAATTCATTTTTAAATAAACATATAGAGGTCTTTAGATTTTATAGACGATGATTTTATTTATTTAATTATTATAAAAAAGTAATATAAAGAGAGTATAGAGAGTCCATATTATTATTTAGCATTATTGCAAAAAGGAAGTATATAAAATACAGAAAAACGAGCAAACAAAAAGCCAGAGAAAAAAAAATAAAACTAAAAAAATACAAGACGCTCAGATATTTAAGATACATCTTTGACTTAATATAAAAAAATATAAAATGTAATTAGGGAAAGAAAAAGTTGGAATAGTAGCGCAATATATATATTAAAACAACTTGATCAGAGGCTTAAAATAATTGTATTTGGTTCATAAGTTCAACTGGAAGTAAAGCCTTTTCACTCTTGATTGTTTCAAAAAGGAATAGCTATTGGAAAAGTTGATACCAAACGTAGTTGCTCTGAAAGTCGGCACCAAGCTTTTCCTTGACAACTCTGCTTTTTTTTTTTTTTTTTGAAAAAAGGAAAAGAGAAAGGGGAAAAAAAATAAGCTGTTATAATGGAATATATATGTATTTATTTATTTCTAATGTAATGGTTTATATTTTTAGGAAAAGGGAATAGAAATCAGTTATGTGGAGTAATATGTGCAAAGTATTCAGATGCCTCTTTAGCGAGAGAATCCCCATCTTTCCCACGAAGTAAGGCACCAAGATATCCATCTGGGCGAATAATTGCAATGCATACTTCTTCATGTTCCAAGGTAGGCGAAGAAGTAGCACTACGCTTTTGGTGATAAGCTCTATGGCACTGTGCTTGATTTAACTTATCCAAGACAATGGTTTCAGAGTCAAACAGGCCCTTAAAATTATCAATCTGATCTGCTGTACTTGTGGTGACAATGGTGCTGTAAGTAAGCATTTTCAAGTTGATCTTATCCATGAATGCTTTGACATTTTTATATGTATTTCTTAGATCATCCGCCAAAATCAAAAAAGAGAATGCCAACCAGCGTGGAGCAGATGTCTTGACATCAAACAACCTCATCTTCTTGCCAAGTTTATATCCAAATACTTTAAAGTTGGGAGCACGCATACCTGGTACGAGAGCATATTCTGGCTGATCGGGCAAATTCTTTTGATTCAAGACACATAGTGGAGTATCGACGGGATATTGAATACCAAAACCGGACGTAAAGGAACGGTTCTTTTCCATCACCTCAGAATAATCACTTGTCAAGTGACCAGCCGCTGCTTTAGCCGCTACTTTGTCAACAGTAAGAACATTTTGTGCAACAGGCCATCGCTCAGATTGGTACGTTTTCAAAATTTCTCTATCAAGTAATCCTTTTTCTACCATGCACACCTTCCATATCTTTTTATATAACACTTAGTAAGTAATGATATTAACCTCCCCTTTTGTATACCCCGAGCTTACCAGATTAAACACGTCGCCGAAACCAGTATTTACACCTTGACCTAGAGTGGGGCTTTGAGAGTGAGCAGCATCGCCACAGAGGAATACACGTTGATCCTCTGAATCCATACGAGAGGCATATCGCTGACCGACCACGTAGACGGACCAGTAGAGAATACCAAGAAACTCAATTCGGTGAGGCAGAAGGGCACGTTTAGCCTCACGTTGTATATCTTCTAATTGAATCTTGTTTCGATTGTGTTGTTCCTTTCTTTGCTCATGCTCATCTTCGTTAAAGTGGACAAAAAGACGGGTCAGACCATTTTCTCTAGGAAACATACTAATTGTTTTAGCATGATCACTTTGTACGATACTAAGAATTAAAAATAAATTATTAAAAATATTTTTTAGATAAAAAGTACATCCCCTCTCCTACTTGTTTCGCTTGTACTTACCAAACTTCTTTTCTACTAGCGAAATTAGTTCTAATTAAAGCATCTAAAACTCCGGCATGTGTCTCTGTTGTCTCTCCCTCATTCGATATACCCAACTGACGACGGATGTCACTGTGTGCACCATCACAGCCCAAAAGATACTTGCACTCCACAATTTCTTGTGTACTGTCCTGAAGATGCATCACGTTTGCCTTGATTGGGTATTCACCCTGATGATCTCTTACCATGCTTACCACAGTAGAAGGTCTTTCAACCTGAACATCATGATTGGAAAGTGTACTTTGAAGACTTGATTCAGTAATATGCTGACCAACACACAAGAGATATCTATTAGCCCACACACACACAAAAAAAAAGGCTACCATTAATAAAAATACAGACAATAATATAAGGATTTTTAAAAAAAAAAAACCTACTCATGCTTTGACTCTGTTTCCTCAAGTACAAATGGCATGTCCTTTTCAGCCTTTCCATTGTAATAACAGGTCATCTTATTTACTTTAACACCCGTGTTTAGTAATTCTGTATGGAGCCCAGCGTTCTCGAGCAATTCAAGAGTACGACCATGGATCCAATCACCTCGTCCCCAATGGTTGGGCTCATATTCAATATCTAGTTGGATGAACCAAGCTTAGAACTTTTTTTTGTATATTTATACATTTTTTACTCTACGTTACCAAGAATTCGAACTGTCAACCCTGCTTGCACAATCAAATTAGCAGCCAATAAACCGACAGGTCCACCACCGACAATGAGAAAGTCTACCTTGGAAGGGGGTGACGGCATATTTATATCAGAAGTAACCATTTTCAAAAAAAAAACTAATATCTTTGTAACAATATAAAAAAAAATGTATAAAGATGAAAATCAGACAAAAAAAAAAGCAGCCCTGGATTTATAGGCAACATTTTGCATGACAATCTAAAGACAATAAAATTTGTGGGATGATTTTTTTTTATACGCTACACACGTGCTCAAGCCGTCCATTAAAGCCCCGTAAACACAGAGCCCCCTTGATTTTTGAGTTCTGCAATATTGCGAGTGGCATGATTTATGAATTGTTTAAAACCGTCACGATATGAAGTGAGTTTTTTTTTTTTTTTTTCTACCATTGAACGACAGCATGGTAAGAGTATGCTTGGTTTCCCTTCTTCTTCTAATCTCTTTGCTTTGGATTTATGGTTAAATAATGGTTTGCTGCGGTAAGTGTGTGATTCGATTTTAGTTGATAAAATCATGTTTAGATATTTGATAATAGTAAAGTGTGTGTTTCACCCTTATTACAAGAGATGAATCTAGGTTGGTTGCTGATACGAACGTTGCCAGGCTACTTGGATATTTGGTCAGTTTCTTTTTTGGTGTGTTTTGATAAGTATTTACTTTTAGAAGTTTGGATTAAACTTCTACTGGAGTTCATAATCAATCCTATACAAAACATATATTGGTGGATTCAGATGCTAGTTCATATTATAGAAGCAATAAGACTTTTGAAATGATGTTAAAATGTGTACTTCAGAACTATGAAATCAAAGAAATAAGTGGACTGTTCAAATACTATTGCTAGCAGACATAAAGAAGAGGAACTCTTCCTTCAAGATCTGTGTAAAGTTCTAAAATGATGACAGTTCAGAAATACATAGATATATTCTAAGTAACATATCTCTTTACAAGTGCTGAGAGTACTCTATTGCTTTAATAGATAGTTATATTGGATATTTCAAGATGGGTGGTGCAATTATTTAATGTCGATGAAGTTTTTGAGCTCCTAACCTTGACAAATTAAAAAATCATAAAGCTATAGTACATTTAAGTTTGAATTCGTGTATAGTTGAATTTTAGATGTGCATATTTGAGAGTATGTATGTGATTCACGAGCTTCTCAGTTCAGATATCTCTATAAGAACAGTATGACTTTATCATGTACTAAATTCAATGATTCATCTTGCTATTCTATACAAAACTAACAAACACTGTCTTACTGATCTTATGTAGCCACATATCAATAGCACACACTTTCATGTATGATATGCTTACAAATGATACCATCACAATAATGTAAGTAAGCATAATTCTAGAACATCTTATGATTTCATTCAATGTAGCACAATCTAAAAATAATACTTTCTATGAAATCATAGCGTTATTACTCAGAATATCTTATCATTAAACAATAAAGAATGTTTATAACGATATCCACATTCCAAGCTTATATCAGCAAAAAGAGATATACGTAAAGCAGACTAATAACAGACTTGAATTTAGCCAATCAAACGATAATAAATTGTTGTACTATCGTTGCATTGAAGCTTTACTATTCATGTTTTATTAAATGCAGAAATAGAGTGTGATTCTGGCATTGGTGAAATGAAAAAGGGGAAATAAAACCTTAAAAAACGTGATTATATTTAATTTCTCTCTTTCTTTCTCTCTCTTACTTAATATATATTTTTTTATTTTGTTTTGTTTTTCCCATGGCAGAGGTAATTCAAGAAACCTTGACAAATACTGAGGAACAAGAAAATGCTGTAGAGACAGACAATGTATCTTCCTCCCACAGCTCACCTTTGTTTGAAGAGCAGCATAATCAGCAAGATTTCACAACTTGTTTGTCAGCAACACAAAATGAACATGATGCTGTAGAAGAGGAGGAGTCTATTGAGGAATCTACAATGTCGATAGCAGAAATATATAATGCCTTACCTTTACTGGGAACTGGTCAGGAACAAGTAGGTGAAGAACAGGCAGAGCCAATGGAAGCGCAAGAAGCGCAAGCGCCTGCGCAAATGGTTGAAGAAGGAAGGCAACAGAAATCATTAGAGGAGCAGGAAGAGGATCAAGAAGAGGATCAAGAAGAGGAGCAGGAAGAGGATCAGGAAGAGGATCAGGAAGAGGATCAGGAAGAAAATCAGGAAGAGGAAGTGGAGCAAGAGGTAGAAGAAGAACAAGAGAATCAGGAAGAGCAAGAGGAGCAGCGACATGATCTACACCAACAACAGTTACAATATCAAAATGATAATGCCTCTGCAAATACATCATATTCAAGTACGACTGATAATAGCATAATTTCACAACAACAACAACAACAACAACAACAGGAGGAAGAAGAAGAAGAAGAGACTCGAAACACCCTTCCAGAAATCACAGCCCCTCCTCCAACCACCATTAGCTATAATAGAACACGCAGTGCAAGTACTGCCACTCCGAGTACAATGAATGGTCTTTTACCTCGATCACAGCGTATTTGGGAAATGGATAGACAAGCATCCGAATGTAGACGATGTCATCGACGATTTAACTTTCTAGTTAGAAGACATCATTGCAGGTATATACGTAACAAAAAAAAAAAAAAGTGAAAGGAGGAGATATTAAGTGTATGTTTGTATATAGGCGATGTGGTCAAATAGTATGTGATAAGTGTAGTTCTCATAGAATTAGATTACCAGTCGAGGAATTAATTGAAGACCCAATGGTATCGACTTCACAATATCCATTGTTGGCATCACAAACACAGCGTGTGTGTGACACTTGCTATCGCGAACCGATCCGACGTTCATCAGAGTCCCACTCTAGAACAGCTTATCCCATTCATGTTCCAATGAGACGCACAGATAGTTCTCAGAGCTTGATGATAGATTGTCCAGTTTGTGGTCATAGTTTTTTAGGCATGCCAAAGCAAGAACAGGAGGAACATCTTCAACGGTGTTTAAACGTTGGAAGTCCGCCTGTGCAATCACCTCGTTATATTGGTAATGCCAGAAGAAGAGATATTTAAAAAGGGATTAACGGATTCAAACAATTTATTTAGTTTACCAATTATCCAATGATTCTACCCAACTTGGGGATGAGTGTCCAATATGTTTTGATGAATTTAATCCAGGTATTTTAGTTTCTATATAAATGTGATGTTTTTATTAAATGTGATGATGATCTAGGCGATAAGGTCTCAAGGATGATTTGTCTTTGTTCATATCACCAACATTGTCTGTCGGCATGGTTACAAAGAGGAAAGGGTTGTCCTATTCATTATGATTCACTTCAAATATAATTCTATATATTATATTTTGTTACAATATTTATTATTACATTTTATTTAATAGATTCCCACTCAACTGTAAATAATAATATAATAAAGTTATGACTGATATTTGGAATCAACTGAAACCTTTTTCATGTGAAACCAGTCATGCGAAAATAGTATATTGTCTTTTTCAAATTAATGAGAAAGTTTTGAATATTTAATGAGAAAATACTGATTGACTAAACAGGAAGACTAAGGTGAGAAGACTAAAGGGGGCATGAGTGCATGATCCAACTCAATGAATAATAACACAAGGAGATATGTTTAAACATCTAAATAGATCCCATTTATCGTCAACTGTAATTGTCATATGTAAATTATCACCTCTACTTTACTACTGCAAAACGGCAAACTAATAATGAATCCAACACGAGTCAAGATGATCCAAGACTTTATCATTTCACCAATGTTTATTTAATGGGCTACTCACTTGTTTTTTATACATACATGTGGTCTTAACTGGTATAACCTCCTCTACTTGTCGACTATGCTGATCTCTATGCTATGCTCTTGTGGCTTCTACTGGTGTTTCCATCCATTTCATGGTATTGACAACATGCTTTGATTTTCTACTCTATGGATTGTCTTTATTTATACAGCTACTATCTGTTCTCAATCATTCTCCAATTATTATTTATTTTTTCTCATTAATTATTCCCCTTTTTCTCATTCATTTGTAATTTTTTCTCAATTTCTTGAAAAAAACAGTAAAGGGAACATACCATGAAAGTTTTTTTGCTTATTCATAAAAACATTACCTTCAAATTGTTGTCACCTTTTTATGTAATAATGAATGTGTTGTTCGCATGAATGTGTGCTGATCTTGGTACAACACATTTAAATAGTTACTCTATAAAGCCATCATTTTGCACTCCTCAACTCTTCTATAATGCACTCAAGTCATCCTATCAAATGTTGGATTCTACAGCATCCCATGTTAGGTCACTTGATATGACATTTTACCCTGACGATAGTAAAGCAAATTAGTCCCTGACAAATATTAACTTATTATTCCCTCATTTGACATCCCTTACCTTACTTGGTGACTGTGATTATAGCAATTTGCGTTTATTTCCTCATCTAACTACACACACTATCAATTGGCTGGAAAAACAAGACACTTGGTATCGATGACCTTGAAATGATTCATGCATATCTGCGGCGATTACCAAGTCTTAATTCACCTGTCTTGATCTAATGGTCTACTCAAACACTGTCAATACCCAAAAAGATGTGTCCTTCGAGATTCAGTCCTATGTCTAGACATTGAAAACAACCATTACTGAGTCTATACTGCCATCCACTCCCTGAGTGAGCTTATGCTTGACAAGATAATCTTTGAAAGCAATAGCATATTCGATTATCTATTCCGTCGATACACAAAGCTGGTTCGACTCTCTCTCTTTACTTCCATATACACAGCTGATAATAACAACCATACGGTGTATCTTTACATGACCTATTCAAGTCTGGTTGCACTCAAAGTAGACGAGCTCTATTTAGCTAAATACACAAGAAAAAGAGAAGATCAGATATAACGACTGTCATTGAAGGTAAATCTATCAAGAGAGAAATACAATGCGGGCTTATCGATTCGTTACATACAAAATGATTTGAAAAAGGAAACCTGATTACAATCTATTTGTTGTCAATCGATGGATCGATTTTTTATGACTGATATAATATGAAACACTTGTTTTAATGTTAATAATAAAATTGAATATCTTTACTAAAAGAGAGAGAAATGGTATATCTATATATTAGTACTCAGTGTTTTGTATACTCTTATCGATATATCATAGCCAATAGATTCATATTACTTTTGGCATGTGCACTTTTTTTTTTGGAATGAAGCTAATTTTATAACACAAAGTTGCTAGTAACTCTTGAGAATAGAGTGACTGTAGTAGAATAGAGAAATGATAAAGGTGAGCATGTGCTTTTCTTTTGAATAAAGGGTCCGAATTGTCATTGGATGCGGTCATTGAATATCTACGAGGCCAATCCTCTCTCAAAACTTGTATCTATTCTCTCTTCTGACCTTTCTCTCTTTCTCTTTTTTTTTTTGTTTTTTTGTTTCATTGCTCAATTTGTAAAATGGATAATTTTGGTGGTGAACCCAGTGAAAATGCTGCTTCCAGTTTATTAGCACAAAAGTCAATGTTGGAAAGAGTAAGTTATAGATGACCATTTTACAGTGTGTATTTTAACAATATACCCCTTAGCGATTTCAAAACATTTTGGATCAAATCACGCCATTTGCTCCACATCGTTGGGTAGGTACCATTGTATTACTGGTGTTGTTTATGGTTCGTGTAATCTATGCAGAAGGATGGTATATTATTTGGTAAGAATCAAGGATTGGAGAAATAAAAGGAGGAAAGGACAATGGCCTAACTTGTTTTATCTTCCCAATTATAAATAATAATATAAAAAAAAAGCTATGCATTAGGTAAGAGAGATGTTATAAATTAAATCCTGAGGAGATTAATTGATGAAGGTGAACATTATAGGCATATACTATTTGAACTTGTTCTTGGCCTTCTTGACACCAAAGTTTGATCCTTCTGTTGAATTAGACGCTCAGGCTAATGAGATGGAAGAAGGACCAGCTCTTCCTGTTAAAAATGATGAAGAGTTCAAACCTTTTATTCGCCGTCTCCCTGAATTCAAGTTTTGGTAAAGTATAAAGTGAAAGTGAAAGTAAAAAAGAACGTATTTTTTTTTAATAATACATGTATAAAGGTATGCTGTCACAAAGGCCACTGTTATTTCGCTCTTCTGTACCTTGTTCCGTATTTTTGACATTCCTGTATATTGGCCCATTTTGTTGGTTTACTTTATAATACTATTTGGTTTGACGATGCGTCGCCAGATCAGTCATATGATTAAGTACCGTTATATCCCCTTTGATCTTGGAAAGAAGAACTATAACAGCAGAAGAAGAGTGTAAAAAAGAACAGTTTAAACTCTTATTATTAATATTATTATTATTATTATTATTATACATAAAGACCAAAAAGTAATACATACACATACACACACTTGTATATCATTGTTATCATTATTCTTAATATTAAATATATACTCTAGTATTCAATGATGAATTAAACAAAGGAATGTATTTCGTCTCAACATCAGCAAGTAGACTATTAGGAACTTCCAGGAATTCGACCAACCTTCAAGTGCAGGAATAAAGATTTTCGTGTCGTGCTTAATATCAACTGCTGCGATTATGATGAAAGGTTGAAGAGCAGTTCCGTATTTATTGATCAAGTGTAATTTACACATCTTTGGTGATGAAAAGTGTTTCGTGCACCCTTCTACAAAACAGGCAAACGTGTGTTTTATAAATAAAACACCAAATCATGCGCAATAAACGCGATTTGTCTGTACAATCAAAACACAGTATTGACAAACAATGTTCATCGATTTCTTCATCTTATTAACCACGCAAATCGAGATTTGTCTAGAAAACTGCTTACATAGTTTACCGATAAGAATTGCTTTGTCTCAATTCTGTCTCCTTCGTCCTCGGCTGGCTCCACCTCTACTTCCACCTCTACTTTCTGTTTGTTATATAATGATAGTGTATCCAAATCATCTTTCGAAGAGGTTACGCTAACTGTTGATGAGCTGCTGGCCGAACTTAATTTCATAACTGAGCTTGACATATCAAATGCGTTTAGCATGTTATTTCCAAGAACTGATTCTGTTTCCGTTGTATAATTAAATATCGTCTGATTAATCTCGTTACTTGTGCGTCTTCTTTTGATGGCTTTTGGAGTTGATTCGATAGATGGTTCTCTGATATGAATTTGCAGTGGTGTACTGTTGCTGGTAGAGGCCTTGTTTACTACAATAAATAATTAAATAAATAAATAATGTATAAGAGCGCGCATAAAAGTAGATAAATATTTGGAAAAGCTCTTACCATGACTATTATTAATGTGTATGCCAAGACTTTCCATTAAGTGGGGATTGTGTTAAAACAGAGTGCGCTTGTTGTTACTCATGTTTGAGTGAAAAAGAGTAAAGTAGAGAGAGAAAGAGAGAGAAGACCAAATTTCCCCCCTTTATTTATCTTGCAAAATAGAAATGAGTCATATGTTATTTCTTTTGATAAATGAAACATTTCAAGTCATGCTGTAAACAAGAATCAAGATGTTGTTCTCCTTATTATCATTTGATTATATGCAATTGCTTCGTTTATCAAATATAATAACATATTATACATGAATTCATACGTATAGTTATATTAATCAATGATAATGTATCAATACCCAGAGAACGATATATTAAAGTAGTATTCAAGTCATATATATATATAAAGCCTTAAACATTAGATTGACAATATGCATTTTACGATTGTTGTGAAGATATTTATATCATGGAATCAAAAATACTCTATAATAAGCTTGCTGAATCATGTTTTTATATATTAAGCACGCCTAACATGATCTCAATCCTGCTATACACTTAAGATTAAGAACAATACATTTCGTTATTTATATGATCATTATTACGTTCATAATAATAGCAGGAACATTAGCATAATCATACTTTTTCTATCGAATAAAATTCTATACTTCATTCTCACGACCCTCTTGTCTTGATTTAGGTTTATTGTTTATCTTATACTTGCCTTCATAACAACGATAAATAAATACGAGTTTAGATATCCCAATTTTAGAAAAAGCTCTAAAGCACCAGCCAAAGCAAGAAATATTCAAGGTGGAAGAAAGTGCAAAGCAACACCTGCTAGCCCTTCTAGCGATGATCCTAAAGGTACAACATCTGGTCACCACTTGAAGTTCATGAACGAAACGCTGGATGTAGAAAATAAGCGAGAAGAAATGATAGAAAGTTATTTAATTATGGCTAATATACCTATTCATAGCAGTAAAAAAGATAGAGAAGGAGATAGAAATTAGAAGGGATACAAAATGTGTGCTTGCTACAGTATTTTAACTTGAAATTGAGATAATTCTCAAAAAAAATTAGACAAATAAAAATTAATTTTGGACGATCATGATATTTTTCTAGACGATTTCGCCTAACCAATTTAGATGAATATGATTATTTTTTAGACAAATGTGTTTCTTTTTTACCCGTACCTGTACCAAATGTTTTCGAATCCGTACCGTGACTGCGTTTATCCGTACCCGTACCCGTACCCGTACCAACCGCGTTTTTTCTACTTTTGTTGTTCAAAATGTCTACTAGCTTCAACCTACCTAATTCGTTCAGGCCAGGAACAGATCGCATCTCCAAAGAAATAAGCAGAGACCCTGCTGTAATAAATATTATTACAAAAGCTCTTTTAAACGTAGAAGATGAATACCTTCCTGAATCAAGTGATTGGCCAAATGGCACGCATTTTGACCTTGTTTTAGTACCAAAATCGATAGATTCCGGTCTCTCGCCTATCATTATAGAGTCCAGCAAGATGTGAACAAGAAATTTATGAAACGAGCGGTTGGGTATTGTCTTCAGGCATACAAAAGATTTGAAGTTGAGCCAGTTCTCTTTGTTATATGTATCAAGTCACTTTGCGTTACTATAAAAAATGGTTTAGAAAACTGCGACGATTTACCTTGTTATGCAGCGCCATGTGATTATTGGGCAAATCATTGCTATATTGTTGACAAAAGCAGTATCAAAAACCATATTGCCAGTGATTCAGGTTTGGAGTCAAATTTGAATCCATTTGCTGCTTACTGTTTATTTCTGACAACCCAAGCTACATCAATCAACCAAGTTTCAAGAAAAGTAGATGAGACAACGAAAATGCTATATCGTATTTCTCAAAATGCATACGTAAAAATTCTAGACCAAGATGCAAGTTTTTTAGAGGAGTTAAAGAACTTAAATGATATGTACTACAAACAATACGAAAAGGTCCTGACTATGGTGACAGATGACGGTCTACCCAGAAGTGCAATTAAAGAGTATGCCTCCCAATCCCTACAATACAGCATTGAACAAAAAAGAAAATTTGATGAAATTACTAGCGAGAATCATCTTTCTGAAAATCAAGATTTGGACGAATCTAGGGACGAATCTAGGAACGAATCTATGGACTTTATAGAAATCTTCAAAAAAGAAAGGGCTGAAAAAGGTATTAGGATGAATTGGAAGCTCTGCTTGGCGGAAGGAAAGAAGAGGTTTGGTTGGAAGTATAAAAATGGTGAAAGTCTTAGAGCTCAATTCTCTAAACATAAAAAAAAAATATCGTAACTCTCGTTTGTGTTATTTCGCAACTATTATTTCTTATTTGTTGTATATGTTTTAATAAAGGAATAAACCGTCAATAGCGTTTTCTGACCGCATTCCTATTACAATTCATATTGATCATATGAAAAAGCACTGTATGGCTGCCACCAATAGGGATTATCAAAACTGGCTGAAAGTTTCATTTTAACTGATGGTGAAATTTGACCAGTACATAAAAGAATGAAGTATACTTCACAGTTGTATTTTTCTGCTACTTGTAGGCAGTATTCAATCGAACGCTTTATCGATGTTGTTTCAATATTATTTTGGACTTCTAAAACAATTGCAGGAAGCTCACTTGTGATTAGCGTTTGTGGCAAATAGAGAAAAGAAAGGAAATTTTCATTATCTTTGTCGACGGCAATGCATGTGTATTTATCATTCCTCCCATCTAATACAGCTTTTGTCACAAGCTTGATTACAATTGAACTTGACAAGAGGCGTATTGGATTACTCGTATCCATTATTTTTCATCTATAAGCAGAAAATCTGAATAAAAATATTGATAAATTTATTCCTTTTTTTTTTTTTTTTTAACCTTTATTTCAATTCGTAAAATTATTTTATCTAACCAAATAAGGTATCCCAGCTCAAGACCAATGTCATAAAATCTGTTTATTTTTAATTAAAACCTGCTAGTACTATAAAAAGATCTGCTAAAGCGGATTGGTTAAATCTACTTATACTAATAAAAAATCTGTTTACACAAAGAAAAAATGGGCATGGACATGGTTTACAAAAGCTTAGGCATGGCACTGACGTAAATAGGCATGGGCATGGGCATGGGCATGGGCATGGTTTACAAAAGCTTATTAAACATCGACCATAGGT
>MU622285.1:137663-176929 GCA_025399235.1 Backusella circina FSU 941
CATACCCTTGAACGCTCTGAACAAGTGAATCAAAAATTTCTGGACGAAGCATTAAAAAAATTTCCAAATGTTAGAATTGCCTGTGTAGCAGCTATTATACACTGGAATCCATATATCCAACCCATTAATGCAGGTACTCCATCCACTGTAAAGGAATTTTTGAAGGAACCTTGGGTAAATGATACCCGAGGCAGAGCCGAGATGCTTTATATTCAAAGAGCAAAGAGACCTGGTGACTTGTAAGATGAACATCGTACTACAAGTGTAGTATATTTATATTAACACATATAAAACAAAAAGCTGGTCAGGCCATATAGCATTCCCAGGAGGAAAGGACGAGAAAGCAGATAAAACCAACTTGGATACTGTGACTAGAGAATGTATGGAAGAGATTGGCTTGGATCTCTCAACAAACGAATACAAATTATTAGGCACATTAGAATTACGTAGTCTAAGAAATGGTGAAGGTGTACCATCCATGATACTTGTTCCTCATGGTAAAAATAAATAAATAAATGTTTAAACTGACACATTTGTAAAATAATATATTTTTATATACATAGTATTTCTTAAGGTAACACCAGAAAAACCTAAATTAACTCTACAACAATCTGAAGTGGCCCAAACCTTCTGTAAGTATATCACACCTATTTGCAACAATCATACCTCCCATCATTCTCACTCATCATTTTGACTGTAGGGATACCTATCAACTATCTTTTGAATACACCCATTACACCTTACGATCCCATTGCAGAAAACATGGTCGATCCTAAAGAAGCTGGTAGATTCAATTGGCCAAGTTCGTTCAAGACACCTTCTATTCCATTTATCAATGATCAGGGTCCTAGACTTTGGGGGATGACATTAAGAATGACACAGGATATACTTGATATTCCTGTGACAGGTCATACTATACAGGCAGACGAGGATGATGAAGTGGAGGACAAGAAAAAGTCAAAACTTTAAATATTTAAGTTATAATAATGATTATAAATAGAGACCATTGTCTTTTTTTTTAATAATAAAGGCAAGGCTATCTTATTTAGAAAGAGTTGAAAAAGTGAGCCCGTGTTGATGTTGTTTTCAAGCTCTAGTAAAGTAACAGAGATGTCGTATAGACAATAGGATAGCATTGTTACTGTTACTTTTATAGATCAATTCTATTCAATATTGATTCTTCTACTCAATCATCCTCTACAGGTTTCTTTCATCTTGTATACTCTTTGTAAATAGATCAAAAGGATGTAATTCCTCTTTTTCATCACTACCAACTCGAACTATGAATAAATATACAAAAAGGTTTTTTATTATCTTGTCTAAGGGATATGAGTTGCGCCCTTTGCTTGGCGCTGTTGTTGAAGACTTCTCATTTGGCGATTCTCTTCGTTTTTAAATGCAGATCGAGTAGTCTTCTTTTCCTCTCGTCGATTCTACATGGTGCAAAATAGGAGTTTAATTCAATGTTTTTTCTTTAAATCATAATTTCATCCTAGCTTTTTACCTTCTTTTGATCTTTAAGTGCCTGTTTTCGTGCCTTTTTATCTTCTTTGCTTTCCTTCTTTGATCTTGCTGCACCCTTATTAACAGGAGATTCTTCTTCTTCTTCATCTTCTTCATCATCATCCTCTTCTCCCGCACTTTCATGCTCTTCTTCATCTTTACTCTTTTTTTGTTTTCTTTCAACTTCTACTAAAACAGGCATGCCAGTCTTTGGATCAATTCTAATCTTCTTTCTAGGACCTTTATCTGAGATCAAGGATGGATGGTTTTCAAGATTTGAGTAAGTAGATATGATGGATTGAACATCCCATGTCTCTCTTTGTCTCTGTACAGGTCTCTCTGGCATGGCTTCCTCCAATACCTGTCTTGTGAGGAATACCTTTTCTGCAGCTTCGATCTTCTCTACATTTGGTTTGACAAGTCCTTGACGGAAAGTATCCAGCTTCTCACCCGAGGTTTCACCCTCCATCTTTGGCTGCATTTTTTTACCGACAATTTCATACTTTTCCAAAAAGTCGTCTAAAATGGCATCAAAATCAGCACGTTCCTCTCTTTCTTCTTCACCAAAATCACTCTCTTCATCGTCATCATCAGCATATTCTTCTTCAATCTAAATTTGTAATAACAAAGTGTCACAAAACCAACGGTCTCGCAAAAAAAAAAAACATGCATCATTCATCTCACCTTTTCAAATCGATCATCCAATAATCGAAGTTGTGTATTACGATGCATAGCCGATGAAGACATGGAAAAGCTGGTACCCTTTGACTTTGTATCATCTTCATCATCAAACTCATCATCCGAGTCATTACGGTTTTGTTTCAACTTGAACCTATCAAAACAAAGTTTAATACAATAAAGCCCCCCCAATAGTGCGTTCCCTTTTTCTTTTCTTACTTTTTAAAAGCAGCCTCCCAATCATAGTTTTCCTCATCCACTTCCTCTCCTCCTTGCTCCTCCTCATCATCATAATACTCTTCTTCTTCAGAGTCATAATACTCTTCATCCTCATAAGGATCATAAGGTGCTTCGTCGGCATTATTGAGCTCATCAAAGAAATCATCTCCCAAATCATCCTCGACATATTCCTCATCAGAGAGGGCCTCCAAGATCTCACGCAAGCGAGGATCCATATCAGGTTGGAGGCCATTTTCAAGCCCAGTATTCTGGTTCATGACACCCACTGGCATTTCAATACTGGAGGGCAATACATTGGCGGGCAACTCGAATAGATTGGGGTTCTTTTGGGGACGATCCTCATCGTCACCATCCTTAAACATCGATCCTTCATCCAAGCGCTTGGGCTTCTCTTTCTTTCCGGGTGCTTCCAAGAAGACGGCATCAGTGCCACCGATAGGTTTCAAGTGCTGTGTGTAATCGTATTCTGAATCATCATAAAAGATACCGTAAAGTGCTGCTTGACCAACACGACTACCAGAATAAAAAAAAAAAAAAAAGGGGGGGGGGAGGGTGAGGTTATTATCAACGCTATCTTTTGTTATTCTTACTGATCAATTTCGTCTTGAGTTAATTTCGTAGGTTTTGCGTTAATACGGTCAATCTCGGCTTGAGACTTGTGCTATTTTTATAATATATTAAGTTTTAAAAAAAAAAAAGTTGTGCCTTATACATTAACTGTCATTGTTTTACCTTCATAAGATTCTTTGGCAAGACTTCCTGAAGCACACGATCGGGTGCTTCTGCGTCGTTAATAAGAGGATCCTTTTGAGATCTGTGCACAACATGATAATGCTTGGCACTCTTTTTATCAATAAAAGGCTTTTTTCCCATTGTTTCTTAAGAAAAAGATATTTGTTTATAAAAAAAAAAAAGAAAAAAAAAAGACGGATACATTAAAAAAGAGAATAAAGTGTGGCTTATCAGGAAAGACTTGTGTACCAACTATGATTGGACCAAATTGGATGTTTGGTTGATTCTCAGACATTGGCTTTATGCAATTTGACAACAGTCCTTTGCTTATTGGTATGCTGAAAGAGAATGAATAAAAGGCTGTTCAATATAAAAGTGGAAAAGGCTTATACATAATCGAAAAAAAGAGCAACGTACAAGAGAGAATAGAATCAGTAAAAAAGAATGGAAAAGATACAATACTTTTACTAGCCCCTCTCCGTCATAATATGAAATCTAAAATGTATAAAGATGACTGTTTAATCGATACTAATACAGCAAGCTTGTGTATTCGAGACTAGCATAGAGATCATAATAGTAGACAGGTAGAGGAGAGTATACCTGAAGGGATATGTATATATATAAAACAAGTGAGTAACCCATTAAATAAACATGGATGAAAATATAAAAACTTACGACGTCGGATCGTCTATGGGAGAGGAGAGCAATAGCCAGCCAGAGGGACAAGGTCGTGAAGAATATGAATGACCTCAAGTGGTAAGCGGAAGCTGGAAGAGAACGCCAGCATCGTTTTTCAATTTTAAACTTAAAACAAGAGTACACAATTATATATACGTGTTCTTTATAATAGCAAAATGACTCTATGTGGTCATCTAGATAACCAAAAAATGAAGTGACTTGCACCATCTTAAATAAAGCATAGGGCAGTCATATTACATGAATGATAAATGGGATCCATTTAGATGTTTAAACATACGCCCTTGTGTTACTATCCATTGGATTGTATCATGAACTTAGTAGCCTTTATTCCTGTCATCTTGGTCTCCCTTTTGATCCAATGTTCTTGTCATTTTCTTGAAAAAGACAGTGTATAAAAAGGGAGCTGTCAGTTTATTCATGACTACATCTAAAGTGTCGTGCGCATATATCCAAGTTTCAAAGCAAGTCACAATGATCAACTTTAAAACAAGGTGATTGGGTTAAAAAAAAACAAAAAACACACCCACTATGTATTGAAAGCAAAAAAAACAAAAAAAAACAATACCTTACTCTTCTCTTCATAAATAAATAATGGACAACGTACTTGAGCGACAAAGAAGGTATTGTCATAAACATCTTGTTTTTTTTTGTTCTCTTACACTAAATAAAGATAATAAAAAAAAATGCAGTGCTCATGAAGACAATGAACGTCTTGAACAGGCCATTGTTGATCAGTATATGGACGATGCAAAGACACATCGTGAACGACTTTATAACGAACACGTCGTCGATAAGTTTCTTTCGCGCATTGCTGAAAAGAGCCAATATTTATATGATCTCTATGAGGATAAAAGCGGGTAAAAGCAAAATACAAGTGTTTAAAAAAAAAAAAAAGAGAGAGAAGCAAAATAACGGAAGGTGTCTGTATAGTTTACGTCAGTCAGAAATGGAGGCACTTTCAGGTTCTTCAGAATTCAGCGAATTTTATGAACGTCTCAAGGTCATCAAGGAACATCATCGCAAATACCCCAATGAGCCAGTGGAACCACCAGAAATGGAATTTATTCATTTGAATCAAACAAAAGATGAAGCTGATTTTGAAGGTAAATAGAAATAATAGTGAAAATACCGCCCTTCCCTCTCACCTTTCTTTTTAGAACTTGAAAAGCTTTTCTCTGGTGAAGAAAGCTTTGGTAGATACCTTGATTTGAATACACTCCATACACTCTATATCAACTTGAAGGGTGTCAAGAAACTGGATTATTTACAGTATTTGAGTGAATTTGATGATTTTAGTCATGCTTATCCTAAATCGATCAAGACAACAGAAGATTATAGAAAGTAAGAAAAAAGATGGTCCCAATGATGAACAGCAAAAGCTTATTTCATTGTTAGTTATTTGAATGCATTGTTTGATTATCTTTACAACTTCTTTCGACGTGCGAAACCTCTCTTTGATCTTCAAGCATTGGAGAAAAAGACACGCCTCGGATTTGATGATGAATGGAAACAAGGCAAAGTGCCAGGATGGGAAGAGATTGAAACAGTAGATCATAATCTCTTTTGTCCAGCATGTGAGAAGCAATTCTCTAAACAGACTGTGTACGATGCACACTTGAATGGTAAAAAGCATATCAAGGCACAAAAGAAATTGGAGGGCCAAAATGGCAATGCAGAGCCTAGAGAAGATAAGAGAAAGGCAATAGCTTGGAAGGAGATTCTTATTTCGAAATATGCAGAGGCTTTGTCTGATTTTAGAGAAGAGAGTAAATCAAATGTGGAAAGAAAGCAAGCATTGACTGATAAAGAGCGTATTGTAAGTTAAACAAACTCCTATCCATCTATATAGATCATTTATATGTTATTTATGTAGTTGGAACAAGAGCAAGAAAAAGTAGAGATTGTGGATCAAGACTCGGATGAAGATGATGATGAAAAGATTTACAATCCCCTTAAATTACCACTTGGCTGGGATGGAAAGCCTATCCCCTATTGGTTATACAAATTACACGGTTTGGGTGTAGAATATCCTTGTGAGATTTGTGGTAATTATGTATATATGGGTAGAAAGGCATTTGATAAGCATTTCCAGGAGTGGAGACATGCTCATGGTATGAGATGTCTGGGTATTCCAAATACACGTCAATTCCACGAGATTACAAGAATTGAGGATGCTTATGCGTGTAAGTGTTTCTATTCTATTTTGTGTACATATGTATCTGAACTGACATTTCTATTAGTATATGAAAAGCAAAAGAAGGAAGGTGTTACAGAGGAATCAAAGGCAGATGTAGTGGAAGAGTTTGAGGATTCCGAAGGAAACGTATATAACAAAAAGACATATGAAGATCTTAAAAGACAGGGCATTATCTAAAATCGATTTAATTGTAATAAATTTTTACTCTATTTTGAATGTATTAGAGTTGAGCTCTTTTTCTTGTTAAAGACCTGAAATGTTTTGTGTTGAGACATACATCACCAAGACAATGAATAAAGAGTACTATAAAGGGAACGCAACGAAAAAGCAATCGCTCCAAGGAGTACAGAACTCCCGAGAAGCTTTTGTTTAATATTATTCATCCCTCTCCTAAAGCTGACAGAAGAAACACAATGTAGTATCTTTTGTCATTTTGCCCAAAAAAAGGAATTCATGTAAAATCGCTGCTTATTGGCTGGTGAAACAAATATAGTTATAGAAAAAACAATTCCCCCTAGTTCCCAGCCATTTGGAATTACCGGTTTTTCATTCTTTATCCTCACCCAAAAAAAAAAAAAACAACAACAATGTCAAATTGGACCATAGACATCCCAAAAGACGCTACACCTTGTCTCGTCCTCGTCAAGAACATTGCAAAAGAAACCAACCAAGACACCATTAAAGACTTCTTTTCCTTTTGTGGCATCATTACTGCCTTTGAAATGAAGCTTCACGATGAACATCAAGAAGCTCTCATTCACTTTGAGAAGGAGAGTGCCGCAAAGACGGCCACTCTCTTAAGTCAAGGTAGAAAAATACAAAAAAAAAGTAATATATGTAATATCAAGTTGATTATATATATATATGTATACAGCCGTTGTGGATGATTCTGCTATTCAAGTAGAACCCTATTTTAAAGACACCCCTCCTCAAGACCCCGTCATCGATCAACCAGCACCACAACAGCAAGAGGTCAAGTCGGTCACACGTGTCATGTCCGAGTTACTGGCCTCAGGTTATGTCCTCACCGACTCTGTTCTTGCTAAGGGCGCAGAGTTTGATGGTCGACATAACGTATCCACACGCGTAAATGGTTATCTCAACAAGATCGGGGTTGATATGGGACGAATTAACCAAAAGTTTCAAAAGAGTCCCGCAGCAGCAACAGCAGCAGCAGAGACCACTACTACGGATAAGAGTATAAATAATAGTCCATCAAGGATGCATAATTTAATAAATTCGAGAGCAGGTTTAAAGGTACATGGACTTGCTTCAAAGGTGGCAGGAAAAGTATCTTCGGTTCATGAGGAGGCAAAGAAGATTGCTGTAAGTGATATATCATGATGGACTTGGTTTTTTTTTTTTTATTTATTTTTATAATAGGCTGAAAAGAAAAAGACCTCAGGCACCACCATATCGAGTGATACTGTTACAAAATAAGGACACATTCACACCTCAATACAATCATGGAGAAGAAATGAGTAGTAATAAAACCTAATAATAATAAATGACCTGCTATATTATTGTCTGACTATTAAAACCTTAATTGTTACAAATAAAAGTAGCACGATCAAGTGATAAACATCAGTGCACATGCCCCCCTTTTGTTGAATATATAACTTTTTTGCTACTATGACATTTATAAGCATATAAAAAAAAACAAGTTCTTTCATATGGGGGAATACGCCTAAAAAAAGAAAAGCTTAATTTATTTTATTTTTTTTCTCTCTCTCTTATAAATTCACTTTTTTGTTGATCTTTCCCTTTCTTTTTTTTTTTTTTTTCCCTTGGTTATATACAACAACATCATTATGCCAGGACATCACATCCATATTCGTGCAAACACACCTGTAGATTACTCTATAGAACAAGGTTTATTTCCTTTTAATAAAAGTAAAAATAACTAAAAAGTATTTACATAAAAAAAAGATTTCCCAGTTCCATTACCCACATATCACCAGCAACAGCAGCAACTCCTCACAAATCATTCCTGGAGTGAAGCCTCCTCTGTTACCACCAGCGTAGACTCTGACTGCTCCTCTAGTAGTATGGTTGATTTATCAGACGCGGGCAGTTACTCATATCTACTTCATTCTCACTTACCTGCCTGTGATACTCTGTTTTATGTAAATGATTATCATCCATCGGTATATTTCCAAAATAGGACAGCAGGAGGATATCCCGTTGTCCAACAACAACAACAAATATTATCACAGGATGATCACTATTCGCCAACATTTGTGGTAAACTATGATTTGCCCTGATTTCTTTTCGTTTATTGACGCCTTCATATAGGATCAGACGACTTACCCAGAAAGGTATCCCGAAGAATTCTTCTTCCCTCAGTGTAACACCCATCATTCTTTCAGTAACAATAAGAGCCCCCCGAATCTTGTTGAATTATCCAAAAGGGAATTGATAAAGCGAGTCATTCAACTTGAGACTGAGCGATATTGTCACACTTCTCAAGAAGATACCCCAACACACCCTTGTCGATGGATAGGTTGTGATCTATATGCTCCTACATTAGCAGTGCTTATGGCTCATATCTGTGAAGACCACGTTGGAAGTGGAAAAGTAATAATAATAATACTAAAAAAAAAAAAAAAAAAATGACTTTAGCAACATAAACTTATATAAATCTCTTAATAGGCTACTTATGTCTGTGAATGGAAGGACTGTATCCGCAACAAGAAACCATTTCTCAAAAGACATAAAATGTATAATCACATGAGAACACATACAGGTGAACGCCCCTTTATCTGTACCATCCCAGGTTGTAAAAAGACATTTTCAAGACCTGATTCACTTGGGACACACGTAAAGACCCATTCCAATATTCGACCCTATCTATGCACCTTACCGGGCTGTCAGAAAGCCTATTTTCATTCAAGATCATTACGAAAACATATAAAATCAACCCATATGATGACATCGGCTCGGAAACGACATACCGAACCAATACAAATGAAGTAGTAGGAGAAATACTTTGTTTTGATTTTATGGTACATATGAAGTAGAATGTAACTTGTTCTTGATTTTCACGTATATATGGCGACAAAATATATCCCTTTGTATTCTATATGATTCCAGCTTTTTCTTTCTTTTTTTGTGGCAAAAATAAACATAATTATGTATAAAAAGAACTCAGTTAAATAACAATGACCATCATATGTGCTTTGTGTTCCAAAATAAAATTGAATTCATGTATTTTTAGAATTTGATATAAACATGCGTGTGGGGTCTGGAGTTACATTTGTCTTTGCTTCTATTGTAATCATCATATATGATGCTATATTGACAACATGGAAGACTTGGACAATAGAGCGATTTTCAATCAAATACATAATGAAGGATGTAATTCACCCATCATGTTTTATTTATTTTCTCAAGGTGAATCCAAATTTCTAACTTCTCTATTGGACTACTATCACTCTCTTTTCTTGATTTTTTCCCTACTCTTCTTGCAGTCAACAAGTCACTGTTATCACGAATGGCCTTCCTGTCTCCCTCCTCTGTCATGTAAAGGAGCTCAATCATCTCGGATACATCGTACTTTTCACCAATTCGTCTTTTAAGCTCCTCCAATGTAATAGCATCCGGAACGAGTAATATACGAGTATCAGTGTAATAGCACTTGATTTTGAGTTTATTATTAGTATAGGGTCGCTGCTGCCTCTCGTTATTGGGTTGGTTTATATTCTCTTGATCCTGCATGACATCCTTCTTCATCACCATCACTGAATTCTTCCTCTTTCTTAATGGATGCTCTCCGTACCAATCCTTTATCTGCTGTAATCTGAATTCAGAAGGACGAAACAAGAGACCAGGTGGTATGGAATAGACCGAAAAGCCCACTCCACGTGCCTCAACCGCCTCATCAATAGTAGTATATTGTTCATTTGTCTGTTGTTTACACTGCTGCTGCGCATGATGCAGGTCTCTCAAACCTATATCCATCTCTCCCAGATACAACCGACTGATACCACGGTTAAAGAGGACTTCACACGAGTAGAGCTTGAAATGCAGGCCCAACTGCTGATAATTGATGAGACTGTTTCCACGTAGATACTGGTATGTCGTATCAAAGTCATCCCTAGCACCCTTTACATCACCTAATAAAAAGAGGGATACACCTCGTTGAAGGTAGGCAACAGCAAGATACGTATCGTTTGCAATGGCCCTATTAAATGCTGTAATCTTTTGTTTTTTTTGTTTTTTTTGAGCCATATGTTCTTTTTTTTTTTTGTATTGCTTACAGCTCGTTTATGATCATTTAATACCGTAAACAATGATCCTATATTAAAATGCACCTTTGCAGTGCCCCCCATATTCTATATTTCGGTTTTATTGTTATATATATATATATATATATATTTGTTATTACTCCCCCATGATTCTATTTGAATCTGTATTCATACTTGCAATAAACATCTTTAGCGCGGTGTCATAGTCTTCTTTATCAAATGCTTCACATGCTGACTGCCATTGTTGAAGTTCAAGCTAGTTTTTATTATTATCGTTATTATTATACGATGGATTATTTTTCACTTGTACCTTGAATGCCATGATAGCAAAAGACAAGAATAAAGAAAAAGGAATGGACGAATGAATATATGTACATGATAATAGTAATTAATTGAGAGATCTCCGTATAATAATAAAAGTTACCATTTAAGGGAATCTACATACACTGTTTTTTTTTTTAAATTTGTGCATTGATTTTGCGCATTTACGTATATTTTGTATTATAAAACATGTACACACATTATCATAGAGATATATACAGGTTTCATTATCATGATGATGATGATAATAAGAAATAGTTCATTATTTATGTTTCACTTTTTACTACGACATCCCCCCCATCATTTGTTTTTATAATCTTTATATATATATATATATTTATAACATGAGCAAGTGAGAGAGAGTGAGAGAGAGAGAGAGAGAGGGAGTGAGAGAGTATATAAATGTACTTTATTTGTTATGTACTAATAATAAAAAAAAAGAAAGCGGGAGAAATAGAAAGATCTTTAACGGTCTTCAGCCCATTCCTATATCATAATAAAATAAGTAAAACATACATCATCAACCATGAACAAGGAGGATATAACTTACATTTTCCTTCTTGATTTGTGCCTCCTCTTCAGGAGTGAAGTCATTAGTGATGTTGAAGGTTCTTCTGATCTCTTCAGCACTCTTTCCCTTGATCATATTGGCAACAGTCTTACAGCCAACGTCCAAAAGTGGCTTAATATCAAGATAATTGGCAGCCTATGATGATAATGAGTTAAAAGGTGAGATATGATTATTATTTGTTTATCTATTCTTATTTACCAAAATAATGTCAAACAAAGTCTCTTGGTCAACTTCCATATACTTCTGGTCCCATTCTTCGATATCAGTGTTGCGTCTTTCCTGATCATCTTGTGTTAAGGGATCGTCACGGTGGTGATTACACCATTCAATGACCTAATATGAGTTAAAAAAAAAAAAAACACGTAAACACAATAAGTATACGTCACCCATTTATTTTTTATTTTTTTTCCACACACATAAACCATTCATGATCGAAAATACTTTACCTTACCCAAAACTTTAGCGGTGACGTTGGGGAGAGGGATAGGAGCATCACTTTCTCCAATATCTAGTATTATTGTTATGAGGATAAGTAACAGAATAATAACAATACTCTATTCTATCGTTTATACCTTCCAGCATATTCTTGATCAAAACGGAACGTTCGGCAACCTCCTTGTCGACGGTGTACTGCTCGTTATCAGAACTCAAAAGATGAACACTCATTATATAATTAATTTTTATGATAAACAAAAAGAAAAAGAAAAAAGAAAAGAAAAAAAACAAAAAGGGTAATTGCTCAAAAAAAAAAAAAAAAACCTAGCAAAGCTGAGTATGAAATGGTGTAAAAGGCTTATACGCACACTCTTTGTCATGAAAAGGTACTAATTCTCCAACCAATAGAAATGCAGTATTTGTTGTCGAAGCATGCTTTCCATGATATTCAAGGACGTATAGTGTATGCTATGTGTGGTGCATAACTTGATTCTCTTTATGTCTAAAATAGGATCATCACTTACACTTACATGTTTATACTATATTATTTCTATATCTTTTTGGTCTCTGTGAAAAAATAAAACTATTTCGTTTCTCTGTTCAAAAATAGAAATCCACCCAGCCCCATTTGATACAATTAAAACAGATTCAGGTTTGTTCTTTTTATTTTCTTTCTATCACTTTTTGTTGTCATCCATTTGCTTTTACAAAGCAAAGTATAGATTCAGTGTACGTGTGAGAAATAAATAAAAAGATGTCCACAAAAGACACCACACATGCCGCAGTTGTCAATGATCCGTATGTGGCACAGCTTATTGCTCAGTCATATTATATTACAATATTGTTGTTAACAGGTATACTTTCTTATCCTTATACAAAATGATGTTATTATACTATAACAAACAAATAAAATATATATATATGATTTTCAGAATAAACCACTTTATAATATCATCTTGCAAAGAACGATTTCTTTTGTGTTCTACAATGGGGTGTTAAAAATATGGGTCAACCAATTAAAGTGTGGGTCAAGAAAAATAGAGGCAATTAAAAAAAGTATGCGCTTTTTTTTTTAATGTCAAACACCGTTCCATTCAACCCATTTACGGCGAGTTTCCGCTTTTTTTGTAATCCCCGGCTCAGTGCAACGAAAAAATAGAGGAAACCCTACATATCTCAAACGGGATCCATAGATCTAGCCCTAAAGCCATTGGAAATCCTGAATGGAGTATTATTCTCGAACACTTTAGTACAATCTAGCCAACTCTGAACAGCCAATTTTTACTATGCATTATTATACAACCAAAATGATACTCAGGTTTATGTCTATGAATAACACGTTATAGTATAAACAAGCATTTGACTTGTATGAATTTAGTTCGTGCTAAATTGCGTTATTGTTATAAACGATATTGTTGCATACAAAGAAGGTGTCTACAAATAAATGAATCAAATCTATTGAAAGAGGACAATTCATATTGATTGTTGAAACACTTCGTTGAGCGAGTTATAGTACATTACAAGAACCCTATAACACATCAAGCATTCATCTTAAAATATCCACAGCTACAGTTAAATCACGAATGTGAAAAGCTAAATAAGCTCACAAAGATCCAAAGCGAAATATCAGGATAACCCAAAGAAAGCATAACCAGGAACTCACTACGAGGATATTGCAGTACACACGATGGTATAAAATGCGTGGATGAAGAGTACTTTTCTTAACTCCAAAAAAAAAACATAGAATCATGCTGCCTTTACATGCGAGGGCCACAGTTCCACTCACAATGCTTGATACCAATAAACCCCATAAATCATGAGAGAACTTTGCAAATTCAGTTGTACTTGTATTTGAACTCAATGGTCGAGTAACTGGTCTGGTGAACTATCACCGGTAAGTTATTAGAAATAGGGTTAGCAATATATATATATATTTTCTAAAACTGAAAATCGGCTCGAAAAGTAAATGCTTGTTTATTTGAGACAGTTTGATTATAATGCATAAAAAAAAACCAAAAAGCGACACAAAGAAGGATGGATGACTTGGGAGTAACCAACACTGCTAAAGAAGACCTAGAGTCGCTGATTTTAGAAACATCTAGGTAAGATTAAAGTAAAAAACATACGAATGGGTAGCTGCTATCTACATTAGTGGAAGTAATGAGGAGCATGTGACACATACATCTAATGATACCCTAAAGCTACTCGAATGTACCAGTAGTTTATTACGTGTTGAAGCAACAAAATGAAGAGATGTCAGTTACGCAGTCTTCTCAAAGCAAAGCGTCAACATTATTCCCTGTATTAAGGATACCTTGAACCTTATACCAACTATTCCCACAAAATACATTTCATTAGAAATACATTCAAACAAGATCATGTCATATTCCAGCAACCTGGGACCAGCGATCCCACTGGGTTAAGTATGTTGTCATGTATGGTAAATAACAAAAATCATATCAAATGATATAACGTTTACTAAAATCGAACAACTTTTGTTCTGTAGGTGTATCGCTTCAAAAATAGTAAAAAGAAAACATGATCAAGTTAAACATGTAAATCACATAAATCAACGATAATAACTTGTATTCAAGCAATAACATAATGCTCTATTTGACTATGTTCTTCTCCGTCAAATGTTTATATATGCCATACATGTAGGCTCTTTTTGATTTTGCGCCAATAAAACCAAGTATAAAGTCACAAGGATTTCCATAACAGGAATCCACAAAACATTGCCAAAGGTTCATGAGGTCATTCTTATTCTTATATTCTCAGTTTTTCTATTTTTTTCTATTCTTACTTTATCTTTTTTACTTTATTTTTTTTTTACAAAATGTCGTCAATGTCAGTCGATTACTACGAAGTTCTTGGGTTGTCACAAGATGCAACTGAACAAGAGATAAAGAAGGCCTATAGAAAGCTTGCTTTACGATATCACCCCGATAAAAACCCCTCAAGCGAAGCAGCAGACAAGGTAAATACACACCATATATCATGGAAGAGAGTGTAACTAAACATAATGCCTTTATATACATCTATATCGATATGGCTATTTTCAAACACAGTTTAAAGATATTAGGTAAACCACAGCTTATAATCCATGCATTGTAGTTATTATTAACAAAATATAATAATATAGTCAAGCTTACGAAATATTATCAGATCGTAAGACTCTCCTTTTTATAACAACACTTAAAACTGATTATTTGTTTTTTTTTTTTGTTTTTTGTTTTTTTCAAATCATTTAGCGGATAATCGCAAAATCTATGATAATCGGGACAATATCAATGATCACTATGAAGCAGACTATAACCCTTTCTCTGAATTCAATGTACGTAAATAAGGATGGATGATTGTTTATATGATACTAAAAATGATTCTCTAGTTCCATAACCCAGAAGATATTTTTGCTAATTTTTTTGGTCACATGAGCTCTATGTTTGGAAGTAAGTCCTTTATTAAAAATAAACAACCCGTTCTCTCTCTCTTATAAATGAACAATAGTGAATGATGGGTTCTTTCCATCCATGAGGCCACCTATGTTTGGTAATCCATTTATGGCAGGACAGAATCCATTTGATAGAGACCCATTTTTCCATTCACCCTTAAATGGAATGATGTCACAGTCTTTCCATCCACCACCACCACCCATCTTCCCCTTTTCATCAGCAAGCAGTAGCAGTATGAGTAGTTTTGGTGGTGGATCTTCCAGATCTGTATCTACAACGACTCGTATTGTCAATGGCAGGACAGAGACAATTACAGTCACTGAAATCAATGATCAAGATGTACGTATCAAGATGAAAAGAAACAACTGACACTCCTTTCACTCATCCCATCCAATTAATAGGGTAAAAAGGTTATCAAAGACTATGGAAATGGTGTACAGCAAATCACAATAAACGGTGTCCCTCAAGAGAGTGAAAACAGAGCAAGACCTATCATGATTGAAGACAATGAAGAGGACAATAATGGTGAGATAAGAACTTGGACACTGGAAAAAGAAAATGAATTACAAAGAAAACAGGAAGAATTAAAACGTCAACAGTTAGAACTACAAGAAGAAAAACGCCATTATAATCAAATGATGCGAGAGCAGGAGATGAGAATGGAGCATGAACGAAGACAATATAATCACTTTTTACGACAGCAGCAGGAGCAGATGAGACATGAAAATATGATGTATCAGAATCGCATGATGCAACAATTACAGGAACAACAACGATACAATTCTTACTATGCTCCTTATCATAATAGTAGTAATAACGCTAATCTCTTTAATGATGCTCTCTATTCTTCTACTGCTCCTTCCTCATCTTTAGAATATGAATCAACGCCATCTTATTATTACTTTTAAAATAAACTCTATTCTTTATTGTAATGATAACAACTCCTTTTCAAACACTTTGACCAATTTATCATCATTGCATTCTTTTCCATTAAAGAAGGGTTCAATAGCAACTCGAGTAGTGGCTTCAAACAGCTCTTGAATGATAAATTGAAGTTTACCGCCTGTTTGCTTGAAATCAGGGAACTAACAAAAAAAAAAAAAAAAAAAAAAGAGCCGTTGTGAATGAAAATATAGATATCCCAACTAAATCATACTACTTACTGCATTTGCTTCAAGGAAATAGACATTAAAGTCCTCATCAATCATAAAATCGATACCAAACAATTCAAATGCATTGGGCATGGCTTGGAATGTGGTCATTTCACTTGTACAGGCATCAAACACATCAGCCAAGATGAGTTTCATCTTTTCAAACATGCCCTCCAAGTCCGCCATGGTCACCTTCTTTTGTCCCTCCTCTTCTTGGTCCTGTACCAAATCCCAAAAGAGCTTGACAGACGCCTGCTCATTGAATTCCTCTTCATCTGTCTGGATACAGGTGTTGGTCAAGTGGATCAGATTATCCTTTACATTCTCTGCATCATATTCTCTTAACGCAAAGAGGGCCAACATGTCTCTGTAGAGATAGACCTGGATATTTGACTTTGCCAGTACATATGCACGCACATGGAATTTACGCTTGTTGAAAAGCAAGGGTCTATCAATATAGCGCTGAATTACCCACTCTCTCACCTGTGAAAGATCCTCCACATCCTCATCGTCCTCTTCTTCGCTGTCGGAGATCTCCGTCTCTTCAAATATATCACGCAACTGATCCAGCGAATTGAATACAGTGATACCAGCTGCCTTGTTTGCCATGCTCGGTTTAATAATAAATACATGTTTGTTCTCTCCACTTTCCTCATTGGTCAAGAGATCTCTTTCCACCTCAAACACCTCATTCATGGCCTCTTCAAAGTAATCGACATGATCGAGTTCAAATAACCAGGTCTCTGGTATAGCTGTTTTTAAAAGGCTAGACGGATATTTTGACAGATACTTTGTGACATTGTAAGCCAATTGAGCCTTGCGTATAAGACCCTTTCTAATACAGTATGCGTTGGAGAGTGTATATTCAGAGTGAGCAGCGAGGTATTGCCAGTTGATGAGTTCATATTCAAGCCACTGTAATTTCACATTAGGACCGAGATCTTGTAATTCGGCATTGTCTTGAGGTATAGATTCATCAATTTGCCATACAATGTCAGACTTGTTGAGGGCATTCACAACGGCTTGGTGGGTGTAGGGTTCGTCAAGGTGCACGAGCGCTTTTGACAACATTTAATGGATATAGAAAAAAAGTTGGAGGAAATTTTGAAAACTTTTTTCAACTTCTTTTAAGAACCTCTTGTATTCAATCTCAGCATTGCCTTTTTTGGAATTATGCATTGATTTTATTGGAAAGAGAAGCTTTTCATTATTAAAGTAATGTTTGCTTTAATATAAAATGAAGAGAATGACATCTTTTTAGCATTTTAGCAAGCTTGACCAGATCATCACCAGAATTATTCCTCGAGCTCTTTGCTTCTAAGGCGTATAATACATGGTGGCTTCTTGTTGATTCAATCGAAAAGTCTGCTCGTTTACCATGATTCTTTAAGGATGGGCCTGTTCTCAACATACGTCTATCAGAATCTTCAATCATTTTACCCTCGCCTATATACATATACATGTTGTTATTTCGAAATATGGCTTTGTATAATGGATCAATGGTGTTTCGAACAAGAGTTGCTTCATTCACAGTGGTAGCATCATAAAATTAGCTGTAGGTAATAACATAGAAAGTTAATATCTTTCTTGTGATGCTATCATTGGCCAAACCATGATTTCTTTGGTATTCATATAGATCACTTTCAATTTTATCAGCATCAATAGTTCTTTTCATCATTGATTCGATAAAAATATGGAGCATAGCTGATTCGGTGGGGGACAACCCATCACAGCTCATCTCGCTGTCTTCACCATCAAGCTCATTCAGGATACCAGAAACAACATCAAAATCGAAAACATGATGTAAATATAGGTTCTCATCAACCAACAATACACCATCAAGTGTCATTCTTTCAAAGTCAGTCAAATCCTATTTGAGTTCCTCCGCTTTACGTACAACTGTATCTTTATATTTAAAAAACGCTTCAGAAAGATCATGGTCTTTCCATTTCCAACGGGTTGAGGCACTGTTCAGAGAGAACTCGTATTCGCCCGACTCGGCTGATAAATAAAAAAAAAAAAGTTCTCTCTTTTGGAGAAGACCTACTGCATTGCTTGATTGATGAGATTCCTGGCTATCTTGGGATGATGATTCATTTGACGGCTCTTGGTAGTTAGCATCACTGGCATTTGGACTATCATTTGGGCTACTACTTTCGTATTCAGAAAGTGTAACTGATCACTTGGTAATAGAAGGTGAGAAGCCGAAATAATAATGAATCCACCTAAGGTCCCAAGGCTATCTGATGTTTTTGTGTCTATAAAGAAAAGAGAACACTGTGAACTTGGCGATTTGGGTATCCATTTCGTCATTTTTATTGGGAAGCTTGTGATTTATTCTTTTGTTGAAATCTTTGTAGTATCTCTCCTTTAGAAATTCAAACATCCTTTCCTTGACAGCTTCTTTATTAAAAATTCTAAAAGCCTTCACCTTCCGTAGCGATGCGTTTTTTGGTGTTGATGTACAAAAAGTTGAAATGTTTCCAGTGACTCTCTTTCCCTCTCTTTTTTTTTTCTTTCTTTCTTTTTCTTTATTCAAAAGTTAATACTTTTGGTCAATATGACACAGGAAGCTGTCTCCATTGCCTCATTCGACACTGGATACAGTGCTGATTCAACAGAATTCTGTCCCATTAGTAGTCATTCGCGCTATCTTACTTGTGGTACTTATCAACTTACCGACGAACAGCAAGAGAATGTCAGAGTACGTAAAGGAAAGATCTACTTGTTTGACATGAACAAGTCTTCTGCATTGGATCCTGAACAAGTGATTGAAACCCCTGCGGTGCTCGACATGAAATGGAGTCATTCTCCCATTCAGGACAAACCTACTTTGGGTGTTGTAGACGCTATGGGCGGGTTCAGACTTTATGGTTTTGAGCAGGACAAGTTGATTTCAACAGGTCACGTGCAAGCCACAGATGATCCTTCCATCCTGTGTCTTTCACTAGATTGGGCCAATCGTGTCAATAAAGATGATTGCCGTGTTGTCACTTCTCACTCAGACGGTCAATTGTCTATCCTTGCACCAGAGCAAGGTGGTGAGTATGCTACTATCAGTCAATGGCAGGGTCATGACTTGGAGGCGTGGATTGCAGCCTTCAATTATTGGAATACTAATATTATCTATTCTGGTGCTGATGATGGACTCTTTAAGGGTTGGGATACCCGTATGCCTGAAATACCAACATTTACCTATAAACGACACCTTATGGGTGTCACTACAATGCAATCATCTCCTCACAAGGAGCATGTCTTGGCTACTGGTAGTTACGATGAACATGTCTATTTCTGGGATACACGATCTATGCGTGCACCTGTCAATTCGTTCCAGACACCGGGTGGTGGTATTTGGCGCTTAAAGTGGCATCCTACGCGTGATAATCTATTACTTTCTGCTTCTATGCATGCCGGTGCCTTTGTGTTGGATGTTAACAATGAGACATCTTTTGATACACAACTGAAGACAAGCTTTTTAGATCATAAATCAATGGCATACGGTGCTGATTGGTCCTTTGAGGATCCCGATTTAATAGCGTCATGTTCCTTTTATGATCATATTATGCATCTTTGGAAATCAAATTAACAACCCGTTTTGTTTAAGTAGATAGGTTCATTGTCTCTGGTGCTAAATAAAATAAAATCGAATTCTTGAATATGGTAAAAGTTGTTTATGTTTTTAAATAGACACTTTTAGATAAAACTACATTTTAATTGGTAAATGGAAGTGTCTACTGTTTATTTCAAAAAAGTAATAAACAATCACAAATCATGGATAAAAAGGTACGTCATCGACAAGCCTATGAGAAGAGCCAGCAATAGAAGACGCTACCGTTGAAAAACGATTAGTGTTTACGTAAGCATCATTTTAAGAATAGTTAGCTTACTAGAAAAAACGTTCCTCCGGCGATCCAAAAAAAAAAGAATCCACCTGGGGTCTTCTATTTGTGTACTCTGTACTTTTTTTTTACAGGTAAATAGTATAGTTTGAATATATACCTCATATAAAATAAAGCCCATTAAGATATGGTGTAATAACTTGTGGTGATGGGATTGCACCTCACTGCAAGAAACTTATCAGTAGAACAAAGGAGCACTCAAACTACTTTATCACTCACTTTCAAGAGTATATCAATAAAGTATTGGATGCTGTAAGTACATATCAAAGATCATGATAAACCAACCTGTTTACATTTGTATAAAATTTAAATAGAATACACAGTTGGAAACGAGTATCATATCATACATGATTATGGAATCTATTTATAAAATGAAAACTCTATATTTGAATATTGGAAATAAGGATTCATTCCCTTCTTTTAATGTCAACGACACTAAACTTGAATAAAGAAGAAACACTTTCTCGCATAAAGAAGAGATGTTGTTGTCAGTTTAAAATGAATACATTTCTTCTGATTGGCAGAAATTGAAACTCTAAATTTTACTGGGTTTTTTTTTTAGTGGGAATTGATGCTTTTACCAAACAGATATGAATACAGTTATTAGTATTATTATCTTTGTTAATTACTTTAGCTTACTTTTCGCGTGCCACCTCTCCGTATGTATATACATGGTTACTTGATTCAATCATTTATTTGTTTATATTACGGCAAGATATCCATTATTATAGATGAAATACTTCTCAATTTTTCGCTGTCTTTGTCATTTTCAGCAATTTGGCTATCATCTTCATTGCATAATGTAGACTCGTTGTTGTATAGCAGGCATAGTAAGTACAAATAAAGTAGCAGAATCTAAATTAGCAATCTATTCTATTAAGCGCCTCATCTAACAACAAGGATGGCTTATACAATTGTAATTTAAACTTATCTACCTTGCATTGTCCATATGCAAGCCATATCATTGCTTCATATTGATTAGAGTATATACACTAAGTCATTCAGGGTATCCACACCCCAAGTATCATTTCCATCATCGATTTTCCAGTGCAAGCCACCAAAGTCATAAAAATTATTCCAAAATCCGTTTTTTTTATTACATATTTTTTTTTATTCTTTTTCTTATTATAACATATTTTTTTTTAATAAAAAAAAAAAAATGGATAATAATAATAAAGAAAACACTAATAACAACACATGCGAAAATAAGGAAAAGGAAGCACCTAAGCAAATCCCGGCACCCATTCCTGATGTCAATGTATGGAAAGTAGAAAAGTCTTCAAAAATACCAGTCACTAAAGAAACTTCAGGTATGAAAAAAAAAAGTTTTTCTATTGTTGTCGTAATGACCAGAGTTGCTTATATTGTACCATTTTAAAGAGTCATGGCCTGAGCCTAAAGAAGCACTAGTACAGGAAGAACCAACCGAGGAAAAACCTGGAGTAGCATCCAAAGTGACTGGTAGAGGTCAGTGGAAACCTTATACCCCTACTATTACACACGCAACCCCTACACCGGGTCGTATTCGTTCTAATAACCGAGGTACTCGCTCTCACATCGGTAGCAGAAAGCCAAGACGTCCACAAACAATACGCACCGATAAGCCTGAAAAGAAATTAAATACCACCACAGACACTACTGATAACGACCCTACCACTTCTTCCTCTTCTACTCCCATCACACCCACCACCTCTAAATCAACAGAGACCCTCAAGACGGAAACATCAAATGCAACAGTCCATTCCTCTCCTACAGAACGCCGCATTTTTAATCGTCGTAATGGTAGTGGACGTGGAGGACATTTCAATCGCCGTGGTAGAGGAGGTATTAACGTTGAACCCGAAACACTTAAACTCTACATCCTTCAACAGATTGAATATTATTTCAGTATCGACAACCTTTGTAAGGATCTTTATTTACGTAGTCAAATGGATACTCAAGGTTATGTACCCATCACTCTCATCGCTGGATTTAATCGAGTCAAGGGATTAACGACAGATATGAGTTTGATTCGCTCTTCTTTGGAGCTCTCAAAGTTATTGGAAGTAAAAGAGGATCAAATGCGTAAACGTGAAGGTTGGGATATTTGGGTGTTACCTGCCGCTGGTGTCACTGCCACCACAAAAACCGCCAATGGACAACCCAAGGTCATTAAATCTGTACCAGCAGGACCTGCCCCTATTCCCACTTTAGCCTCTCTCGCCAATGGCACTTTGAAGGAAGCACCTGTACCTCAAATCAAACCTACAGCTGCACCCACCGAAAAAAAAACTGCTGCGCCATCTGCCACAAACAATGACGACGATGATTTGTTTGATTTTGAAGATGAGGATTGGGTTGATGGTAGCCGTCCAAACACTGTCAAAAAATATTACCTCTCTGATGACGAAGACGAGGATGATCTCGATTTTGATGACGATACAGTAGCTCGTATTATGATTGTTACCCAGCGCAAGAAGGATCGCTCACACCAATCTTTTGATAGACACGACATGAAGGATGACATTTCTGATATGATTAATGAGGGGCTTTACCAGTATGAACGTGGGTTAGTATCTGATAAAACACCTCAATCCAAAGTCTCCACCATCGATCCCGAGCAATTTGCCCAGTTGAGTGTGAGCGCTAAACAAAGAGAAGCTGCTCTTTCTGATCACCATAACAAACCAGAATCGAATGCTAAACCCATCAAAGGAAAGAAGTCTACACCTCGCTTTTACCCCGTTCATCCAGAATCTTTACCTTCTTCCAGTTTCACCGCTTCTTCATCATCAGCACCTCGCTCTTTAACTGTGAACCATGCAAATGAGGGCGGCAAAAAGGGAGATCAGGGTCATGTTGGCTGGGTTTTGAGTGATCAAGCATACCATTACAATCCCAACGATCTACTATCAACCAGTCTTGGTAAATCACCTGCGAATGAAGCTCTATTATCTACCTCGGCTGATATGGCTCATTCATTTGGCAGCTTCCAGCATCCTAGTCATGAACTCTTGCGTAAGGAAGGTTTTGTACAACATAAATATTACAAATATCACGCAAAGGCCTTGAAAGAGCGTAAACAACTGGGCGTGGGACAGAGTCAAGAGATGAACACCTTGTTCCGTTTCTGGTCTCACTTCTTGCGTGACCATTACAACAAGCGTATGTATATTGAGTTCAAGAAGTTAGCGGTCGAGGATGCCAATCATAACTACCGTTATGGTCTCGAATGCCTCTTCCGTCTCTTTTCTTATGGACTTGAAAGACGCTATCGCAGAGAAACATTTGATGATTTCCAAGACTTGACTTTGGATGATTACGACAATGGCTACCTCTATGGATTAGAGAAATTCTGGGCTTATACCTATTATCGCAAAGACAAGAAGAAGAGAGAGCTCAAGTTTAAGCCTCGTATAGCTGAATTACTCAACAATTACAAGACTATCAAGGACTTTAGATCATCGAAAGCACCAGAGAAGGCAAATGGTGCCTCGTATTCCGTTCCCCACAACAACACTAATAGCAATAACAGTAATAATGTAAGTTTAATTCATGCTGAACCATCATAACGATACTAAATAGATGTTTTTTTTTATATATTCTGGTTCATAGAAGCAAAAAGCAAATGGTGCCTAATATTATAAACTGAAGAAATATACAAAAGTAAAGAATTTGTATATTTTTTGTAACAAAACTTAAAACACGCACACTCACACTCACACACGTTTACATTCACGCACTCAAAAAAAAAAAAAAACGAAAAAATAGCGACTCAAACAAAAGAAAAAATGAAAAAAAATAGACTTGCTTACTCAAAAAAAAAAAAAAAATAATGATAATAAAAAGAAATGGATATTATTATTAATAAAAAATAAAAAGCTTGATGCTAGAAGCTGATTTTCTTGGAGGAAACAGTCTAAATCGATGAATTCTCCTTCCATTTTTGTGTTTTCTCTCTTGAAAGCATAACCTTTTAATGTAGAAAAAAAAAAGAAAAGAACTCAACATGCATAATTTCAATTCTATACGAGCTTCTAGAAAGCTCTTAATCACTAGGATCTATTTACAGTAGGAAATGGTTGATTCTATAAGGTTAAACTGTCTCTTATGTAAATCAACAAAGAATGGAAATGATGGCGTAGGTTTTTTTTTTCTTACTGAGGTCCATGGCCAGTTACAAAATTAAATAAGAGTATCTTTGGTATACATTCTCTAATTCTATGGGTAAATCATTGTATCGGAACCGCTCTATCCGCTGATGATGATATCATTTTAATCCATTTTTTTCATTTTCGAATGCCGTCTGTCTAAAGCGCTTATTTTATACTCTTTTTGTATTTACTGGATTTCCTGTGCGACACACGTTTCTACACTGGATATCCTGCTAAAAGTTATGTAATAGTACCATCACAAATGGTATTTCTGTTGAAAATAAGTACAAAGGCAAGTTTATATACAAAAAAAAAAACAAAAAAAACAACGAAACATGAATGTCATGATGGATACTAACAGTATTGTTTGTTTGTTATTTTGTACTCTTTCTACAAAAAAGTCAAGTATTTTTTATTCACACAGTGAAAAAGAGAAGGCTACTTTCTCAACGTCTCTTTTGTAATAATAACAGTGAGTGAGTGTATAATAGAGCTATGATATCCTGATTTTCTCAACTAAAACTCACGATGGAACTGTATCCTTAAATTTGTTTTTCTTGTATTTTTATAGAAAAGTATGTATCGTTCATTATATATAAATTTAGAAAGAAAAACATTAAATATAATTACTTGCAGAACGAATCAATTTGTACTAAACTCATGTGTTTAGCTCTTTACACTTTAAATGAAATTAGCACATGTCTTATTTTTTTTTTTTGAGGTCTAATATTCTTCCATTCCATTTGACAGTTCTACATATATTTATTTCTCAACAGCTTCTTTGTTAATATTGCTTTCTCTTTCAATGCTATTACTAAAGTATTATTATTTTCGTCAATTCTACTATTTTTTTTTTTTTTACAAACATTTTCACATCCATTATTTTATATAAGTTATTTATTCTGCTTAAGTAATAAAGATGATTGCTTTTTTTCCTTCTTCCATCAACGATCATAAAAAAGCGTTTGTGATTTGAAACTAAACCTTTATTGGTGCTCGGTGTTTGAACCCGTTGCCATTGAGAAAAGTCAAACGCATGCGAATTAACGCGATCAAAGGAGGCAATGCATAAAAAAAGTAAGCAAACAAGTGATCAAAACAGATAATAAATACATATCTTGCTGCCTTTTTGTTTATATTTTCTGTTTAAGAACAGGAAAATCGAAATGTAAAGAGTAAACATGTAATTGAAACTACGACGATAGCATTTTCATGTGAAAGTGGAAAAAAAAAAGTTGTGATACGCTTTTTACTCTATATAAAAACTGCAAATTCTCTTTTTCTCTTCTTTTATTCTTCTCTATAATACATATCTAATTCAACACATACATACAATGGCTCAAGTCGCAGGTTTTACCGTCTCCAAGGTAAATAATTGTTGACATGAAAATACCTACTTTACTAAATGCTTTTGTTATATAGTCTACCAGTTTAAACATCTCACTAGATGAAGCCATTATTCATTCTCAGAGAACTAGTTCATTCCTAGAGCATATGCTGGGTATGATCGAACCTCAACAAGTCAAGTCAAATGAAATCGCAAAGGTAAAGCATAAAGAGAGAGAGAGACATAAAGTAAAGAGAGTGTAATAACGTTAACGACTCTATGTTTAGGATGCATATGATGAATGTGTTCAGTTAAGAGATTATCTCTCAGAGCAGCTTTGGTCTGAATTTGATACAGAAGGTATCTCCTCTGTACAAGGTGCATTAGATGATGTAACCCAGGTTTTATCAAAATACGAAATGACAAGTGAATCATCATAGTGTATTTAAACTATAATCTGTATATTTTTTTTCTTTTCCTTCTTCTTTTTTGCTTTGTAATAATAGCAATATAATAGCAATAATAATAACAATAAATATCATAATAATATTAATATTTGAATGTGTATCTTAAAAGTAGGAATGTTGATAATAGTGAGAAATAAAATAATGAATGAATCAGACACGTGTTTCCCCACACTGTGTACGACAATATAAAACCCTTTTATTGTCAACAAAATATACAGTGTGTACGGTAAATATTGGTGGTTACAAAAATTCAGAATGGCAGTTTGTATAAATTGATATTTAAATAAGTAAAAGAAATCGGAGTATTTTCCTACTTTTGCAAGACAAATGTTTGAGAGAATGGGTTTTTATGGATTATGATTTTTTATCTTAGCAACTGGAAATGTTATTCAAGTGATCTGGATCCTTTAGACCCCTCCCATTTTTTTTTTTTTTTTGCAAATGTTGTGTATTCAAAATCTTGACTCTTTGCTTCACTGATTGCAAGTAGAGGATACCAACCTAACCAACCATTATGGCTAAACTTGGCAAGCCAAGCGCTTTTCCCTGTTTGTATACTGTAAACATAGAGTATGAAGAAATCGTTCATCAAGTATTAATACCTTCTAAACCATCGTTCTATCTCAAACATTCATTTTTTTTTTAAAAAAAAAAATTTTTTAAAAAAAAAAAAAAAAAAAAAAACGCGGGAGACATTTATCAGTTTAATGAAAGAAGAATGGATCGAAAATGGTTTGATCATGTTAAAATCAGGAGTCATTGTTTTCATTGTTTTCATTGTTTTCATTGTTTTCATTGTTCGATTTATGTGCCTGCATCGATTAACTGTCTTCCTAAAAGGCGAATGTTTACTTTAATTTTTATGATTAAAGAGTTTGTATTCTCCGTTTCTTTTTATATATTTCTTTTGGTCCTCCAGATATGCTCTACGAGCCAAATTAAAAAACAGGTTTTTTGATGATTTGGAAGAATTCCAATACGATGAAGTGACAAACCAGAGATAAAACGTTATTAGCTGATGAGTCAAAACAGTGAAAACATATCCAGAATATTGGAACACCTGGATATAGAGAAGTCCAAAGTTACTAAAAAAATATCTGATGCATACACAGTGCTGTGTATTATTGGTAGCATATAAGTAAATCAGTCAAGAACTGAGTATTTTTTTTTTTATGAATAAGTTATTGAATCAACACATTATAAATAGTATCAATACTCGAGTCAATTACTTAGACTTTGAGGGTAGACATGCCTATATTACACAATTACTCAGCTTTGAAGGTTGCATTGTTGCAGACAAAGTTGGTTCATTCACAGTCCCCAAAAGCCTTATTCAATTGAATTAATCAGCCTTTGCTTCTGGAATTAACGCCACTATAAAAAATAGCCAAAGTGATCTTGATGTCCTATCCAAAAAAGAAGCCAAAATAATCGGTTTTATATAATACAATATGTCATCATCATAAATAAATTTGACAAAAAAAAAAAGCAACTAGCAAGTGGTAATACAATGGTATTGATCGACTTTTTAAGCATCCAGGGTATTATCAACAGTAATAGAATTCTTTCTCCAACACTATCCCTCATCTTTTCAATTTGAATTGTTGGTTCTTAATAGTAAAGCTTAAGAGATAGACATAGCGTATTGAGTAAGATGGCATAATTTATATAAGAGGTTTTTATATAGAATTTTTTTTATGCTCAGTGCGGTGAGTTGCTCCGGTCAGAATAACCAAGTTGAATGTCTGGCCTGATTTTTTTTTTTTTTTTTTTTGTACTATTTCATTCATCTATCTTCAGGCTTATTTTCATATAAGATTTCTATTTTTCGTATCATTTATGTCATTCAGGATACATTTCTACTAATATAAAAACGTAATTTCTTGATGTTTTATACAATCAAATAAGTAAAGCAATAAAAGGTGAAAATAATAATATAATCAATTCGGCCGCCGTCTCCGGCCTCCTCTTTTTGTGTTATTATAATTTTTTATACTTTGTGCTTTTTATTCTTCTTTCTTTTTTTTTTTTTCTTTTTGATAGAAATAGCTTATAGAAAAGTAATAAAATAATGGCTGATTCTTCATCTTCTGCTGCATTATTCGATACTACCGATTTGATATTGCTAAGTGCTATCGGCCTCGGTACTGTTGCTTGGTTTAGTCGACACCAGATAGCAAACTTAATATTTAAGCCCAAGGAAACTAAAGTTGTCACTCCAGCTGCACCTAGAAGAGAAACCAACTTTGTTAAGGTTATGGAGGAACAAGTGAGTATTGAAGCAATGAAAATGTGGAAATGGATGAGATCATCATCATCATCATCATCATCATCATCATGTAAAAAAATAAAAACTAATCATGCCAATCGCTCAGGGTCGTAGAGTCATTGTGTTTTATGGTTCACAGACTGGTACAGCCGAAGATTACGCTTCTCGCATTGCAAAGGAATGTTCTCAGCGTTTTGGTGTCAGTTGTATGACAGCTGATATTGAGCTTTATGATATGACCTATCTTGATACCGTTCCAGAAGACAAATTGGTCATTTTCGTATTGGCCACTTATGGCGAGGGTGATCCCACCGATAGTGCTGTTGATTTTTGGGATCTCGTGACAGAGGAAGACCCAACCTTTTCCGAGAGTGCTGAGGACAAACCCTTGTCCAACTTGAAATACATCATGTTTGGTTTAGGTAACAAGACATATGAGCATTACAATGAAGTCGGTCGTAGAGTTGATAAGCATTTGGCATTATGTGGTGCTAAGCGTGTTGGTGAGCGTGGTGAAGGTGATGACGATGGTTCTATGGAAGAAGATTATTTGACGTGGAAGGAGGAAATGTGGTCTGCTTTCTGTGAAACAATGGGCGTAGATGAAAATTCTGCCAATTCTGGTCCTAGAGTACCTATTTACCAGATTGAGGAATTGTCACAGTATGAGAAAGATGATGTTTACTTTGGTGAATTGTCTGAGAAACCAAAACCTAATTCGTAAGTCTTTTTTTTTTTTTTTTTTTTGGACACTTTTATTTATTTATTTTTATTTTTATTTTAACTTGATGTGTCTTGAATAGTAAGATTGTCTATGATGCTAAGCGTCCTTTTCTCTCACCTATTACAACACGCGAGTTGTTTCACGGTACAGATCGCCACTGCCTGCATGTTGATATTGACGTTAGTGATTCCAATTTAAGTTATGCCACTGGTGATCACGTTGCTATCTGGCCTACAAATAACGAAATTGAAGTCAATCGTCTGGCCTCAGTTTTGGGTTTGACAGATAAGTTGGATACCGTTGTTAGTGTTAAAGCGATCGATCCTACTGCTCCTAAAAAGTATCCTTTCCCTATTCCCACTACCTATCGCGCTATTTTCAGATACTATTTAGAGATTTGCGCTCCAATCTCTCGCCAAGTCTTGAATTCTTTTGCTGAATATGCCCCTAATGAACAAGCTAAAGCCACTTTGACCAAGTTGGCTAGCGATAAAGATGAATACCGTGTACATGTCGGTGACGCCTGCCGTAATTTGGGTGAGGTGCTTCAATTGGCTACAGGTAATGATCCTACACCCGGCCTTTTCCAATCTGTTCCCTTTGATCTTATTGTCGAAACCATCAACCGTATGCAACCTCGTTTCTATTCCATTTCCAGCTCTGCTAAAGAGAGTCCAAAGGTCATTTCCGCTACTGTAGTGACATTGTCATATCAGCCTACTCCTACTCCTGGCCGTACTGTTTATGGCGTCAACACAAACTTTTTGTATGGTGTTCATATGCAGAACGAAGCTCTTCATAATGAGGAAAACATCCCTGCTTATGAATTATCAGGTCCTCGTCAATCCTATCTTGGTCCCGATGGTATTTGCCGTAAATTACCAGTTCATGTACGCCACTCTCAATTCAAGTTGCCTCGTAATCCCAGCGTACCTGTTATTATGATTGGTCCAGGTACTGGTGTTGCTCCATTCCGTGGTTTTGTCCGCGAGCGTGCTCTCGATAAATGCAATGGTAAGCCTGTCGGTCCCACCATTTTGTTCTACGGCAGTCGCAACCAAGCTAGTGACTTTTTATATGCTGATGAATGGCCAGAATTATTCGAAACGTTGGGTCCAGAATCACGCATTGTCACTGCCTTTTCTCGTGATCAGCCTCAAAAAATCTATGTCCAGCACCGCCTTCAAGAACAAGGTCAAGATCTCTGGCAATTGTTACAAAAGGGTGCATATATTTACGTCTGTGGTGATGCTAAGAGTATGGCCCGTGATGTTAACCAAACATTTATCAATATGGCTGTCGAATTTGGTGGCATGGAGAATATCAAGGCTCAAGATTATGTAAAATCTTTGAGAACCACAGGTCGTTACCAGGAAGACGTTTGGAGTTAATTCTATATTTCTTGTGTGCGTGTGTGCGTTTAATTATTACTAATACCTGTGTAAACTCATTCTAGATTTTTTTTTTCGTTTTTTTATATAAGCATTTCATTAAATAATAAATCCCCCTCTCGTTTATATATATATCAATATATATATATATATATATATATATATATATATATATATATATATATATATATAAAAGATCTAATTCAATCAGCCAAGTATTTGATCTTGGGCAATGTATTTTTTTTTTTAAAAATAACTTGGTTACATTTCCCTTCATTTTTTTTCAGTTTTCCCATTTTTCTCAAAAAGTACCTTTGAAACAATCAAATGTGACATTATCTGGTAGATCCATCCATGATAAAGGCGTGGCTTTTTTGTACAAAAAACAAACCAATGTATGAGAAAAAAAAATGGTATAAAAAAAGATTCAAAGTATCCATAAAGGAAGATCCCTCTTCAAAAAATTTCAAACGGCACCCGCTGATCTCATGTAATCAACCTTTTTACAGTGTGGGAAAACTGGTTATAACTTACCGCTTGACAGATAAAATGTTTCATATTAGAAGTAAAAGTTCCCTTTGTACTACTTGTGGACCAAAAATTTTTTTGATGTAACTTTTCGTTCGTAAAAGCAAAGCCAATTCAAAAGTAAAATTATAGTTAGTCTATTATTTTATAGCTAATTTGGAAACAAATATAGACATCTTGAGAAATCCAAAACTTGGTTTGTGCGCAGTAGAGAAAAGAGCTACTAAACTTTTAAGAGCAATGATAAATACTGTGCACCAATAATATAAATTATCTGATTACAAGTTCATATGAAAATACCAAGCTTTTATTGAAGTATTTTACTTTATTATAAAGTTATAATTGTTATTTCGATAGAGGTATAAGTACAAAGAATGGGTTGAATGTCGATTTAAACATAAAAAAGAAGAAAGTCAATGTATATAGTTTTATAGGAATGTGTATATAATGTGTGTATGTGTGCATGCGAGGTAGATTGTGAAAAAATAAATCAGCATTACAAATATGCAGATGCTGGGAGTGGCGGGGGAAGAGTTTTGGGAGGCGGTAATTGAGGTGGTAACACAGCTGAGAATTTGTACGAAGACATATTAACAAGTCTATTTCCTTGCACAGAATTAAACCTAGAATAGTTATTCTCTGCGTGAGGTGATGGAGGTTGACTATGCATTGTATTATAGCCAGAGAAGTAAGGTGGATATTCATTTGTTGTTGATGAACTACTACGAGGAGACGACAAACTCATATCACTTTCGTTTGATAGATACACATCTGATGATCCTTTTCTATTCATACTATCGTTAAGAAAAGTACCTGGCTCATCTGCATTCAACAAGGCAATCACATTTTTGATGCGACTAAGCCAAAGCTTCATGCTATCTGCGTCATCTGCTTGAAGAAACCAACGAGATGTCTCTAGTGACGATGTCTTCATGATCTCAAGAGTGAAGAGCTCTCCACTAAATTGATCTGTGACAAAAGCATGCGTATGTTTGGTCAATTCGAAAAATTCGCGGTATGTATCCGGTGTTTCGCCTTTAAACGTATATAGCATTCGATCTACCAGAACAACATATCTTCTCTTTTGCGATTTTATAAATGAGAAGGTAGGTGCAACATGTTTTGTTAGCCAGGAACGACAAGTAGCGTGTCTAAGAATAAGTTTGATATTGACACCCTGTGCTGTTGGTTTGAATGTTGATGGATTGTTTAAATCATAAATTTCATCCTGTGGATATGAGTAAGCTAGTTCTGAGGAGTTCATTGATGTAGTGGTGGAAGAAGAGGAAGAGGAGGAAGAGAATACTCTGGTAAGAATATTCGGCTTTATAGAACTTTTCCGTTGGTTTTGTGACTGATAAGTGTGTATTGTCTCCATTAAAAAACGGGATAATTAAGGTAACAAAAATAATATAGAGAGAAGTGAGAGAAAAAAAGGAGGAAAATAGAGTGGTGGAATTACATGGTTCTTGAAGTAGCCAGAATTAAATCTCAGCAGGTATCGAAAAAGAATGGATTGGTTTAGCAGGGGAAATTCGTAAAAATACTCATGAGAATATCTTGAAGTCAATTCAATTTACTTTTGGTAATTTTTTTTTTTTTTACATATTTGAAATTTTCTCATTACTTAATCAAAAAATGGTGTTCAATATTGCCCATTATTTAGTGATTATACTCTTCAAAAGTTTCACAACTCAAAGATTGTGCCACGATTCTTAAAGTATGTTTCCCTATCCTATATATCTGTAACCAAGATAAAAAGCTAATTTTTATTCAAGGAACTTACATAAGGACTTTTTAAAGTTAATCCGCAAATTTTTTACGAACTGTGACCATCAGACCATAGCTTATACAAGTATTAATGGCTCTGCAGATCTATTTTATATGCAAGGTAAAAAAAAACAAAAAAAAAACGGTGTATTAAGTTACGATACATAACAAATTCAATATTTGAAAAAACTAATGAGCATGTAGCTGTATCGTATGGCTAAGCTAAATCTGTTCACTGTCATAAATGAGTAAATAAAACTAGATGTTTTTTGATTTGCTATTCTAATGAAAATGCCGATTTAATGAATTATGGATTTGTTTTGTACTTAGCCCTCATATGGAATCAGCAGAGTAATCTATTGTCTTCGAAACTGATGTATTTAGTAAAGGCTCTTGCAACACACTTTTTTAGACGTTTTGATTCTGATTCTGATTCTCATTGTATTCCATGCGGGATTTAGAAAATAAAATAGCATTAAAATAGTTCTACATTACTTGATATCATGGCCTTCAAGCGAAAATTCTTAAAGCAAGAAAATCTCCAGAAACTAAAACCCTAAATTTCTTGTGCAATGATCTGCTTATAGATATCTATCTTTTGAAAAGTAAAGACAGTTGATCTTGTACTCTGTAGGGTAGTTAAGGAGCTACGGTTTTTTTTTTATCTTGTTTTATTTTTCTTCGTAATACTGAATTCTGTTTTATTATTGAAATGGTTTAGTCCATCCATGGTTACTTTAAACTATAGGAGAGTTTTTTTTTTTTTTTTTTTTTTATTTTTTTTTTTTTTTTTTTTTTGTGTCCAATACTGCGCCGAGTCTAAATATTGCGACCATGCAACCAATACGTGGAATGCTTGCAAATCGAGATCACAATAATATACCCATGGTATCGCATTATCACAATATAATATAAAAATACGAATGAATTCGATAAAAATTAAGTAACTTATTCATTGTGACAGCATATTTATCTCAAAAAGATCTTCTAAAAAGGTAAACGACACAAGATTTCTCTGTTGCGTATGATTCTCCACATAAATGATACCTTTTATCTATTTATACATAATCAAAGTAAGTGTGGAGTACTTTAAAAACCTTAATTTCATTTAAAGTAATCCATTGAACTAAAATGGAAATATATATCGAGGTTCCGGGACTTTTTAAATATTATCCAGAAAATAAAAATTACAATCAGAATGGTAGAACAATAACATGGATTCTTTTTAGCAATACAACTCACTTGGCTCTTGTTTTTTTTTTGACTTGTTCACTTTACTACGATCATAGTGTATTCGCAATAAACTTTATAAAATTATCAAACACCTTTACCTCGCAATGCATAAACATAGTTTAAATGATTGGTGCTATTTCATGCGAAAATACTAAAATTGAATAGTCTACTCCTGAAATATACAAAGTCAATTTTATCATCTTTGAATTTATAATACGAATATACGGTTAAAACGCACAGAAAGGACTGTGTGACGAGGAGTTTTCTTTTAAATACTCTCACATTAACACCCGAGAAAGACAGATCTTGCTTTTTTATTCACACAGGACACTTTTTAAAGAATATTATTCCTTATAGAAATGATAGATATGATTATATAAGATAATACGATATTACTTTATTCGTTAAGTGTATTTTTGCAAGAGAGTATTAACAATTATTATATATATTTGAAAAACAGTTGTACATAGTGAGTGATATATCACGACCATTCATGGTAAAGCAAGCAAAATGGTATACAGGGATAATTAAACTTCCATTGCTTGCTGAAAAGTTTGACGCTTCATTTGTTGTAAATCATAAAGCTCATAGTAGTTCACAGTGCTTTTACCACTATTGGGAGAATCAGACCAAAACTCAATACAATTATTCCAGCATCCATGGTCAAATATATTTCCCAAGGCAACGCCTCTTTGACTACGAGCCTTGTGAAGAGCACGAGCACCTGCTACTAATTGTAAACATGGACAAAAGCTACTTGCTTTACTATTGTGATGGTGGTGATGGTGTCCACCTTCAGGCATAATACCAGGTCCATCACTTCCTTCTACTCCACCTCCGGCAGCAAAGTCAGATAGGTTGGTATTCATATATGCATATCGGTTGGCATTTGCGCTTTCATTTGTTGTAACAGCTACAGCTACTTGATATAGCTGAACAGCCAATAAGAACAAAGACCAAGATAGCTGGAACATGACCCAAATGGTAAGTGCCAAAGTCCAAGTATCATAGTCAAAATAACCACAAATGGTAGATCCCAAAACGCAGCTACTATCTGGTCCACGGTCGTAAATGGGCGCAGTGATTGATAAATCTAAGATGATTATTATTACAAAGGTTAGTACTCTATTCCAGCTATAAACAGTTATATAGAACATACAATTGATAGATAGCATGCAGAATGTAATGATAGCAGTAACCATATTGACTAAAAATAAAAGGAATGAACGATGATTACGAATACCAATACAATTGAATATCCATGGGCAGTGACTATATGAATAAGAAGAATAAAGTTAATATATATATAATCAGACCGAAAAGTTGAATAAGATTTACTGATCAAAACGAGCAACACATTTATTGCATACTTTGCAGTGCTTTGAGCGTAAAGGTTTTCTAATCTAATATGGCACATGGTTAGTTTTACATTAAATATATTGGGTCTATATTATTTTACCAAACATGTCAAGCAGAAATGGCGAATATCCAATGCATTTTCCTCAGCCAATTCCTGTACTGCTTGATGCTGTCTGTCCCTAGAGAGATTGCTTTGAATAAATCCAGGATCAGCAGTAACTGCTTTATAGAATGCAATCATGGCAGTAACAAATGTTACAAAGAAGATAACATTGGTAAATAGTAAATGAGAAGTTGCTAAAAAATAACAGCGTCAGTAAGGTTTAAATAGGGGCCAAACAAACAGGACACTTACAAGGTGCAAGAACAAAGATCCAAGTCACTATGACCCAAAAAGCAGAGGCTTGGAAAATACTCGAGAAATAGGGTGTCTTCCAAACAGCATCATGGCTCTGTACAGGAATCAAGTACTTTACAATACCAATATGCATTGCCAAGAAGGTGGCAATTGCTAATGGTAAGCCAATATACCAAGAAAAGCTCTCTAGAAACTTCAAAACCAATCCGAGTACAATAAAGGGTGTTACGTAAACTACAGTATTGATGGTACGCTGATGATTGTAATAAATTGATTAGAAAATAAGCCTTCTCTGTTGCTATCCCTCCTTTACCTTTGCCAATGGTTTCCCGAGTGAACCCGGATATGTTCCGATCCGAGATGCCTGTGTGGGATTACCCTCAGCAAGAACATCAAACTCTAATACTGCTCTGTTCCAAATAGACTCCAACTTCTTTTCATGTACAAAGTCCATAACTGATTTCCCTGATTGATCACGCACATCAGCATCAGCACCGTACTCTAGCATCTTTTTAATACACATTTTATTTCCTCTCACTACAGCCCAGTGTAAAGGCGTTAGTTGTGAATGATCTCTAGTGGTAACACTTGCTCCAAATTTCAACAAGAGATCAACTGATTGAGAATGACCCTGGTAAGCAGCCCACATGAGTGGTGTATGACCTCCAACATTGTCTGATACATCGATATCCATATCCAAGTATAATAAATAAAGCACGAGCATAGCGTGTGAAGAATGAACCGCAAGATGGAGAGCATTAAAGCCTTGTCCATCTGTTAATGTTGGATTAGCACCTTCTTTAATGAGTCGATGTACTGTGGATAAACGGCCCTGTCTACAATACCCGAAATAGAGAGATAAATATCGCAAATGCTTTCCATTCTACTTTATCATTGTTTATTATACTGTTGTTTGATATTACCTACTAGCCCAGTGCAATGGCGTTGCTTTCAAATCACCAGCAGGAGCATCTATAGTTGCACCTCTATCAATGAGATACTTGACACATACATCATTATTAGCCAAAGCAGCATAATGTAAAGCGGTTGCACCGTCTTTATCAACATCAGTCACCGAAGCTAGTTTATTATCAAGGATATGACGGATATCTTGAAAGGATCCTCTTCTGGCAGCTTCGAATAGTGTAATGTCTGAATTTCGAATTGAAGTTATATACATATTCAATAACAAAATAGTCTATTCATAATAAACACAACTTTACATTCACTACTTTCGGTTTCCATTTGTCCATGGACTTGTTCCGTTGAAACAGTCGCGGTTGGCTGAGCTTGAGTAGGCTGAAAAGAGGCAACGTCTGTCAAAAGAGGCTTCTTATCTTCTTGTTCTCCTTTTGCCACCATTAATTATTATAAATACAGAGTATAAGGTTATTTCAGAAGAGCCAAAAAAGAGAGTCTGCTTTTTGTTTGCATCTATTTTTAACTCCGTGTGCTGAGCTAAATCAGGCACCTTTTACTAACAACAATTCAATAACTATGTATTCTTATAAAGTATATGGACGTGTATTAAAATGATGACAGAGTAGATTCTATTCATTTCATATCAAACATCGTATTCTTCATTTCCTGATAGTGTAAAACCGAAGGATAGTATTCTCGGAAAGAGAAAAACATTGTCATACCCGTTATTTCTATTTTAGGACAGTGAAACAATACCATTTTTCTGTTACTATGGCAACATTTCTTATATTAAATCCTTTTACCTTTAAAGAATAGGTGTGCTTTCTAGCTACGCTATTTATTTTAAAGAAGAAAGACTAAATTGAATTCAGTTGACTTAATCGACTGCTGCTCGACAATGTCAACAGAAAACAGTTAAAAAGTACTATCTTGCCATTCATTCATGAGTTTAGCTTTGGTATATTTCAAAAAGGAGAGAGAAAGCTCTTTCAGTTGGAAATTAGGAGCCTATCAAAGTAAAATGGCTTAGCTATCGTCTTTGATATATATATGTTGTATGCAAGGTTAATTAATTAACTTGTTACAGCAAATGCTCACTGCGTATTTGTGTGGTGGTGACATTTATAAAGCTATTTTATTTTTCAGGTGAATCAAGAAAATGTATTTAAAAAATATACAACTTTTATTTAATATTAAAAAAATATTTAAAATTTAAAAGTTATGTACAAGGTATCGGCAAACTCAGAAAATGGGAACTGCCAAGATGCAGCATGATGAATTATATTGTAAATTTATCTTTGGCTTTTAATATCTATAGATGAATTGGAAACGTCATTTCAATTGGGAATCCCATTTAGTAATACTGGTGCTTTTTTAAATACGCTTTCAATTGTTTTATTATTTGCAACACGAATAGATTTGCTGGACTATAATTATAATATAAAGTAGAGTGTACCGTTACTATAGATCTGGGCTCTAATAAATCGTCATATTTCTTTTTTCTGTAAAATGTACTAATATTAATGAATTTTATATGCCATTCTAATATCCTTAATTGTACACGAGATTAATTCTGTAATGATATAGATACCGAATCAATACTTCGGTCATAGTTGGTTTATTATGTACCAAATGTCTCGAATAAAGTAATACCTAACGATTTCTTCAGAGAGTCTCTCTTTGGATTTTATAACAGAGCGATTTTTTATCATTTGTTTGTTCAACTATATATGTTTAACCATTTTATGATATTAAACTAATTGAATACTAGTAAAGAGAATGCTAGCATGTAGAATAAATAATGATAGCTTCAGTATCCTGGTGCTCGTTCTTTTTCCAAAAATAAACCTAATTAGCTATTTTGGAAAGGAAAGGAACAAAAGAGAAGTAAAAAAAGTAATGTAAAGTATATGAATATATATATATATTCATCTCAATATGAATTGTTATATATATAGCCTTGGTTTTGATATTCTTCCTTGTATTTTTTGGTGCCGTATATAGTACCGACCATTCTTTTTTTTTTTCTATTTTCAGAACAGGTGTTTAAATCATTCTATACCTTTTGATTCGTACATAAACACAATTATATCATTGTAAGTCAATGATGGAACAACCAATGTGTCTATACCGTCATTTTCTATTATTGAAAAATCCTACATCACGCTATAATCAGGCATAGAACTTGAGTAATGACCGTTCATTCTAATTGACATCATAAGTCACTGATATTACAAATAAAAAAAAAAAAACTTTTCTTTTATAATTTCATTTGATTTCAAGCATACATATGTGCAAATGCTAGTAGCAGATCAAAGCTAAAGAACAAATGATATATTTTTTTTGGGAAATATCAAATACACACTAAAACTTTAGTTGTATATTCGGATTATCGGAACGGTGATACACGCATAAATCACAGTACGCTCAACTGTTCCAGAACCACATTTAATCATATTGACAAGGCACAATAATTACAGCATTGATCATCTATAATATCTATAAAGATATGTACCTATATCGTCATTTTGTATTTATTAACTCCGTCATATATATTGTCACGTTAACATGTCAATATCTTTAGTATAGGTTACAAAGCAATGCAATCATTTTAGTATGATCCCCTTTTATTATTATATATCAATATGATTAAATGTGGTT
>MU622285.1:178254-231235 GCA_025399235.1 Backusella circina FSU 941
CATATATCTGAGAATGTCAATTTTACACATACATATAAGTCCGAAATGTCTATACACTATATTATATAAAATTTTCTTTCATTATATATCTATATCTGTTTTCAAGAAAATATTAGTTGTTTCTTCTTTTTTCTCACTTTATTTTTGATATCCGTTAAACTAGATATATATAAACAACTTTTTTTTTTTTCAATATATTCGGCCGGCTAACTAATAATAGAAGACTAGGTCAACCAGTAAAGGTTTCCCTTTTACGTTTATTCCTTCTAGAAACAACAAATAAATCCCCTATAATACTGTCTATATGGGGGATAAGGTTGCTGATAACGTATTTTCAAAAATAATATTTGTGTATGTGTATTCATATTTATATATTTATATATATATATATATATACTGTACCTATTTTTTTTAAGAGCGGCGTACGTAGATTATAACCTAGTACGAACATTTTAGATAATCAAATATAATATATAACTTAAAGACTTTTAACATTTTTGATTTCCAAAAACAAATCAAATAGAAAATTATAGATGTCTGCGCATGACAAAGATGAAAAGAAGGGTGGAGTTGAATTTGAAGAGCATCAACACGTTGAGCATGAAGACGAAATTTCACCTGAATTAGAACAACTTCTTCATACAGATCCTAACAATGGTTTAACTACTACTGAAGTGGCTGAAAGACGGGATAAATTTGGATATAACGAACTCCCAGAGAAAAAAACAAACCCATTCTTAAAGTTCTTTGGTTATTTTACAGGTCCTATCTCATACCTAATTGAAATTGCATGTATTATTGCCGCTGTAGTTGGTGATTGGATTGATTTTGGTATCATTTTGGCCCTTTTAATTATCAATGCCGTCATTGGTTATATAGAAGAGGCAAAGGCTGAGTCTGCGTTGGATGCACTCCGTCAAACATTAGCACTTAAAACACGTTCTTGGCGTGGTGGTGAATTGGTCGAAGTAGATGTGAAGGACTTGGTACCTGGTGATGTTATCGTTCTTCGTATTGGTGATATTGTCCCTGCTGATGCCCGTATTTTGGGTCTAGGTGTAAATGGAGAAGAAAATGATACAGAGTTGATGATTGATCAGTCAGGTCTCACTGGTGAATCACTCCTAGTCCCAAAGAAAAAGGGTCAAACTGTGTATTCTTCAAGTATTGTTAAACAAGGACAGCAACTTGCAGTTGTTACCAAAACTGGCTCTGATACTTTCATCGGTCGTGCTGCTAATTTAATTGCTATTACTGCTGAGGAAGGACATTTCCAAAAAATTATTGGAAAAATTGGTAATGTCTTGATTTGGTCTACAGTTGTTCTTGTTATTATTGTGTTTATTTATCAAATGGTACACTTCCGCGGTACTCCCGAAGGAAATTGGAAGACAGTACTTGAAAATTGTTTGGTGCTTACGGTTGCTGCTATCCCTGTCGGTCTCCCTACAGTTATGTCTGTAACTATGGCTGTTGGTGCCAAACAATTGGCTGCCAAGCAAGTCATTGTCAAACGTCTTACTGCGGTAGAAGAATTAGCTTCAGTGTCTGTTTTGTGTTCCGACAAGACTGGCACCCTCACCTTGAATGAACTTACTTTTGATAAGCCATGGTTGACTAATAATTATACAGAGGATGATATCTTGCTTTATTCGTATCTTGCCGCTGAGCCCGGTGCTAATGACCCTATCGAATCTGCAGTTCGCCGAGCCGCCGAATCACAATTAGATATTCTTAAAAATCGTAAAAACGCTCGTGAAATTCCTGGATATAAAGTTACGAAATTCGAACCTTTCAATCCTGTTACAAAGATGACACAAGCTACAATCATGGATCTTGCCACAAATCAACCTTTCTGTGTAGCAAAAGGTGCACCACAAGTGATTACAAAACTCGTTGGAGGTGATGATGATGCTGTCCGTGCTGTAAATTCTCTTGCTCGCCGTGGTCTTCGAGCTCTTGGTGTAGCTCGAACTGTTCCCGGAAATGAGAGCAAATTTGAAATGGTTGGAATGATTTCTCTCCTTGATCCCCCACGTCCCGACTCTCTCTCTACTATTGCAGAGTGTAATGCTCTTGGTGTTGATGTTAAAATGATTACAGGTGATCAAATGATTATTGCAAAGGAAGTTGCCTGTAGACTTGGAATGGGTCGTGTTATCCTTGATGCTAACCACTTGGTCGATCCTCATAAATCTGAAGAGGAAGTCACTGAGCATTGTGTACGTGCTGATGGTTTTGCACAAGTTATCCCTGAACATAAGTATCGTGTTGTTGAACTCCTACAAAATAAAGGTCTTTTGGTTGGTATGACAGGCGACGGTGTAAACGATGCACCTGCTCTTAAAAAGGCAGATGTTGGTATTGCTGTAGAAGGATGTACCGATGCTGCCAGATCTGCTGCTGACATTGTCTTGCTTGCACCTGGTTTGTCTACTATTACTGATGGTATCATTACTTCTCGAGCTATTTTCCAGCGTCTCAGATCTTATGCTCTTTACAGAATTACTTCCACTATTCACTTTTTGATCTTCATGTTTATTGTGACATTGGTAGAGGATTGGACCATGCCTGCTGTTCTTTTGATTATGATTTGCGTTTTGGTAATATATGCTCTCCTTTCCCCTAAAATCAAAAAAGAGTTAAATGTATTTACTCCTTTGTTTACTAATCACACAAACTTATTTTATTGGTCTATTTTAGAATGATGCCGCTACTCTCGTTATTTCAGTTGATAATACTCAAATTTCAGAAAGACCTGATAAATGGAGAATTGGGCAATTGCTTACACTATCTTTTGTATTGGCTGTATTGTTGGCTGCATTGTCTTTTGGTCACTTTTATGTTGCACGAGATGTATTCCATGTCACTGATAACGAGTTGCATTCGATTATGTACTTACATATTTCATCAGGTGAAAAAGAAAAAGGCAAAACAAACAAAATTGATATTAACATAAAAGTATCTATATGAATTATTAGCACCCCATTTTGTTATTTTCTCAACCCGTGTACCTGGTTACTGGTACCAGAATATTCCAAACTGGATCTTTACTACCTGTATTATTGGTACGCAAATTGTTGCACTCTTCTTCTCCGTTTATGGTATCTTTGGTGAGCACGAAGGTGTAGCTCCTTGTGGTTACGGATGGGGATTCGCTGTTCTTGGTATTTCTCTTGTATATTTTATGCTCCTTGATGTTGTAAAGGTACAAATTTTCAAGTATTGGAGCTTTGAAATGACTGCCAAGGCTGTTCCTACCAAGAAACGTAGAGCCAAGTTGGCTGATCGTAAAATGGACGCAGAAAAGAAAGAATTTTTGAGCGAAGCTTGGAGCAAGATGTCAAAGTAAGTATTTAAAGTTGTATCTATATTAATAATCCTCTAACATTATATTTCAAATAGACCTATAGAAGCTTACAGTATTGCGGTGGCTTTCCAAAACTACTCTTCATAAAAATTTATAGTTATAAATACTTGGTTATTTTATCTTTTTTTTTTTTATCTATTGCAATATATATTATATATTTAATTTTAATATAGTAGTGAAGTTTCTTTTATTGAATATAATAAATAAAACAGAGTTTTCGAAGTTTAGTTTCTTTTCGCATCAATAAAATTAAAAATGAAGATAAAATTAAAAATAGATCTATAAATTTCCAATTTTATTACATATTAAAAAATAACATAAAGATAATTACATATATAACCTTTTCAGGCTTGTTTTTTTTTTCATAAAATATTATAAACCAGTTTTTAGATTCTCTCTAACATTTTGCCATCTTGCTTGCTTTAATTTAAGAAATACTATGGCTATAAGCATACTTCCTGAAATACCACCACAAATAGTATAAAGGACACCATCACCTAAGGCAACTTGCAAGTCTGTTGCTACTAATGCACCAACTCCACCCAGAATATAGCGAACAAAGTTAATACATGCTAAATAATAATAATATCAGTATTAGAAAAAAAAATAGATATCTAGTATGACGTTTTTTCTTACCTGTAACAGATGCGCTAGAACTTCTGAAGCAATCCACAATATATGTCTGTATTGTAACAGTTGGAATTAATAAACCTATGGCGACTAAATAAACAGTTTAATTTTATTGTAACTATTTATTTTAAAATAAAGTTAGGTACTTACGGAAAAAGATACAAATAAGACCCCAGGCTTCATGAACTCTTTTGTAAACACACCAACCATAGGCAATCATTGCGGATACTTGGAAGAACATAGCAATGGAAAGAACTTTCAAGTTTATACGCATTTCGGGTGTTCCTTCACCTCCAGTCTTTGCGCAAGCCTTATTATAAAATCTATCTACTAAGCGACCACCTACTGTGCTACCAATAATACCACCAAAAGCCAGAGGTAAAAAGCAAAGACCAACGGTACCGGAACTAAATCCGTAGACTAAAGTATAAGTGCGACTAAATGTGGCATTCAAAAGATAAAACATGAGAAAGTTGATTCCAGAAAAAGCACAGCATAATGCAATATTTCCAAAGCGTAAGAACCGAAGAGATCCCAAAGGATTAACTTGCTTCAGTAGACCCAACAAAGTTGACTTTTTTTCAAGCTCACTGCCTGGTAGTTTCATTTGAGGACGCCATGTTTCTGGAAGAAAAAATAAAATACAAAGCCAAACTACTGCTCCATAACCTGCAATAAAATAAAAGATACTGTGCCAACCTAGACTTTCATTCATATAACCACCAATGATTGGACTAATCATTTTAAAATAGCGTTAGTCTCACATCAAGATGAACTTAATAGTTTTATTTTTTAAAAATAACAATAATAATAATATGAAAACTTACGCAATTGCTGGACCGAGAAGCGGGGCTAAAGCATATAATGACAGAGCTCTACCTCTTTCATGAGCGTCGTAAATATCAGATAGCGTTCCTGCACCCATTGAAACAACCTTTTTTATATATACAAATGTTAGAGTTCCATACATATATATAAGACTCAAATTAAAATACTAACAGAAGACGATCCCATTGCACTGATAGCTCGGAATGCTATAAACATACCGACATTCACAGATAGAGCGCATCCAATACAACCAATTATGTTGATCAAGAAAGAGATAAGATAGATTCTACGACGACCTATTGTTCATAAAAAAAAGTGTTAGAGATTTCCTTAATTAGTTCATTTTCGTATATATACCAAAAAGATCACCAAAAGGTGCCCAAAGAAGAGGCTGTGTTAAATAGAAATAAATTAACAATCTGCATTATTTAAATATTTCTCGTGTTTTAACTTACGAAGATTGCATCAGTGAAAACAAATACGGATACTATCCAAAAAGAAAAAAAAAGTTAGTTTTAATCATTTTTAATGTTAATATTTAATGATAAACCAAATATTACATGATGTGTTGACGATAGTAGCAGTTGTGTTGAAAGCGTATTGAATTTCTACCAACGCAGGAAGCTATAGGAGAAATAGAGAAATTAAACATGGTAATTTTTTTCTCTCTCTTTATGAACTTACATAAATTGTAGATGAGATAGGCGCACTGTAGTTATAAAAATGATAATAATTAGTCAATGAGATCAATAAATAATTCATTTATATAATTACGTTGATGTAGCAAATGCCACTGTCAATAGAATCAATCTCTTCTTCATTGGAGAAAAGAGACGAGGATCTGATTTCAAATCATCCTTCTTCCAGAACTTCCAGACAGGATTGGATTTCTTTAGGTCTATTTTGTCCTCTACAATTTGTTCATTGTTGAGAGTTTCTTCCTTTTTCTCAATGCTGACAGATATGTCATCAGATGTAGCTCTAACTGTGTTCTCTGTAGTTATACTATTGCTCCTTTCTATGTTCCCATTCTTATGAATGGATTCTGAAATAACTCCTGACATGTTTGATATATAGGCTCTTAATATCTAGAGAGAGATTTTTTTTAAAGAAAAAGTAGATTGTATATTAAAGTTAAAAATGTAGAAATCATAAAGATTTTATGATCGCATTTTATATGTTTTTGATCCAAAAGATACATTTACTACGCTCGGCGCCCGTTTATGTGAAATACCATTTTGAAGCACGAAGGGGAAATTATTTCTCCATGCAAAAATGTTAGAATTTTACAACAGAGCAATTTTTGAATACAAAAGTAGTAATATGATGTCAATTGTTTTATTTTATGGTTCCTTATCTCCCCACTTCACCTATTTACCAATGAAATTGCACCATTCATACTTGATTTAGTTTCATTCTACACTTCTCTTCGCAATTCGAGTATATTTTAAATAACTTTTATCAGTGTACTGTTTGTATTAGTGTATTACATATTTACTGATAATAAATCAAATCCGAAAACAAAGCTATTATAAGAAGGGTTGGATATACATAGGAAAAAATATTATGCCTTGTAGTCTAAATAGGATCAGAAGCGCAGTTCATTTTTTTAAGAAAAGAAATTACACTAAATATCCCTTTTTTATTCANNTAGATTGCTCTGTTGTAAATATCCCTTTTTTATTCACGTAGAGCGGTTACAAGCTGAGAAGGAAATCCTTTTTTGGATCAACTGTTAAAAATGGATATCAAAAAATGGACAGGGAAACGGTTAATTTGAGAGTATTTGCTCTTAGTTTTTCCGAGTAAATTCGTATACTCTCTTGTGCAAGTATTTCATGATTCTCAATGTTAAAACGTCGACTATACCAATCAAAAGTAAAGCTATGTAATATAAAACATTACCATAGCATTATTGACTAGTTGCAATAGTCAAGGTAGATAGCACACACAAGCTTGCTTGTTGAATGCTATAATCTATTCAAAAACATACTAATAGACTTGATCGGTGGAAAGAGGGTAACAATTAAACTAAAACTGAATATAAAAGAGCTGTTTCAACTTACTCTTGAGTAAATATCCGATGGAATGAATTTCATTGGCTCAAAAAATATTTTTGTTTCCTTGTTATTTTTTTTTTTATTGCTCAACCACTTCTTTACATAAAGAACATAATGAACATTAGACAAGCAACTGTAAGATTTACTATCACTACTTTATAAAGAGATTGAAAGACTAATAAGTGCATAGGTCGAGGACTTGATATATATTCAGGCTTGTAACTTGCTTGATTTGCCAGAGAATTATCAAATGAAGTACTGTAAGTCATCACCTTGTTTCAAATTGTGTCAGGTTTACTTATTCAGATGCAATTGCAGATTTGTATCATGCTCTCACCTGGCCTCAATTGTCTTATGTTGCAGAAAATGAAGATGGCAAAATTGTAGGCTATGTTCTTGCAAAGATGTAAGTAACTGTAATATAGAGGAGGAGGAGGAGAGAAGGGGGGGGGGTTGAGGTTGATTGTTAATAAATGTAAAAGAAAGGAGGAAGAGGGGGGGTTGGAGCGGTAATAGTCTCAAACGTGTATAAATACATAGGGAAGAAGATCCTAATGTCCCACCTCATGGTCACATTACTTCTCTCTCCGTCATGAGAACTTATCGTCGTCTTGGTCTCGCACAAAAGATGATGATTCAATCTACATTGCAAATGAAGGAAGTCTTTGGTGCTCACTATGTATCACTTCACGTAAGAAAGACCAATAGAGCTGCTATTGGTCTCTACAGAGATTCATTGAAATTCGAGTAAGTAGATGTTTGCTACTGCAGGGGTTTCAATCATTTAACCAACTTGATATATTTGTAGAGTACATGATATCGAAAAGAAGTATTATGGTGATGGTGAAGACGCGTTAGCCATGCGTTTGAACTTGGATGAACCTGCTTTAAAGCCTAGAAAAGTAATTGAGGAAGTAAACTTGTAAAATATACTAGATTTTTGTAACAAATCAGTCGAAGAGTATTGTTTTTTTTTTGTTTTGTTTGTATTATGTGTTTGACTCCTGAATAGAATGTGTTGGAAATTGTGTTGTACTCGAGTCATAAGCTAATAATCATAAGCTAGGGATATAAAATCCGATCTCTTTTCCATCCAAATACACTAAAAGATGTATTATACAACGCATAATTAGTGACAAATAGGGTTCTGTTGTACATATTCTAATAATGGTGATTGACTTACCTGCTATAAAAGCATGTCATCACTGCAAAGACCACCAAAGTTGCTGTGAACTAACACTCGTCAGTTTCCTTTTATGGATATTAATCACGTGATTACCAAATTTTTCTCCCCCAAAGCAATAGTTGGCCGAGAAAAGTCGTTTTCTCCCTTCTCCCTTTCTCTTTCTTTATTTTTTATTTTATTTATTTTTCACCTCTTTTTTATATAAAAAAAAAAAAATAAAAATACCATTTGAGAACATCTTTTATAAAGAAGTGAGTTTCATCATCAAGTCCATCGACAATTTGTGCAATTTGTGGTGCATTTTCATCAAAATACAATTCCATATGGATTTTATATTCTAAAGTAGAAAAAGCTGACGTGTTCTTAATTAGTTTATTATTTTTAAACGATGACAGAGTAAGAATTCTATCCACGTTCCTTTTAATGATATTTAATAACCCTAAACCCATAGTATAAAGGATGCTGACCAAGCAGAAGGCATGATCAGCAAGTTGATATTGGAAACAGGATATGAATGCTGTAGTTCTGTTCAATCTGTACGAGAACTACTTTTAAAGTCGACTGTTCCCATTGATGAAAAACAAGTTGCTGAAACTTTGGGTTGTATGGCTCGTACTTATACAAACATGACAGGTGTTGGCAATGGCTCAATTCAGCAGGGTTCAAGTTGGAATGTGGAGAACTTTGTTACGGTTATAACGGACCAGGTTAGTATTATATTTAAATATATATTTAATACAATATAATGGGTATTAAAGCGTATTACACGTACAGGCACCTCATTTGAATTGGTATAAAGTCATTGAAGAATTGGATTATGAGCACTTTTTCCTCTATGATGCCAAGGGTTTGGATATTTTAGTAAGAGCTTGGAAAAATGGGCCAAAGGTAAACAGAACAAGCATAAAAAGAGTGCAAGTAGATATTAATTGTAATAATAATAATAAAAAAGGGTGCTGAGCCATTCCCTGCAAACCTCTTCTTTGGTAAATGGAAAAATCTAAAGGGACAATTAAGTGCCCTTTATCAAATGGCAAACGTACCAACAAACGCCCTCAATTTGCTTCAGTGTTCACAACGAACTGTGATCGATACCAATGATTTTGCAAATGCAAGTGTGCACATACGTTCCATCGTCTCGCAACTCGTAGTGGAACAGCTTAACTCACTTGATTTGATTGAATGCGTAATCAGGTTGGCAGATACGTCTGTTGCTGACGATGTAAAAGTGTTTTTAGACATGATGACTGGAAAAGTACCTGAGCTTGTATTTTTGGGGTTGCTTCAAATAGAGGTAATTAGATGATAATAAGATTATAACATTGTATTAAAAATATTTATAGCCTGTGACAAGTCCAATTCATGAGGACCTGTTGAACCGATTAACCAGCTTTTATTTTGCAGGAAATGCAAGTACTGTGTTGGTAATGACCAAGTTTTGTAAAGTAAAACCAGAATTATTCAAGAAGAATATTCTGGAGCTTTACAGTAAAGATCCTACATCTTTAACTCGTATTTTGGCCTTTGTTCATGAATTGAAGGTAAGTTTTTTTTTTTTCCTTTTTTTTGGATTACATCTTTTAAAATATTAACAATAATAAACAATAATATAGATCTTGCCTCAGATTCTTGATATTCAGCCCTTTGTATTTGCCATTGATTTAGCTGCTTTAGCTGCTCGTCGTGAATATTTGAATTTGGAAAAATGGTTACAGGATAAGATATCTGAACAAGGTGATGTATTTGGTCAAGCTTGTTTAAACCTTTTGAGTAGAAAGGTCAGGGCGGAGCTGGCCAGACAGGATGCCAATACAACACTTCGTACAGTACCATTGTCAGTGGAGGTAGTGGGTGTTTTTATAAAAGTACTTTTGGAGAGGTAATTTATCGAAGATGAATGAATTATACTGCTATATTTATTAATTAAGTGGGATTAGTAATTTGGGTCGTCATGAGAAGGAACTTGTACGTGATATACGCTCTACGTTTTTACAAATAGCTCAGAAACAGGGACCTCCACAAGGAAATCTGATGGAAGTACCAGAACCAAATTCAAGCGAAGTGACTTTTAAACAGGAAATTGAAGATGAGGCAAACTCGTATTATGAACGTATTTACAGCGGAGAGATTACGATAGATGATATGATTCAGCAGCTCTATAAGTTCAGAACATCCAATGATACGCGCGAACAGGAGATATTTGCTTGCATGATCCATAACTTGTTTGATGAGTACCACTTTTTCCCGAAATATCCAGACAAAGAGTTAGGAATCACCAGTATCTTGTTTGGTTCACTGATTCAGAACCAATTGGTCGCTTATGCACCCCTTGGTATGGCCTTGCGTTATGTCCTTGATGCTTTGGGGAACCCACCTGGGTCCAAAATGTACAACTTTGGTCTTCAGGCTTTAAATCAATTTAAACCACGTCTTCCTGAATGGCCTCAATTCTGCACTCATCTTTTACAGACACCTTCTTTGCAACAGGCTAACCCTGAGCTTATTACGTTTATCAAACAAGCAAGTAGAATGTCAGATGAAGGACTGGTAGTTCCTGATACAAAACCAAATGATGTTGTTATTGAAAGTGCTTCTGTTTTTACTGCAATTTACGTTCCTGAAATTCCAATTTCTCTTCAAGATCAACCTATTCATTACGTCACCCCAAACGAGCAAACCCAGGATAAGATATTATTCATTATTAATAACGTTGCACTCAACAATCTTCCCAGCAAATCATCAGAGTTGAAAGAACAGCTGGAGCAAACTGCATATCAATGGTTTGGTCATTATCTCGTTGTGAAGCGTGCTAGTATCGAACCCAATTATCATGAACTTTATTTGCTCTTGTTAAAGTCTGTCAACAGTCGATTACTCTATCAGCACGTCTTGCGCGAGACTTTTGCCAACATTAAAATTCTATTAAACTCTGAAAATACGGTGTCTTCCTCCTCCGAAAGAGCCTTATTAAAGAACCTGGGTGCCTGGCTAGGCGGAATGACATTGGCGCAAAACAGTCCCATCAAGCAGAAATACATTGGCTTTAAAGATCTATTGTTGGAAGGCTATGATACCAATCGTTTGATTGTAGTGATTCCGTTTGTTTGCAAGGTTTTAGAGCAAGGTACAAAGAGTAATGTGTTTGTACCACCAAATCCTTGGGTTATGGCCATCTTGAAATTGTTGGTGGAGCTTTATCAGCATGCCAATCTGAAACTGAATTTGAAATTCGAAATTGAAGTATTATGCAAGACACTTTCGGTGGAACTGAATTGTATGTATAGAGAATACAAGTAAAAATTGGGAAATACTAAAGCCAGCTTTTTTTTTTTTTTAGCAATTGAGCCAACCCGGGTTCTAAAAGATAGAAAACGTAAAGATCAGACGCAGCAAACATCTGTGATTGCTAAAGAATCACCTTTTATGCCTCCATCTCGCTCCACACCAAATTTGATTCCTCAACAACCTACAGCCGCTCCCTTTGACAATGCAAACACAAGCTCTTCTGAAATGGAAAGCCCACCATTTGCTGTTCCCAATCTGGGCCCTTATCTTCAATTCAATCCTCAAATCCCTATGTACACAAACCAACCTAATTCAAAGCGTTGGGTACTTCAAGCTGTCACTCAATCAATCCGTGAAATCATTGGTCCAGTTGTTGATCGATCAGTAGCTATCGCCTCGGTGTCTACTAGAGAATTGGTTGCCAAGGATTTTGCTGTCGAATCAGACGAGATCAAGATGAGAAAAGCTGCTCATTTAATGGCTCAAAGCTTAGCAGGTAGCTTGGCAATGGTCACCTGTAAAGATCCCCTTCAGAACAGTATGGCAAATCATATGCGTACCTTATTCATGTCGAATGGACTAAGTGAAGCCGTTGCTGAGCAGGCTGCTGTGTTGACAGCCGCTGATAATCTTGAATTAGCTTGTGCTGTTGTTGAGAAAACAGCTATGGAGAAAGTAATTATGGAGGTGGATGAAGCATTATTAACCGCTTATACCAATCGCAAAAAGCATCGCGATCAACGTACTGGCCAGCCCTACTTTGATATGGAAATTTTTTCAGCAGCAAGATACCCTTCAAATCTACCAGAACCTCTTTGTCCCAAGCCTAGTGGGCTCTTGCCTGCACAACTCCGTGTATATGAAGATTTTACACGCATTCCGCGATCTGTAGGAGCCTCTGCAGGACAGATGATGGATCAGGAACGTACTGTACGCAACAACATAATTAACCGCCCTGATGTTTACGGAAATTATAATAATACCCCTACCAGCAACTTTGATGGTAACCAACAACAAGTCAGTGCCCATCAAATTCTTGAAAGATTCGCCCAATATGTTAACGAACTAGAGAAGTTGTTGAGTGTCACTAATGCAACTGGATTCAACTCACTCCCTATTCAGCATGATATTGTTACTTTAGTTCGACATATTCCCCTTTTAGCGATGTCCAGTTTTGATAAAGCAGAAGCTGCTAGAACATTCGCCCAAAAAGTGGTCCAACTCCTTTATAAGAGCGAAACTCAGTTGAGTAGAGAGACTTTTGTGATTTTACTGGAAAGGCTATGCGAGGTATCCCCAAATGTCGGTGTATTGGTTACTTCTTGGTTGACACATGCTGATGATGAACGCAAATACAATGTACCTGTCACTATGGCATTGATCAAAGCGAACCTTATTGACTTACCAGAGCAGGATCAAGAATTGGCCATCTTGATTGAAAGCGGTCGTATGAGTGCCATTGACTTCACCGCTCGATTGATTCGAGCCTGTTTGTTTGGTGAGACACCCCTAGTAGGTCGACAGGATTTCATGGCTTCCTTGGAAGCTCTCCATAGATTGAGAGGTAATGTACCCGACAGTGTACTTTTATTAATGGAAGAGATGCGTCGCCGCGCTACCTCTAATCTACCTGTGGTACCTCAACCCATGGTCGATGGAAAGGATTTACAGGATGACGCTGGACTTGAGGAGCGTTTACACTTTTTCTTTACCGAGTGGGTTCGATTATATCAACATCCATCAACAACTGAAAAGACCCTCAATGCCTTTGTGCTTCAACTTTCTCAACAAGGTATATTCCAGATGGAAGACGTGTCTTCATTGTTTTATCGCTTCTGTATTGAAACCTCGATTGAGCACGCCATTAAATATAAACAATTACCGGGTCAGTCGCCTGGACTTGCTTACCAGCCTATTGATGCCTTCTCTAAACTAGTTGTATGTTTGTTGAAGCTCCAGAATCAACCTGATGCCAATCAAGATGCTGCTCGAGTAACCATGTTTACAAAGATCTTATCCATCATTGTGCTTGTTGCAGCTCAACATCACGAACAAAGACAACAACAGTTCAACCAACGGCCCTTCCTCCGCTTGTTTACTAGTTTCTTCAGTGATCTCCATGCAGCTGAGCAGCAGATACAATCTATTTATCTTTCACTATTGACTGCCATTAGCAATACACTTCACACTCTGCAGCCTTGTCAATTCCCTGGATTGACTTTTGCTTGGCTTCAACTCACTTCCCATCGTTTATTCATGCCAAAGCTATTATTAGCAGAAAACCAAAAGGTAAGATATATTGGAGAATTTATTTCTTTTTCTTTTTTATTAATAACTTTATCAACAGGGATGGCCTGCTTTTCAACGCCTATTAATTTGCTTATTCAAATTCTTGGGCCCCTTCTTACGAAATGTACAATTAAAAGATACCACCCGCAATCTTTATCGCGGCACACTTCGTGTGTTGCTTGTTTTACTTCATGACTTTCCCGAATTCCTGTGCGACTACCACTACAGCCTCTGTGATGTGATACCATCATCCTGTATTCAATTGCGCAACCTTATTCTAAGTGCCTTCCCTCGTCATATGCGTCTTCCAGATCCATTTACACCCAACTTGAAGGTAGACTTGTTACCAGAGATAAACCAATCACCCAACATCTTGTCTGATTATACCTCGGTCCTGAAACAAGCCAACTTGAGAACCGACCTGGATGAATATCTCGAACACCAAAATGAAGAATTTTTGGCCCAACTAGCAACCAAAATCAAGACTAGTGAGGGTTACAATGTACCCATGATCAATGCGGTTGTTTTCTATGTGGGCGTGACAGGCATTAATAAGGGGATCCATGTTAACCAGGGAGCTCCTATCGAAATACTCCAATATTTGCTAAACGAGTCAGACTCAGAGGGCCGCTATTTACTTTTGAGTGCGATTGCAAACCAACTTCGATACCCGAACAGTCACACACATTATTTCAGTTGTGTCATCCTTTATCTATTTGCTGAAAGCACAAAAGAAATTGTAAAGGAGCAGATCACCCGTGTGCTTTTAGAACGCCTCATTGTCAATAGACCACATCCTTGGGGTTTGTTAATCACTTTTATTGAGTTGATTAAAAATCCTCGATATAGTTTCTGGAATCATTCTTTCACTAGATGTGCAACTGATATCGAAAGATTGTTTGAGAGTGTATCAAGGTTAGAATATGAAGATTGATATAAAATAGAGCTTGCTTATTAATTGTGTTTTAATTTTGTAGATCAATCAACCAAATCTAGACAGATTGTAATGATCACTTCATCTCTTGTATATATACAACTATATATATTATGTTTTTATTTTGTAAAACTCTCTACTGTAAAAAACAAAGGAAAAAAAAAATATAAGAAATAAAGTACATGTAAATCACCCTAGTAATATAATAATAAAAAGAGTGATTAGTGTTGATAACCATTTTTAATTTCTATTGTTTTTTGTTTATATTAAAATTCACCTATTAAAAGTGTATCTGTACAGGCTCTTTTTGTTAATGTTCTATCCTATTTATACCTTATTAAAGTGAAGAACGTAGATATGACAAGAAGAATGTTTCTATTCAGTTTAAATGTTGTATTATGAGCAAATTGAAAATGCCAAAACGACCTAGGTCAACCAACACTGCACAACACAACATGAATACATTGTTTGTCTCTGTGATCAATGAAGTGTATTCATCGCTTCAATAAGAAGACGTTTTAAGTATTTATAAACCAACAGTAATAATAACTTTTTTAAAGCCAGGAGAAGGCTTCATAAACCAGGAGTTGATGCCTTGGATTTTTCTGCATGTGATACGGTATGGAATCGGGACCACACGGTTATTATTAACACTAATTCTGGTCTATTTTTTTATATTTGCTAAAAGAAAGAAGGTTGGATTCTATATAGAGATGTAGTTATCTTTATTCATATTTTTTATATTTTTTTTTATTTTAATAAGGAACTTCAAGTAAATTTTCTAATAAAATAACAAGTACAACATTTACAATGAAACCACTTTACGGGTTATAAGTATACATATTTTGTGAATTTACAGTTTTTTTTTAAAAAAAAAAAAAAAAAGAGAGAGAGAGAGAGAGAGAGAGAAACGCATTCTCGATCTTTTATCCAGTACTTTCACCAAACCTGATAAGAAGACACTGACAACTGCCTCATAATTTGCTTCTCATCATTTAACTTTGTTTGAGATAATGACGGAGTGATATAATAACTCATCCGTCGATCCTCACGTTGCCTTGCCAAAGAAGCAGAGATTGGGTCACTATGTAAACTATTTAAGTCTGTAAAGGCCGAGTTGAGACAATAACCTTCCTCAAACATAACTGGTGATAAATGATCGAAATTGTTTCTTACAGTCATCGGCGGTGGTCTAGGAGGATGTTCAAGTATTGAGAAGAAAATCTCATTTGTATCTAACGATGACACAATAGGAGCAACAGAAGTTGGGCGTTTTTCATTTTTAGTTGATGATGTTGTTACTACCGCAGACGATGATGCTGTTGTAGTTGTATCAGTTGGCTTCTCTCTTGGTATTTCTATTTCATCTCTATTTTTCTTAACCTGCATTCGTCGGACTAGTAAATAAGTCACTGCTATTAAACAACCTCCTACAAATACAGAAACAACAATAATACCAATAAGGAATGATGATGGTGAATGTTCTTCTTCTTGAATAGTTTCTGCTTTAGTTGAATTGGAAGTAGAATCCATTAGTATGTCATTTGATATATAAAAGAGTGAAGAATTAACAATAGATTGAAAGAGAGAGAGAAAGAGAGAAAGAAATGAGATAAAACTAATTATTTTTATACATGGTTAACAATGGTGATATAAAAAGTTTTTTTTTTTTCTTTTTTAGGTTATAGCCATCGTCTAAAAAATTTGTTAAAAGAAGAGGATTCTCTTATACTCAAATTCTCTGCTTGACTTGCTAGTACAGTAACATTTTCTGTATAATCCTATACAAACAACAATGAATAATTCATTCTTAGTACTAGAATGCTTATAACCCACCTCTCCTATATCTTCTTGCTCATCTTCTTCCACTGTCTCTTCTTCCTCTTCTTCGATATATTCAGGAGGTCTCTGCCTTAACCACTGATTGCGAGGACCAGATATTGATCTTTCGTTTACTCTAAATCCAAAAATATGAGGTTGGTATATCTGTCCTTTCGCTTTGGGCATGAACTCAGGGTATGTTAAGAATAAAAGATTGGAATAAGTCTTTCCAAAGTGTGCTCCTAAATAACTACCAATATTAAACCAACCGAATGACGTCACTTGAATAAGAATATAAAATACCATCAACACAGCTGTATATAGAACTAGGAGGAGTGTATATATCAAGACACTTTGGACAATAAAGATATACACTATCGTAACCGATTTGATCTGATTGACCGACAGGTAAAACAGGACACAGATCACACAAGTAACGGGGACACACTCCGAATTGACTATTTGCGTAACGTTCGGCCATTAATCTTAATCCATTACGGGTAACAAGATATCGTTGGTGGATCAGACCGTAAAGCATAATAGCGTAGGGTTCAACCACTCTTGGATCAACCCTAGCATACTTTGTATGTTGAACCTTGTCATCCTTCCAGAAACCATCCTCTTCTTGTTCCGATTGCTTCTCCTCCTCTTTCTCCTCGTCTTCTTCATCAAAAAACTCGCCACTTTCCATATCCAAGATTGTTGCCAAAGCATGGACATAATAAGGTATAATGGTGGATAAGCCAGTCAAGTTGAACTCATCCTCAATAAAATCTTCAGGAACTTGCACATAGAACTCGTGTCCAGACAAGGAACAAAACCAGCCGATCCAACTCTGCAATGAACTATTTGTGGACGATTGCGAATCGTCGTCTGAATCTTGATTTATGTTCAGAAAGACTAAAGTCAATGCAAACAGGTTATTATTTATTCTTTAGAAATAGTACCGTGTAAAGTCCCTTGTAAAGGAAAGATTCTGTCCATTATTAGAACGAGAAGAGTAGCAGCTACAACGATATAATAACAATAATAAAAAAAGGAAAACGATAAGAACTGGGCGGCGACGTCATGCAACTTTTGGTGGACTTTAAAATTTGGTTTTGCTCAAGTTGTTCCTTGTCACTACTTTGTTGTTGGTGATATTCGCTGAAAGACCCCTTCATGTTTAAGGAGGATAGACTTGAATTTTGTCCTATTGGTTTGCCTATTAAGCTACTCTTTTTGTTAAGATTGCACTGTAGATTAGAGTATAACTAGATTTGATGAACTGCATAAATTCTTCTTATCCATGCTCTCATTTAAGAAATCATGATGACTATAGCTTCACTAGGATATCATTAATGCTCGCTATAATTTATAACTTTTTAAAAAGTTTATAAAAGATATTCACCTTCTTATATATATTTAGTTCAGTATATTAGTGATGATGTAATAAATAAATAAAAAAGGGAGGGGTTTGGTCGTTACTTTAATAAGCTCCATTTCAATCATTATCGCGATAGTAAGCAAGTGCTGAACACCCTGCAATACAATAACTTTGTAACATCGGATTTACCGTGTAGGTATATCATGTTTTTAGGGTTGTTTTTCCTTTTTGGAACAACTTACCGTTAACTTCTGGCTAAACTCTCACGAAAAGATGTGTACATCTGTACTAAACCGGTAAAATAGATCAATCATCTCTTATATAGAGAAGAGATGCTTTCTTTCTTCTTTATTTCATTCTTTTGAAATAGGCTTTTTCAATTCAACCTTTGGTTACAATTTTTTATTCATTGATTCAATGACAACTTTTGAATTAGGAAATTGGCTGGCTTTGCCTTTGTTTGTATCAATAATTAAAAATTAGCTCGATAGAACGGATCTAAGAATTTTATTTCTTAAAATAGCATCACTTTTTGAAAAACATCATCCAGTTTCTGGCTCTTTTTTTTTTAAATGATAAAATCATAGGGTTGTTACTCTTTTTTGAATTTAAATGATTTAAAAATATCAATTTGCGATCTTTCAACCAAACTGTCATTTATCAATAGTATCTATTTATCCGTAAAAAGCTCCGCATTTTACTCCATTTGCTTTTTTATCTGAATTTAAATGATGAAATAGAAAAAGAGTTGCGTAGCCGCGTAAACGATAACATAGAGCGAACCTTTATTAACGCCTAGTCAATGTGCATATGTATAATATGCTGATATTTGATTAGATTTGATTATAAAATAGAAAAAAGATTACATCATTAAAATACAATATCAAAATTAGTTTCTATTTAACTGGATAATCTTGTTTAACAACTATTTAATCTAAAAAGAAAAACAAAGTCATTTAGCCGAGACTATAAATGAATGAAATAATTATATGTTTATATGAGTGACTTTCATAGCAAGACAAAAAGATGATGCATTCGTTAAACAGATTACAGTGCCATGACAAAAGGTGTTATGCACTTTCCATATTCTGAACAAAATAAAAGTCCGGATTTTTATTTATTTATTTTGTTTTTCGCCTTTTGAGAACATGGGCACAATCATCACACTTCTGAAACCAAGCTTTTGACCCATAACTTTAAAAAAGATGATCGAAAATGACAGGTTTTTTTTTCTCTCTCTTGCTGATTTAGTATGATATAACGCAAGAGCGAACAAAACATCTAGAACTTTCAGTGACACTAGAATCAAAATAGCACGCCTCAATAATTTGGTTACAGAATGAACCGTGACTTACCCTTGCTTTAAGTTAAATTGCTTTCATCAGCCAATCATCATTCAAGGAACTCTCTAGAAATTGCATGAACACTTACGTCTGGGTTTTAATGGTGGTCCTAATATGTACTAAGTTTCATAAAATTCCCTGTCTTTCTTTTTCTTTCTTTGATACTTTACTATAAAAACGCTAAAGTTTTTTTTTACACTTTTTCTTTTTCATTTTTCATATTTTTTTTATAGAATATTTATATTATAAAACATGTCCAAAGCTGTCGGTATTGATTTAGGTACAACCTATTCCTGTGTTGGTGTCTGGCAAAATGATCGCGTAGAAATCATTGCTAACGATCAGGGTAACCGCACTACACCCTCTTTCGTCGCTTTCACTGACACTGAACGTCTTATCGGTGATGCCGCCAAGAACCAAGTTGCTGTAAGTATAATGAAATTGGTATATAATGGTTTGTAAACGATTTTGACACGCTTTTTTCTTCTTTTTCTTTAACGATAGATGAATCCTCATAATACCGTTTTCGATGCCAAGCGTATGATTGGTCGCCGTTTTGGCGATGCTGAACTTCAAGCTGATATGAAGCACTGGCCCTTCAAGGTGATTGACAAGGAAGGAAAGCCTGCTATTCAAGTTGATTTCAAGGGTGAGACCAAGGAGTTCACTCCCGAAGAAATTTCATCCATGATTCTTGTAAAGATGAAGGAAACCGCTGAAGCTTACATGGGTACCAGCGTTGACTCTGCCGTTATCACTGTCCCCGCTTACTTTAATGACTCTCAGCGCCAAGCTACTAAGGATGCTGGTGCCATCTCTGGTATGAATGTATTGCGTATTATTAATGAACCTACTGCTGCTGCCATCGCTTATGGCCTTGACAAAAACTCCAAGGGTGAGACTAATGTCTTGATTTTCGATTTGGGTGGTGGAACCTTCGATGTTTCTCTTTTGACTATTGAAGATGGTATTTTCGAAGTCAAGGCTACTGCTGGTGATACCCATTTGGGTGGTGAAGATTTCGATAACCGTCTTGTTGACCACTTCATGGGTGAATTCAAGCGCAAGTATAAGAAGGATATCGCTGGTAACGCTCGTGCCATTCGTCGTCTCCGTACCGCATGTGAACGTGCTAAGCGCACTTTGTCCTCTGCTGCTCAGACCTCCATTGAAATTGATTCCTTGTTTGAGGGTATTGACTTCTACACTTCTTTGACTCGTGCCCGTTTCGAAGAATTAAACCAGGATCTCTTCAGAAAGACTATGGAACCAGTTGAAAAGGTTCTCCGTGACTCCAAGATTGATAAGGGACAAGTTCACGATATCGTTCTCGTTGGTGGTTCTACCCGTATCCCCAAGGTTCAAAAGTTGGTCTCTGACTTCTTCAACGGTAAGGAACCTAGCAAGTCTATTAACCCTGATGAGGCCGTTGCCTATGGTGCTGCTGTACAAGCTGCCATCTTGACCGGTAACACTTCCGAAAAGACCGACTCCTTGTTGCTTTTGGATGTTGCTCCCCTCTCCCTCGGTATCGAAACCGCTGGTGGTGTCATGACTCCTCTTATTAAGCGTAACACTACTGTTCCTACCAAGAAGTCTGAGATCTTCTCCACCTATGCTGATAACCAGCCCGGTGTACTTATTCAAGTCTACGAAGGTGAACGTGCCCGTACAAAGGATAACAATCTTCTTGGTAAGTTTGAATTGACTGGTATTCCTCCTGCTCCTCGTGGTGTTCCTCAGGTAGAAGTCACCTTTGATGTTGATGCTAACGGTATCTTGAATGTCTCTGCTCTTGATAAGACAACTGGTAAGTCTAACAAGATTACTATCACCAATGATAAGGGTCGTCTCTCCAAGGAAGATATTGAACGCATGGTCAACGACGCTGAGAAATACAAGGCTGAAGATGAAGCTGCTGCTGCCCGTATTCAAGCCAGAAATGGTCTTGAATCTTATGCTTATAACCTTCGTAACACTCTTCAAGAAGAAAAGGTTGCCTCCAAGCTTGAAGGTGAAGATAAAGAAAAGATTGAAGCTGCTGTCAAGGAAGCTATCGACTGGTTGGATAACTCACAAGAAGCTTCCAAGGAAGAATATGAATCTCGCCAGAAGGAATTAGAAGAAGTTGCCAACCCCATTATGATGAAGTTGTACCAAGGTGAAGGTGGTGCTCCTGGAGGTGGTGCTCCTGGCGGATTCCCTGGAGGAGCTCCTGGTGGCTTCCCTGGTGGCGAGGCTCCTGGTAATGATGGACCTACCGTCGAAGAGGTTGACTAAGTCACTACTAAATTGCATAATATTTTATCCCCTTATTTCATGAAAAAAAAAAAAAAAAAACGAAACTAAAAAACTTGCTCATTGTATTATATTCTATCTACCATAATCTCGATTTTGGCAATAAAGAAACCTTTGTTAAAAAATATTTTCTTAAACTAAAGCTTCGTAAAACATTGTTAATTTCAGATTTGCTTTTGTTTTAATTATACTAATTTAGTCTATTTAGATAGACAAAGAAAAATGCTGATGAACACAAAGTAAGTGCAAATGCTATGCTAGTACAAACAAAAGGAGTAACTTTAGAGTTTGTAATAATAGAGACGTTAACGGACAATAAAAATTTAGAATTTTGTTTAATCCAATGCAACAGACGTCATTATTAGGAAACTATGTGTAACAATAAAAAGTGCTAATAAAAATTGTATGATGAGATTTTGGCGCATTATAAAACAAGTTATCTTTTCTTTCCAATATATTCAATACACTTTTTTGTAAAATAAGCTACAGTGATAATAACAGTCTTGAAATCAGACCTTATAACCACAACGAAAAAAAAGCACTGAAAGGAGACAGAAACCAGTGGAGAAAGGAAAGTCAAAAAGAGGAAAGTGGACGCATGATAGACAACCTGCTCTTCTTATTGCCGACCATGACCATCGCCCATATGGTGTTATTTACAGGTAAATAACCCAACAATGGGAGTTGGTGTCCAACGCAGTAAGCGCAGAGGATCCAAACAAAACTCACTTGCGTAAGCAAGCAGTTATATATAAGCTCAAAGACTTGATAAAGCAGTGTAAACTAACATTTACTGAAATCGAGCCAAGAAAGGCTTCCGGAAGCAATCGTTTTGGCACTGATATTGAATGAGAGGCCTATTTGACCTGGAAAATGATAATTCACACTATATAAATCCATTCGTTGTTCATAGATTGAGTAACCAAAGCCGTCTGATAATTAAAAGATGAAAATGCTCAAAAGAAGAAGAAAAAAGTTGGAGAAAAAGAGCAACTGAAAAAGAATTTGAAGCCAATCACAGTCTAAGGTGATAATCGCATTAAAAGCGTAAAAATAGAAAACGAAGATGACAAAGATAGCAAAAGCCATCTGTTGATACAAGAAGAAGATAAAAAAAAAGGGGCAGAGTTTATCTCATCCGATTGAAATTGGCGAGAATCATCAATTGTTGCAAGATTCGTTTAAAGGAAACAAGAGTAGCCATCAAGAAATACTAAATACACTTCAAGTCAACACTGATGCTATTAAAGCAATACACCAAGGTATATTTAAACTATTCAAAAATAAAAACTGAAATAACATTGTTGGTCATCCTTGTATTAAATCTTTATTCTAAAACATCTCTTTCATTTATCTCTCTCATCAAACCAGTTATATAGTTATATATTCTGCAAGAGTTGAAGAGTCTAGATGAAACATCGTACTGGCTGGTGGCTCATGTAGACATGTATGGATATTTTTAATAACTATGGCCAAGATGTATTCCAAAGCGGGCTTAGTTTGTTGTATTTTATTACCATACCTCCATTTACTTCCGCTGAAATACATTGCCGCTTTTTCAAACTCCATTTCTACAGCCAATCGTACCTTGCTCGTCGATACATTTGCTTCCTTTTCTATTTTATCCATAACCGCTTTGTTAAATGAAGATGCAATATGTTTAGAGAGAGAGTATGCTTCATCACCATACACAGAAAAGTTTTTTTTTTTTTTTTTTCCGGAGAAACTTCGTCAAAATGATACCCCAGTCTCCAGAGCACCTGGCTACGGTTGAAAATGTCCTAGTCGTTGTTACTGCCATTGTAGGGTTCACATACGCTACTGGTACTACCATCCGGGGTAGATATTGCTTGGAATTTAACACAAAGGATGTGCTTCCATCCATTATACTCCAATTTCTGAATATCAGTGTCCTTGGGACACAATATCTGTTGCATTGTTCCATCAATAAATCTGATAATATGGGAAAGGCAAGCACCTTTTTCAACAATAGCATTGGAGATTTTTTCTAAATTTTCTTTTGAAAACTGTCTCTCATCAGATGCGATACCAGTTTTAAACTTTTCGTATAAAATTTTGGACATTCCATTAACGATTCTAGAGATATTATCTTTACGTATCCCAAAGGTATATTGCATAATGATATTACGTCTAGGAAAAGAAAGGCGATGAAGTAGTATAGCTAAAGATAGTTCACGGGTGACAAGTACGTTTTCGAGCATCATGCTCGACTCAGTGCCGATTAAATTACAAGTAAGAACAATCTCATCATAGGTAAAACAAGTTATTGTCTTGCATTTACCGCCGGATCATTCATTCAAATTTAAGCAGATATAGCGTCTACGTTAATGTGTTTTTGAACGCGAACGTTTGCCTCTTCTCATAAGCTCATGTATGAGAACAGGTTTGTTTGTATTCATTGTTTTCAAAGGTAGAGTAACTATGAAAGAAAAGGGCATAATTAAAATGAAATACATTTTTAGCATAGTATTCTTTCTATAAAAATGAAATGTAAACGCACTACTACACTCACCAACATGGTATGTTCTATATTAATCAAGCGTTATTCATCAGCAATAGTGTGATACATGATACAATAAAGTTACTTTAGTTTAATTATTTCCAAAAGTGCAATAAGTTAATCATAGTTTCTTATCGTTCTTTATTAATACTAAAACTTTCCATATTTTTATTCATAAAAAGTAAAAAATTGACGCAAAGCAAAGTTATCTACAATAAGATTTCTGATCGAACCACATGTTATTTTCATAAAACCGTTATCTTCATTCGCTTCGGTTGAAAGAGTTCTAAATTCCTTGATATCAAAGGCATCAGCAACTAAGCGAGTGAAAAACCAGCGAAATAGCACTTCTCACCCATGACACCGATATTCAACTCTAATAAATCATGATCAAGCAAAGATAAACTTGCATTAGCAGCTAGACAATCGTATATCTTAGGCTTCTTGAGGCTTGGAAAGTGTTTTCCTATGTTTTTATCAACATCCTTGGGTAATTCAACATGAGCGATAGATAACTCCTTGATAAATGTTGCAAAGAATGTTAATGAGTGGAGTCTATCAGGACATTGTTTCAAAAAGATATTCAAATCGATACCTGTTCAGACTCTGTCAATTCGTCTGGCCCAATAAAACTGTGCTCTCCTATCATTTTATAAGTAACAAGTTTACATTTATAATCACCTTATCGATCGAGGGCTCATATTCTTCTCAAATTCCTGACCAAAGCTGGCTGAATACCTATCGGTAGGATGCTTACTCGTAAGTTACACTCTTTAATATAAAGTGGATCAAGCGAAGGTATACTTCCATGAATTTTTTCCATATCATCAAGCGAAACTCCTACATTCTCCAATAAAAGATGCTTGAGAACAGGTAGGTTTTTCAGTGAGAAATAAAATCAACCATCTCCTCCTTGGTGGACCATGTAAACAGCCTGAGATCAACCTGATTTGTTTTTTCAGAGAACCGTTCTATCATATTAAGAAATCGATCATGCATGTTGACAAATGATATTGTTACTGAATGGAATAAACTACGACTTGGAAGTATATCAACCCATTGACGACAAGCAAGAGTATACTCCAGCCTCTGCCGCATATGAAGCTCGATAAAGACCCAGTGCAGGATTTCAACAGGAAGTTTATCCATCTTGTTGTTACTAGTGATTATGTTGTAACAAATAAGAAAAGCGTGAGCCATAATAAACTTCTTAAAGTTGAGTTTATATCCAAAAGCTTAAACGAATTTGAATAACAGAAAAGCTCTAAAAAATCTTCTCCTTAGATCAAAGGTAAAGCAATCCAATATCAACACCTTCGGCCCAGTAATAAAAGACTAGTTTATTTACTTCGATAGATAATACTCTATGTGATATAATAATAAATAGATAATATAACCTTCAAGGTTTTGAGGAAACAGGTATCGTTTTAATATTAGAATAATTAAAAGTCACTCTTGCTTGAGTGGAAGTGATTACAACATTTCTCCAAGCAAAGATATTAGGGAACTACTTCATTGCAATTTTCAAGCCATTAGCAGAATAGAGAAAATCCATGATTGCTTTACACAGACACTGTCGGTGACAAGAATGAGGAATTCTTAATACAACCTTAAAATAGTGACTGATAACAACATAAATGTAAGGTAGGTGCTCGGGACTATTATTGTGCAAGTAAGGAGCCTGGCAGTATTACGGTAGATTTTGATTGTATCATGGTTTGGTTTGTTTGGATCTATATTTACGAAACCGTTTGTCAACTCGATCAACGCCATTAGCACCTTCCTGTCAACCAGATTCATCACACTATCCCATTTATGCCTCCTTGTACCATCCTCTTCCATCTCAATCGTAAAAAGCAATATCAATTAATGATCTCTCATTTATTTGACTGGATTTTAGACTCACCATCGCATGCTTGCAATAGCATTGAACCGTCTGCACAGGTTCTTCAACGCAAGAATAGCGCCATCCGTGGCGCTTGTTCTTTCACCGTGTTCATATGTGATTCCATTGGAGGATGAGCATAGCATGTCAATCCTAGTTCAAGAAGTAATGTTGCTTTATCCAAACGAGAGTGACTATGATTCTTTTAGTATGGTGCAATATATAGTTGGTTCTTTTTCAATACTATCAGCTGTGGTAATCTATACACTTTTATATGTTATTTACAAACTATTACTCTTGAGACAACAGTTTATGGTGTATGTTCAAAACATATTTTCTTAGAAAATAATCATTGCTAAAAAAAAAAAAAGGGTTGGTACTGGGCGGCTGACACCTCTTGCTTTGTCTAGATTTGACTTTAATGACACCGATTTCTTTCTGGTTTGCTTCGTTCCTCTGGTAGTATTTAAGACTTTTTAGAACTTTTCAATCATTTAAATACATTCAAAAGCTTTGGAATATAGAACCAACCTTAAGATGATTAATTCATAGTCAAGTTTAATCATTTTTATAAAAATATAATCTGCACACCTTCCAATGATAAGGACGGCAGCCTTAGTCTAAAGGAAGACATATGAAGTACTTGATTAGTTGCCAAAGCATAAGACTAGATAAAACACGCTATGGTCGAGGCAGAAGAGAGCTGTAACAGAATGTTCTATTTTATTTAGATTTCAAACACAAAAAAAAGTAAATAATATATCTTACATCGATAATAAGGTAAAATCTATTGATTTAGTAATAAATGAAACTGTATGTCTATTTACCTCACTCTTATTCGGAGTAAGTACGCTGAAATTAATTTTTAAAATCGCACTATTATGCAACTAACTTTAAAAGCTATGTGGGGTAACCTTAAACTCACAACAAATCCGATTGATGGTGTTTATACAGTAGTTCCACTCTCGATTAGGATGACTATCGAATAATAAATGGATCCGAATTTATTTTCAGAAATTGTCCAATTATTTTTCGACATTCGTCCAAATCGAGGGTAGAACAACTGTATGCTTTGGATATGTCACTTCAATTGTCTAATATTTTTCAACCGCCAAACACGTGGCTTAAAACAGTCCTAACCTGTTTGTTTGTCAGACCTATCAAAATATGATGACAATTTCTGTACTAAACTAAGGAGTGTGTTGAGGTGTGTTTCTTTTGTTTAGAAAGACAGGTTTTTAGTATTTGTTTATTGCGGAGAGAGAGAAAGAGAAGCAACTTACTACGTCTGAAAGTTAAACTTCTAACAATTTGTTATTGTAGAACATTATAGTTTAATTTATATATATATATATATAAATATATATTTATTTAGCGGCTCTTGTCAATTCTAATTCCCCTGTTTTTTATGGAGATCATTACGATTTTCAGTCGTGTAACACTTTGTAGCATTTGAAGTTGTAGTTACTTTAGTTGGTTTTTTATTTATTTTATTTTATAATCTTCCCCAAAAAAATTAGCCAAAACTTAAGTTATTCAGCACTTGGACGTTCAAGTTATAAATAGAGAATCACGTATTCATCAAGATAAAATAAACTGTATTTTCTTACCTTTGGAATTGCGAGATTTCTTTTTTTCTTCAAATATAAACCTTCTCTTTCAAGTTTTGGAGTGTTTCAGCGTAGAACGAATATAAACAAAAAATAAGCCCTTACTTATTACTTTCGTAAAATAATAAACAAGTGTGGGAGATTTAAAAACAAAGTGTTAGAAATCATGTATAATGATTCAGGGAATAGTAAAAATTAAAATAATGAGCCAATATATATGCCCTTATCATTGTTTTAAAAAAAAATTAGCAAGTGTCAGAACAAAAAAGATACCAATTTAACAATTTTTTTAGCCCGATTCTATTCCATTTTGTTTATTTCACAAAATCGAATAAGGATAAATTGAAATCAAATACAAATATTTACAAAAAAACAAAAACAAAATTATACTAATAATAATCAAAAATAATAATAAATAATAATAATAATAATAATAATAATAATAATAATAAAGGTGCAAATGAGGAAAGAAAGCGGGGGGGGGGACTTGGATCAACCTGTAAAACCAGAAACGCCTTCTATATGCTCTTATTCTACGACTAGATTATACCTCGATTTCAATAACGAATTACTTGGTTCGATTGGTGCTACACTTTCAAATAGAACTCTCGATGCATTATGTGTACTATAGCGTTGGTTGCACGAATTTGAAGTCTAGTGTAACCAATAAATCAATATAAAAGACCGGAAATAAAACGGGATTCCACTGCACATCAGTAAATAGTTCATATCTTTTGCTATTGCTTTTATCTTAATTCATCTCAAAGAACTTGTAAAAAATGCCACCAGAAAGACCTCCAGTATGGCCAGCTCATCCAAGACCCTACCCAGCTCCTGTTAAACGATAGGCTTCAGGTCCAATTCTTTTTCAAGTCAAATCACTTGTTTTCCAGTATATATATATATAGTTATGGTTTCTCTTTTCATGCTTTTCTGTTCATTCCTCTCATTACATTGGGTTCCATCTTGTGTTCTCGTCAAAAAAAATAATACCCTGCCTTCCCTGTTTCATTAGATAAAAGTTCCCTCTCCAAATGTTTAATCATTTTAGATATATAGTTTTTTTTTTCTCTTATACCCGTAAATAAATTTTCTATGACTATAAATTCCGTACTACCATGCTTTTGCCATGTTGCCTCACTTTGAATCGATTTTCGATCCCATTCGCACATTCAAAATGTCGGTCTTTTATGTTATTATTTTTTTTTTTGTTTTATCTTATTCTTTTTTCTCTTGCTGTCAAAGCTACCCTTATTTTAAAAATAAAAATTACGCTAAGCTATTGCTATTATCAACTAATTGATTCGACTCATTTTTTAAAGTGCTGATTCAAACTATTTTCTCTAATTATTTCCTTTTTTTTTTTTTTTTTTTTACATCTACGTTTTTTTTAAAGAAAAAAAAAAAGATAGGATAGCTTGGGTAAACGTAATGATAACACAAAGTAAGAGAAAATGTGTTGTTAATGACGATGTAACTTTTTCCACGGAGTCAAAGTTGAACAAACTGCTGTCGCCGCATTAAAACAAAAAAAGTATGCTCAAGTCTCATCTTCTCATGTGGGTATGACAACGTCAACTTTATTTTGATCTTCTAAAATGACAAACCCTCTTTTACTTCCGTTCCGTTGTCACCGTCTTTGTCATTTATAAATCATTAAATAAAAAGGGTTTGGTTTTTTCTTTAAAATGACACTAACCTTTTCCATTCTCTATAATTTTGTACCATTTCTATTCTTAGTATTATTATATCACTTTAATAAATTGCAGTAAAAACATCTTTGCTCATACCCTTCCATATTCGTAGTTTAGTTGCTGATGTGCTGTGGATATCATTCCATTAGGGAGTTAATCTGACATTAAATTGTGCCACAGCCTTGTTTTTGTTGTTATAAAAGATTGATGCCATAACACACATTAATTTATATAAACCCCTTTATTATTACTTTACGCCAAGTGTAACATTTAACTTAACGGAAGCGGCTGTCAATTTTATATTTGCATGCATCACGCATTTACATGCTTTTGCCTGTACACAGTTTCATCTAATCTTGGTTATTTTTTTTATCCATGCAAATATACAATGGTGCCTGCATATCTCAAGTCTTTACAATAACAACAGAAAAGAAGGCATATCATATGCTGCTAAATAAAATGCTGTTTTATCTTTCAAATCACTTTATTAATCATCGTCGCTTATTTTTTATATGCAGATAAAACGAAAGGTTTTGACAAATAAGATATGATATTGTTATTTTTTTTTTCTTGTTTTGAAAACAAAACCGAGATGTGGTACCAAATGTCACTTAAAGTTATTGTACGCCAACAGAGGTAAAGTTTAAACTAAAAACAAACATTATGTTCACAACAAGTTACAATAACTTTTGATTACTATGAAGTGTTCGATTCCTCATTCTAATCAGGAACTTGGTCCTTTTAGCTTCATATTCCAAATATTAAACCGCTCTTTTCATTATTCAAGTTACAAGTATCATTTTACTGTCAGCACAATTATTCTAATCAATATCTGTTAATAAGTGGAGATTACGCCAAGCTGCTCATTCGGTCAAGCCATCTATGCATAAGTCTACAAAAAAAAAAGAGTATTAAATGTATATCATAATCCTTAGATAAACCGAGATATATTTATTTATTTTGGTTTACACATTTTGCGTATTGGTAACACTATGATTTCTTCAAGTTTTCGAAAAAAAGAGGGGGGGGGGGAGCTTCTTGGAATCTACCCATTTAGGTGGACTTATTAGACATTTCTTGTGCGTTGACATAAGGAACTTTTAACATTGACGAAATGAGCTCCAATAGTCAATCAAATCTATCATGAAATCAAAGGTAAGCATATATCAAAATAAAAAGAAAACAAAAATTAATAGAAAGTAAAGCAGTGTCAGGGAATAAACCTGTGAATCAAGCAAATGAAGCATGAGAAATATTTACAAAAGGACCGACTTAGATTAAAGAAGATCCCCAATTTTACTGAGGACTCACTATATTCCGAGTTTCTAGGATCGAAAAGGCTGCTTCGTACCCCAGGAATGACTTTCAAAATATAAAGAATGTATTATAGTATCATATTTATTCATGATTAGCACCAGCAAAAAGATACTGGCTCTTTATCTAGTTGTCTCTTTTTGTATTCTTAGTTGATTATATGGAATATACGCCCAAGGTTTCACTGTGCATCCAAATAAGAACGCTATCTCTTCAATTTAAAAAAAGGTAATTAACAAGCATCATAACAAACTGCAAGAAATGTTTGGTTTTTTCTACATGTCAAAAGAACTGTTGGCCTATCTCTCGCTCTAAATCAAAGGCCTACGACTTTCCATTTCAAAAGTCAAACAAATGCTTCACAAACACAAGCCAATCATTTCAATTATAATTTCTAACTTATACTACCTGGGCCTGGTTCATTTTTTTTTTTGGAAAATACAAAGTATTCCTCTTTTTCAATATATATATATGTATATATCTTAGGATTCACGGTAACTCAAAAGGAGTCTACCTTATGAGAGGGGCATTAAATAGCACTGATGTCTTTACAATGTGACTTGGCATATCACCAGAAAGTTTAAATGGTACTTTTTTGTTTTCCAAAGAGGGCGATAATGGTTTGAACAGTAATAATTGATCCCTTTTGAAATAGACTGTGTAAACTTATAAAATATATATCCATCAAATATATATCTCCATTTACATATCAATACCATTCGATTGTACTATAATAAAAGCAAACACCATTATATATCTTATCATTTTTACGATATTATTTATTGTACTGTCTTTGTAATATTTTTGGGATAATACAAATGAAAATGGGATAAGCAGTCAAATATAGAACAGCCAGTTTTAGCGTGGTGAGGAATAGAAAAGTAAAAGAGAGTTTCAATGAGTAAAAAAAAGTAGCTTGTATTTAAATATAATAACATGGATATATTACCTGGCGTATTTCCATTCTAGATGGAAGGAACTACCACGCACTTGTACTGGTGTTAGGGATTATGAAATCCAAATAAAAAGAGAGGAGTGAGGGAGAAAAGAGTGACATAAGTGGAAGCGGAGGAGAAGAGAGGCTATATCAGATTATAAGACAGTAACCTTTACATATATATCCCGAATAACAACATACCTGTTGATGATGATCATGGGAGAAAAGCCAAGGAGAGCGGAAAGGAAGGGACAAGCCAGGATTTTCTTTGTTGTTTTTTATTTTTGAAAATAGGATGGAATGGGAAATGGCTGTATATATACACAGCACATATACACTTGGATTTATATTTTTGAAAGAGATTAAGTTGATAAACCCAATTATGCACTCAGGATAGTGCTTGTCCTTTAGTCACTTTTATCTATTTACCTTCCACTTCCTGTTCGGTTTACTTTATTTTAAATAATATGTTCTGTTCTCCCGCCATTGTGGATAGCTTGGGATATAATAAACAAAAGAGTAAGTGAAAGATAAAGAAATAATAATAAAAAAAGATATCTTCTTTTGTAAGAATAATTCAAACTTGGCATTGGTAAACTCAAAGCTTAAAAACTGAAGAATTAAAGCAGAACGGGTTTAGGTGTAGTGACATTAAAGACCAAAAATGTTGTCAATCAGTTCTAGAGTAATCTATAAGTTTTAACAGCATTTTATTTGTAAAATTATAATAATAAAAATTTTGCTATTACATATAATCACTGTATCCAGAAAGGGATTATAGACGTAAATAGATTGATTGATATTGATATATACGAGCTATTTTCATAGGCGTTCCATTCTATAATAGATTGAGTTCATAGCATCTACTACTATAGCACACTCTACACTGTATAAAAGTGTTGTAGTATTATATTTATCCAATACCGTTGCTATATCTGTTTATAAGGTGCGTCAACTCAAAGAATACAATAAAAATAGGAAGGAGGCGATACATTTTGTATTTTGACGCCTTTTTAAAGTCCGGTTTTGCAGCTTGAGGTAGAAAAAGACCACACAACCCACCAGTGGGTAAAATCACATGATCATAGGTTTGGTGGGTGAACGTAGACTACCCGTTTTAAAAAACTGATGACATTATAGAATATATGATGTTACTTGTAATTCGTAAATTCATAATTGATTCATAATTTCTAATTGTATTTCAAGACTTTCTACATATACAAAAGAACCCACTCTATTTGATGAACGACACTACAGGTTGATGTTGTCTCTCTCTTTACAAGTCAAATTTCCTTGGCTTCTCACAGAAATCACATGACCTATATTGACACCACAAAAAAAATCGCCCGTCACCTATTCCGAGTGACGTATTAAGAATTTGGTATTCGTAATGCTCGAAATACAAAATGTACAAAAGCGACGCGTATAAACTGGCCCTCCCTTTTTTTTATATTATATATCTTCTTTGATACAAAATAAATAAATAAAAACCAACATTAAATAGTCATGTCTGGATACGATCGTGCTTTAACTGTCTTTTCTCCTGATGGACATCTGTTTCAAGTAGAGTACGCTTCTGAAGCTGTCAGAAAGGGTACCTGTGCCGTATGTTTTCTCTCTAATGCAATAATATACACAACAAAAGTAACGCTTTTTGTTTTTGCATTTTAGGTTGGTGTTCGTGGAAAGGATGTTGTTGTTTTAGGTGTTGAAAAGAAATCGGTATTAAAGTTACAAGATGCCAGAACCGTTCGCAAGATTTGCATGCTTGATGATCACATCTGCATGGCCTTTGCAGGTAAAAAAAAAAAAGATATATATATATATATATATTGGTTATTAGAATAAAGCACTAAGAAAAGAAGGGGCTCCCTTCATTTTTAGGTTTGACTGCTGATGCTCGTGTATTGATTAATAAAGCAAGAATTGAGTGTCAAAGTCACCGTTTAACTGTGGAAGATCCCGCTTCTGTCGAATATATCACACGTTACATTGCTCAAGTTCAACAAGTAAGCCATTGACAGAGAAAATAAAGGGAGAGAGAAATAAAAACTAATTGTTTTTTTAAAAAAAAAAGAAATATACCCAAAGTGGTGGTGTTCGTCCTTTCGGTATCTCTACTTTGCTTGTTGGATTTGATAACAAGGAACCTAAGTTATACATGACTGAACCCTCCGGTATCTATACTGCTTGGAAGGTAAATACATATTATTATTATTAGCAAGCACATTGAGCCAATACCAAAAATATAGGCAAATGCTATTGGAAGAAGTTCCAAAACTGTTCGTGAGTTTTTGGAGAAGAATTACGGAGAAGATATGGATCAAAAGGAAACAATTAAATTGGCCATCAAGTCATTATTGGAAGTTGTTCAGACCGGTGCTAAAAACATTGAGATTGCAATTATGACATCAGATAGTGTTGTCAAGGTAAACAAACAAAAAAAAAAAAGCTTTATATATAGTGGGTTTACTTTTATTAATATTATAAAAAAAAAGCGCTTGGAACAAGAAGAGATTGAAAGTGTTGTTGCTGAGATTGAAAAGGAGAAGGAAGAAGAGGCCGAAAAGAAGAAGAAGCCTGCTGCTGCATCAGGAAGCAGTTAAATATTATATAATAATAAAACAATAATAAAATTGATTAAAAAAACAAAAAAACAAATGTATTTTATTATTATAATTGAAATCAAATTTTATTAGTTTTTTCCAAACGATTTGCGCAACTGATTTTTTTTTTGCGTGTCAGGCCAATTCTTTTACCTCTCATTTTTGCGTATTTCTGTATATTTTGTATTATAAAAAAAATCAAAATGCGCAAAAAGAATTGGCCCGACACGCAAAAAAAAAAACTCGGTACGCAAAAGAAAAAAACTCGGTGCGCAAAAAAAAAAAAATCAGATGCGCAAATCGTTTGGAAAAAACCAATAGTTTGTTTTTAAAAGAGGATGTAAGACAAGTTAAGTTATGGGTTCTGGTTTTTCATTTTTTTTCATTTTCATGTTTTATAATAGAATAATAATAGTAAAAAAATGTCATGTACCTTCCGGAAGAAGTTTCATGGAGAATCCACTTCTTATACACATGTACACCATCAATTTAACATTGGTCATTTTGTTTAGCATTTATCGAGTGTAAAATACCCACTGGTAAGTCCAAATGTTATAAAAATTTAGTTTCTAATAAGTAAAGAGCAAATAAGTTCAGGTTTTCGGTATAATTTAAATGGAAAAAAAAAATGAATAAAAATTGTGGTTCATTTAATTATCATTTTTTAAAATTTTTTTCTGAATTATAAGATTTGACTCCGACTCCTTATGCGGTACTTGGAGAGGTCAAAAGTGTAGTAAAAGTGGTTCAAGAGAGAAAAAACTGTTGTTCCATTACATTAAATATTTGCTTTATCAAGCCCGGAAATAATCTAAATTTGGTTATATCTCTTTCATAATTCGACACGTGAGCTATCGGATCACATACATACATATACAACGTCTTTAGACGTTGTATTCCACTATTATTCTGATTGCTCGTATGGTAAAAATACAAATGTACTTAATGTAAAACAGAAGTAAATATGTCATTCTAAAAATACCAAATAGAGCATATCCAAAATGATCGATGTGTTTATAAAGAATCGACTCTAAATTTAGTTTAGAGTTTAGAGTTTTTTCATATTTTGTTATGTATTACATTAGATGATGTATTATAATAATAATAAAATACATATAGACTATTCATGATTTAGAAATACCTTGATAACAGTATCGCCTGTTTGATAAATAAGTGTGCTTATTTGTAAAAAATAATAATAATATAATAGATGCTTTGATTTAACGGCATGAAATGCTTTAGACTGGAATGCTCTTTTCTAGCGATTCTTATACGTTAAAGATATCGATCTATAAATATTTGCTTTTAGTACCATAATGACCTTATGTCATGCATAAAAGCAGTAACTGTCATTCAATTCCGATGACTTGACGAAGAGTGATATATAAAAATCAGTTCGTTCTCTCTCATACACTCTTTTCTTTTAACTCTTTTTTTTTCATATCGCCAAAATGGTCAACTATCAAAGTATATCAAACAGTCCTTCTAATCTCATTTCAAATCTTGCATCGCAATTAGACCAGCATGGTGCACGCATTATTGGCCATAATCCTGAAGATCAGTTCGAGACAAACGCTAGCAAAGCAAGCGCTACAGTCAACCTGGCAAATACAATATTAGGGACAGGAATGTTGGCAATGGTATTTTTTTTTTTTTTTTTTTGCGTGTGTGTGTGCCATTCATAGAATGCTTTAACTCACAGAGCCAAAAATAGCCTGCTGCACTGGCATCGATAGGTCTCATACCCGGCATCATCATGATTATATATGCAGGTACCACATCCGCCCTAGGGCTGTACTTTCTTTCACAGTGTGCTGAAAGAGTAGGCGGTAGAAATCATACCTTCTCCTCATTATCACAATTGATATGGCCCAAATTAGGTGTGGTCTTTGATGCGGCTGTTGCTATCAAATGCTTGGGTGTTGCCACAAGTTATCTTATCATCATTGGTGATATTGTACCTCAAGTAAATTTTGAAGAATTCACTTTTTTTTTTTAAAAAAAAAAGATACTAAAAGAATCATGTATGTACTTAAAGGTGCTTCCTTCTTTTTTTCCAGAAACAAAATCAAGTGCGTTGCTGATGGACCGTCGATTCTGGATTGCCTTCTCTTTAGGGTTTCTGTGTGGACCCATCAGTTATCTACGTAAATTAGATTCACTTAAATATACCAGTAGTATTGCTATCCTCGCTGTAGCGTATTTGACGATCATTGTGCTTTATTATGCTATTGTCCCTGATTTTCCTTTACCAGAATCGATCGACTATTTTAGATTCGACTCTGATTTCTTTACAAAGTTACCCATTTTTATCTTTGCATTTACGTGCCATCAAAATGTAAATGTTTATCAAAGGAAAGGTAGAGAGAGAACCATTATATATTCATATCAAAATTGTTTTTTTTTTGTAGATATTTACTGCTTTTAATGAAATGGGCGATAATAGTGAAAAGTCAATGATATCCGTTATTAAGAGTGCTATTGGACTTGCAGGAGGCATTTATGAAGTGGTAGCAGTGCTTGGATATATCTGTTTTGGAAATACTGTGAAAGATAATATTATACTTGAATGTAAAAAAAAAAGAGCTATCCAAGAATGTGAGATCATTTAAACTAAAAACGACTCTAGATCCTCAAAATTACTTTGTTGCTTTTGGTGAAATCGCCATCGTTATCTTGATTCTGTTTAGTTTCCCTTTACAAGTCCATCCCTGCAGAGCATCTCTTGAAAACGTCATTCGATACGCCAGGGACCAATCTTATTATTACAATACACGACAGAGACACTTTATATTAACCACTTTTATACTCCTTATCACTTTGGCTATTTCAAGTAGTGTCACATCACTGGGACTTGTAAGTTTTACCAAGTTTTAAATGATGAATAACTCAAGCAACTATTTTTTAGGTTCTTGCTTTTGTGGGTTCAACAGGATCAACTGCCATTTCATTCATCTTGCCTGGTCTATTCTATACAAGTCTTTTCAAAGATAGACAGACATGGAAAAACAAGGTTGCTTTATTTCTATGTATTTACGGATTCAGTGTCATGATCATTAGTTTGTCGTTAAATATCAAAAGTATTCTTTAATAATAATAATAAAAAGAAACTGGTGTAATTATAAAAATTGACGTCTGTGTAAGAAACTAATCAAATCGTATTTGGTGGCAACACCAAGACACCATTTTCTATTTATATCAGTAACAACAGCAAATGAATTCTTTTCAAAGAATTTGGCTTTTCATAAAAAAAAAAGAAAGTTAGTTGCTATCAACACATGTCCCCTCTCTCTTTCTATATCTATATTTACCAAGGTCAGCCAAACTTGTATCTGGTGTAATGACATGGTACTTCTCCATATTGCCTGAATTCTTCTTGAACGAAAACATACACTGCTCGATACTATCAGAAAACTGGCACGTTCCCCTCTCCAATCGTTCCTGAAGCGAGGCCAGCGAGATGTACCCCACCAATTTTTTGTTATCATTCTTAATCACAGGTAACTGGGAATATTCACGTTCCAGCATCAGATCCAACGCATGCGCTGCCGTTGCGGTGGGGGCAATGGTGACAGCCGCAGGCAATTGGAGATCCTCTACACTCGCCGCACGATATCTATTTTGGGAGAGGTACTCTAGTTCCTTGGTCATGAGGTCATCTGCCAAGTCATTTTCAAACATCCAGTCATCTGAGAGTAAGGTGGATGTGTAGTTCTTGGCTGAATCATCGAGAATGACTACAGCTTTGCTGTTTTGGGGCGTGTGGCGCATGGCTGCTGCCATGACGGCACCAGAGGAGGGGCCACAGAGGAGGCCCTTATCACGGATGAGGCGACGTGCCATGGAGAATGCTTCTTTATCGGATACTTTGACCCATTCGTCTACGAGTGAGGTGTCTAATGATTTGGGAATAAATGTGTTGCCAATATCCTCTACTAACCAATCCTAAACCAAAAAAAAAAATGAAATCAATATAAATCAAAATATCTTTTTTTTTTTTTTTAATCACAATACTTTACCCCTCGACTGTGTGTATTGCCGCTACCACTGAATACCGAATCTGTTGGTTCTACACCAATAATCTTGCAAAAGAGAAAAAAAAAATGATGTCAATTTTACTTTATATATAAATGGCTCAAAACTTGGATTTTTACCTTGACATTGGGTGATTTTTTTTTTAGATATTGTGCAATACCTGTCAATGTTACGCCTGATTCCACACCCACAAATACGTAATCCGTTTCTGTCTGTTGTTGCAGAATCTCATCTGCCAAATCATGATAAGCCGATGGGTCATATAGCTTAGTCTAAAAAACAAAAAAATAAGTGATTTTTTTCTTTTCAAACATTTTTGGCGTTTCTAGCCTACCTCGTCCATCACAATCGCATCCGCCAACTGTTCTGCTAATTTAGTAGCCACTGAGTAGGCACTCTCGGGTGCCTCTGGTTTTGCCTCGTTGGGCGAGCGTAAAATCTCGACACCGAGGGCCTTCAGTAACGCGATACGATCGTTGGTGGTGCGCTCGGGTAGGATACAGATGACGCGATATTTGGGTGCGGCGAGGGTGGCCAACGAGATACCAAGGTTACCCGTGGTGGGGATAATCAGGGTTTTCTTGTTTTCTTGGTGGAATGGATTTTTTCTTTCCAATTCTACATATACACCCTTAGGTACGCGTGTCTATAGATAGATATATATTCATATGTATATACCTTGTAATAAGAACTTGGCTAGTCTATCCTTTCCACTCCCAGTAGGGTTATAAAACTCGAGTTTTGCAAATATTTCAACTATATAAAGTATAAGAGAGAGTCGATATAGTCTATATAGACTGCTGCACACACAAAATAGTATTACCATTGTTCTGTGGTTCAAGCGCCAACATGGGTGTATTACCCACATTATCAGATACACAACGAGTGACAGGAGGAAGCATTATCGTGAATAAAGAGAGAAATGGTGAAAAAATAAATAAATAGAATAAATGATGTAAAGAGAGAGCGGGGGAAAAAAAGGACTGGTTTCATCCCATTTAACCAATCAAATCCACTACAATCCACCATTTTGCATTGGGTCAGCTGCATCGTCACTTGTTTGGTCACATGTAAATCCTCTTTTTTTTTCTACTACAAAAATAAAATTTATGCTCTTTTGATTATCTTTATTTTTTCCTTTTTTTTCCCTTATATTTTTTTTTTTTACTGCGGCAATAAATAACAACAATGCGTTCAAAGTTTAAAGACGAACATCCTTTTGGTAAGTTTTGTTTTGGGGAGGAGTTAAAAAAAAAAAAAAAAAAAGAAAAGAGAGAAAGGGAAACAACTTGTTTTCATAGAAAGAGAAGTATATACTCATTCATCTTATAGAAAAACGAAAAGCAGAAGCAGAACGAATTCGTCAAAAATATCCCGATCGTATCCCAGTCATTTGTGAAAAGGTTGAAAAGAGCGATATACCCACTATTGATAAAAAGAAATACTTGGTTCCTGCAGACTTGACTGTGGGTCAATTTGTGTATGTAATTCGAAAGAGAATTAAGCTCAGTCCAGAGAAGGCTATTTTTATATTTGTAAACGAAATATTGCCACCAACAGCAGGTATAATATATATAGCTTTTTATTACTGCTTACTTGAGTACTCACTTATGACTTATATAGCACTCATGTCGTCTATTTATGAAGAGCATAAAGATGAAGATGGCTTCTTATACATCACGTAAGTATTGTGATGAACAACATTTAAAGTATTTACATACTCATATATTCGCTCTCTTTATAGTTACTCTGGTGAAAATACATTTGGCAACTAAATTATACTTGTTTTACTCTCTCTCTCTTTTCCTTTTTTTTTTTTTAAATAATAAACCCACACAAACTGTATATCTATTTGCGTCTATACATTTCACACAAATAACAAATAAACGGAATAAACAAAAAAAAGAAAAAAAGTTGGGGGGTTTTTTTTAGGCGAGGGGGGAATCTCTCTCTTATCCTTTTTTTTTAATCATTAAGAGACAATACATATCTCCCTCAAATTGAAAATAATTTAGATATTCAACTTGGTGTGACGCCAGTTGCGACGCTTGGAGTTCCAGCTAAGATGGAGAAAAAATAAGTAAGAAAAAGAGTCTCGAGTCGAATTTTATTTTGCTGCATTTGCTTACCGGATCTTGGTATCAGTCTTGAGACGGAACCATTGGGGAAGAGGACGGTTCTGCTTCTTGGCTTTACCAAGTTTAACCTTGGTGATGAATGACTTTTGAGAAGGCTAATGTTTTTGTTGTTGATGATGATTAGTGGTCAATTTTTGGAACATTGGGCTCATTAGGCACACTCTCTCTTTTTGATTATTCATCTATCTATCTATTCATGTATCCATCCATCCGTCCTTTTATCATATTCTCTATCCCTCTCTGTTTCCCCTCCCTCCCTCTCTCTTTCTATTAAAGCATACCATGTCTGCTATCTAATCAAGTGAAAGAGAAAGTCTTATAAGCCTGGCCGCCTTGGGTGTACGGTAAAGCCCGACTATGCCGACAAAACCTATCAGGCAATATTAAGTCACAAATTAACTTTTTTTGGGTCAAAAATGTACCTCTGTTATTTTTACTGTCAAGAGTATACATTCCCTTTCATTAAAGTAACTTTGTAACAATCCAACAGTGATTTATTTATTTATTTATTTATTTTTTAAAAAGCAAACTTTGTAACAAAAAAAACATGATATATATATATTTATAATAATAATATGAAAAGCATCACACCACCAAGAATGGTTTAACGTCTCTTAAGTTGGTTATCAAGAGTTCGGCGTTGCTGACCAAGCCAAGAAGTAGGATACGATGATTTAGAATTAAGAATCTCCTTATGAGATCTTCTAGACACATCATACCATGCGGATATAATAAGCTGCTGCTCACGGCGTGATTGGATACGCACTTCATGAAGCTGCTTTTTGAGCTTCTCATTCTCTTCTTCTTTACTATCAAATTTGGATTTGAGTTCTTCTTCGTCTTCATTACCGGCATTCTGACTGAATTTGCCTCCTTTAATCCAATCGTTTTGCTGCTTAATAAACTAAGGAAAAGTGTCAGGTTAGAGGGAGTAAAATAGTATATATATATATATATATATATATAACAACTTACATCTTGTGCCTTCTTGAGCTTGAGTTTACTCGCTGTCAACTTTTCCTGAAGTTGGAAGATCTGTTGTTGAAGTTGAATGCTATGCTGTTTAATGGTCTCTCCATCCTTTGCCTCAAAGGCAGCCAGCGAGGCCTTCATATCGCTATTCATCTTCTCTTTCTCTAGCAGCATATCTTTCTGTTCGATACTCTGGCCCTGCAAGAGATCCTTTTCCAAGAGGAGTTTATTGATATTCTCAAGGTGCTGCTTTGCCTGGTCTTCCAGGTTCTTGGATTTGGCCTCCAGCTCCTCAAATCTGGACTTGGCTTCCTCGCCTCCCTCCTCAGCATAATGGCCCAGGGCAATCCTCTTCTCAAGCTTGGCAGTGAGTTCACGGAGCTGCTTGAGTTCCTTCTCAATTTCGAGGTTACGCAGACGTAATGAGAGGGTATGCTCGTTTTGGCTCACGAGGGCATCGGGGATGCCCTCACGGATACGTGCCATATCACTCTGTAGGATGTCACGTTCTTGGGAGACCTCAATGTAGTTCTTTTCGAATTGGGTCTTGAGACGGTTGGCATCGTCCAGGAGGTGCTGGAGTACAACGGCTTTTTGGTTGCGACCAGAGGCATTTTCTTCTTGGAGTGTTTTTAATTGACGCTCCAAGCGACGTTTGCTCATTTTGCTATATTTATATATAGTTTTAAATTAATATAAAATGGACTTCAATAATATATATACTTACAGTTCAGTCACGTTGGATTCCTTTAGACTGTCCTCTAATGAATCATGCAAGATGTCTTCATCAATGTCCATATCGTCTACATTGGAGGATTCATGTGCTCTATTGATATTGGTAGCTTCTACAATACCCACTAATAATAAAAATAGGGGGTGAGATGGTATTCTTTTAACTCTATCCTATTTCACTTACTACCAAGTTGCACCTCTTGAAGATTATCCTCCAAATACTGAATGCGGTCTGAATCTCGCACACGGTCCAACTCCAATACCTCAATCTTCTTTGTGGATTGCGTCAATTCATACTCGAGTTTATTCTTTTCACGAATCAACTCGTTATTCTTTGTCTCAAGCATTGCCACCTGATCCTTGTATGAATCCATCAGTGTCTTGAATGCAAGCACCTTGCGATACTCGTCTTCCACTTGCTGGTTACGATCCATCAGGGTGTGATTCTGGTCTTCGAGTATCTTGATCTGTTTTCTTAGATCGGCAGTCTCTTCGAGTTTCTTTTTGTACTTGTCAATGACGTTTTCAGCCTTTTGGAGCTTTTCAGCGGTGTGACGGTACTCGTCGAGTTGATCTTTGAGTCGTGTTGCAAGTTCTGCTTTTCTCAAGAGATCCTCATTCTATTTTTTTTTTTTTAAAAAAAAAAAAAAAAGTGTCAATGGATGATGAATAAAAAGCATTGGTTTACTTTATTATTACCTTGCGACCTAAATCCATTATTTCATTGTGTTGATCTTCCAATTTTCTCTCTTGTTCTTGACGACTATCTTCACTTCTTTGACTATTTTTTTATTTATTTATTTATTTGAGTATGAATATAAGGCTTATTTTTTTGACTATTCTACTTACAGATCCTGTTTTAGATGCTCAATTTCAGTTCTCATGATGAAATCAGACCTTCCCGTTTCACTCGCTTGTGCAACAGCCGTATCCATATCTTTCAGTCTGGCTTGTAATTCTTGCTTTTCAGCTTCCAGTCTATCCTACATTGGAAAAGACGTTATTTAAACCACTTTTTTTTTTTTTTTTTTATTGAAATGCAGTTTTTACTTACATATTTATTCAATAACTGTGAGTGCTTATCAATCAACTGGCGATTCTGTATCTCCAACTCCTCCTTGTCTTTGGATATCCTTGCCAATTCACTCTGACTCTTATAGGTCCCATCATCGGCATAAGAGCTCCTTGGGGTATAATTGCCTCCTGCCAGATGCGTCTCCTCTTCATCCTGACCCCCGCCCGTGTATTTCATCATCTCATCAATGAAAAACATAAGTCTCTGTTGGCTCTCCTGTGAGAGGATCTGAATCTTTTGGATATAACGCTCATTTTCAGAGCAGAGGACGGCGATATAGAGGATGAGCTTACAGAGCTTGAGTGTTTCATAGACATCAGAGTCCTTGGCAATGGCGTTGAGATTGACGTCGGGTGTCTTGTGGAATTCGAGTCCAAGCACTTCTTCGTAATAACGCGAGACGAGTTTGTAGAGTTTTTTGAGATTGTTTATTTTCAGGACCCAATTGTCGCCTACGTCAGCAGAGCGTATTAGTTTGAACCATTTAGAGTCGCTATTATTATTGAAAAAAAAAGGAGTGAGTTTTATGTGTTTTGGAATATCCTATTTTCAGTTTATTTTACATATTGGATAGAACTTCAAATAACACAATGCCATCTGACAAGTCTTGAATATGGTTTATAGTATGTGAAATACCATCAAAGGAATTGATCTAAATAAGAAGAACAGTTGAGTGTGTATGAATAATAACAATGCTATTGTATAAAGTACCCATTCGACACAAGCATCTGCTTGAGCGTCTTCTGTTTCAGAAACTCGCATCATCTCTGAAAACTCAAAATGTAATAGATCTCCTCCTTTATGTTAGATATTCTATTTTACACACACACACACACACACACAATAATAATAATAAAGTAAAAAAAAAAGAGTAATATATAAATATATTTAATATCTCACACACATGTTTATATGAAAATAAAGCCAGTTTATTAATTAATTCAGCCAATCATATCCCTCTCTATAACAATTTCAATTTGTATGTACAGCTTTTTGAATGACGCTTTTTTTTCGGTTGAATCAAAGTTTTTGATGTCTTATATTAGAAAATAAAAACAGTTTATAAAGAATAGATTATATATTAGACTCTTTTACATTCCATATAGGTTTCTGTAGGATCCATAGGTAATGCACAGAAAAAGCCCAGCTTTTGCATTTGAGAAAACATCTCAGTATCTAATGTAGATATGCATCAATATTAACCGTAGTTCTTTGCCTCCCCCTCCCTCTCATTTTACTTACATTCTAAATTAAGCTTAACACACTCTCTCTGCCCGTTAACGCCACGGCATAGTGTCTGTTCCTTTTGATCGATTGTGTATTCGCTACCAGGTGCTTTATTGACGAATTCATCAAGACGGGATAATTCCTTGGAGGTATCTGTTTCGTTATTAGACATGATAGTAATCTATATATATATATATATATCAGTATATGTATCTTGTTTTAATCGAATGCTTGTTGCTATATATATACATACGTACGTGTTTGGGGTTTCTTTATAACAAAGTATATAGAAAAGAGAAAAACAAGTATGTTTGTTCTATGTGGGGGCGAATAACAAAAACCTTTAAGCGGAATTCCAATCTTACCAGGCCCTGGACTGCTTTTAACGTCATAAGAGAGACCTTCTCCGAATTATGGTTTTTTTAGTGCTTTTTCAAACCATTTGTTATTGGTCCAAGTTGACGTCGTCTTACACAAACATATTACATGTCAAACATACAGAAAATGATAAAAAAAACTCCTTCTTGATTTTGATATTTACTTTTGGGGGGGGGAGAAATATGGCTTGTATTGAGTACTCGAATAGAAGAATCATCGGCTCTTTATGAAACATAGTCTAGAAGCCAATAGAACAAAACAATTGTATAAGCCATCTCAATTGTTTTTGAAATAAATAAAAAAAGAATTTTCTCTCCAACTCAGTTTTTCTATGTGTTTCATAAGCGCGAATATGATCTTTAAAGGAATAGATCTACATCATTACATAATATATTGAACCGTGTGTTCTTATTCAAATTGAATGCCTGAATAAATATTCTTCTTCTCTCTTTTACTTTATTATTTTTAATATATTTTTTTAAAAAAAAAAAAAAAAAATATGCCAGGATTTAAAGGTGCCATAGTCCAAGGTACACATTGTTATATAAAACAATAAAAGTAAGTTGGCAACTTAGTATCAAATAGAATTTGAACAGCATTACTCTGGGTACGATTTTCTCTTCCTTCCTTTTATTCACATCAACAAAAATAGTTGGATATATTTGATATAGGGGGGGTTAAACCAGTGGAACCAAGACAACACCGAGCCAAAAAATACCTTTGTACGGTAGTTTCGATATTTGATAAATCAAACAAACATATTATTGGGGTACTTTGATGCAAGCGAGTAAGCAACATCAATCCAAGCGAGACCATTGAAGATGAGTGAGAAATGATTGACAAGACTTTCTCGTATTGAAGAGGATCACCTCCCCCCGAGAGAGAGAGAGGAGTGACATGACGACTGAACGGTAAAGGCACGACAGATTTTAAGGAGAACGCTAAAGGCTTTGATCAAGCTGGTTGGGCAGTAACAGATGGATGCCATGGTAGTAGTCTTCCTCAACTTTTTGGAAAGACACAGTTGATGCGATCAAAAGAAATTAGGTGGATATGAAGAATACGGGTGAATAGCCGGATGACGGTTTTCAGCATGACTTTGGAAGATATATGGATAGATAGAACCTTCATTTGGTCTCCTAGATTCTTGGTATATTCACTACTCAAACGGTATGATCTAGGATTTATTTGAAAATAGTCAATATAAATACTTATACTATCAGGTCTAACGATAATCTCACCTTCTGGCTTTCGTTTTCTTGTCTAGAAATACATGCCTTATTAAATAAATCTAATCTAATCTACGTTAAAATTTCACAGTAAATACCTTCTCCTTAGCTCTCATGGTTAGAACGTGATCCAAATTTTCTGACTGCTTGAGAGAGCTTAAGCTGTTAATGCAGTCTTCTTTTTTTTTTCTTAAAAAAAAATTGATGCTATCCAATGTATAGTTTTCAAATTCTTCAAATGATTGTAAGAGATTTTTTATTTCAGTCATATAAACCAACAATGAAAACTGCCTCATGGTTATTATTATAAATAAATAGAATGGCGTCCTTCTCCAACTCAAAGACTCTAAATTTTTTAATTAAATGAAATATTCAAGTCAAAATATGTATATGAAGGCAAAACTGTTACTCATCCTATATCTTCTTTTTTTTTCTAAGGCATACAAACATCAGATAACACTGGCGGCCTTAGATGATCATAAGAGTGGCTATTTATAGCTAATTTTATAGAGTTTTCATTATTCCAACCTTTTTAAGGTGAATGCATATAAAAAAGTGTACTACTTAATTTGAAAACCAAAAGCCAAAAAAGACGCGAGCCAAGCCACTAAATGACTGCATTTCCTCTTCAATAATAAATGACAGAAAAAAGTTAAAAGACAAACTTCAAAGCAGCTTTTTCGTTTTTGTTTCATTCCCTACGTTTAAAATGGCTGACGATGTACCTTCAAAGTTGATGCTGAAAACCAGGTAGAGCCGTTGTATTTAACATTATACTTCTCTTTGCATACTAATCGTGTCTCTCTTTTCTTTTCAGCTTCAAATCGATTAAGACGATCGAATCTATTTATACTGGTGGCAAAGTAGCCATTACCAATGATGCAAAGCAATTAATTACTACACTCAACGAGGAAATTATTGTGACCGAGCTTGATACCGGAAAGCAAATTCATGAATTGGAAGGCGTACGTTAAATAACAACTTCTTGTAGCATATAGCAAGTGACTTATCTGTTTTTTTTTTTTAAAAAAAAATAGGATACGGAAATTGTAACCACACTTGCTGTTAAACCCAACGGAAAGCATCTCGTCAGTGCCAGTCGTAGTCTATTTATGAAAGTATGGGATCTTGAAAAAGGAGAATGTATCCGTACCTTGAAGGCCCACGATGCACCTATTATTGTAATGGATATCGACCCAACCTCAACCTTGATTGCCACTGGATCAGCAGATGCCACTATCAAGGTATGGGATATTGATAAGGGATTCTGTACACACAACCTCAAAGGACACGGTGGTGTTATAAGTGCGGTAAAATTCCATAATTACAAAGGCAAATGGTATCTTGCCTCTGGTGCAGATGATTGTCAAGTGCGTATTTGGGATCTTCAAGCCAGAAAGTGTATCGGTGTTCTTCAGAGCCACGTTAGTGTTATTCGTGGTCTTGACTTCTCGGCAGATGGTCAATTTTTAATATCTGGTTCTCGTGACAAAGTCGTTAATGTTTGGGACTGGAAAGCTAAAACACTTCGAGCAACCTATCCCATCTTTGAAACGATTGAAACTGTTGGTTTTATTAAAGAGAATGCTGATATCTCCAAGCTTGGTTCTGAGTGGAAAGATTCTGAACTATTTTATACTGGCGGTGACTCTGGTCTCGTTAGATTGTGGGATTTCAAGACAGGTAAACAAGTGTTGGAGCAAGAGCCCGAGAAGAACAGTAAACACACCATTTCCGATGTCATTTATAATACAAAGAACCAGACCTTAGCAGCAATTACAAATGATCAAAACATATTGATATACTCTGTTGAGAATAAACTAGAACGTATAAAGCAGATTGTCGGTTATAATGATGAAGTAGTGGATATCGCTTATTTAGGAGAAAGAGAAGAGTACTTGGCTGCAGCAACCAACAGTGCACAAGTGAGAGTGTATAATGTCGATACGCAAGATTGTGATCTACTTTATGGACACGAAGACATGGTTATTTCCATGGATAGATCAAAGGACGGCTCAGTGTTGGTGACTGCTTCCAAAGATAAAACTGCTCGTATTTGGAAGATTGATCTTGACGCATTAGACCATAAAAACAGATTTGTGAGTGCAGGTGTGTGTGTCGGTCATACAGAATCAGTTGGTGCTGTTGCTCTATCAAGAAAATCCGTCTCTTTTATGATCACTGGTAGTCAAGATAGAACAATCAAATATTGGAATTTGAGAGATTTGGACCTCGAAAACGTGGATGAGAACTATAGACCTAGATCGCTTTATACACATCAGGCACACGAAAAGGATATTAATACAATCTGTATTGCTCCTAATGATAAGTTCTTTGCGACAGGCTCGCAGGATAAGACAGCAAAATTGTGGAATGTCGATACGGGTGAGCAGATCGGTGTCTTCAAGGGACACAAACGTGGTGTTTGGTGTGCAAGATTTTCCCCTGTTGATCAAGTTTTAGCAACAAGTTCGGGTGATAAAACTGTCAAGATTTGGAGTCTCAAAGATTTCAGCTGTTTAAAGACCTTTGAGGGACATACTAACTCTGTCTTACGTGTCGATTTCTTAACAGCTGGTATGCAGCTCGTTTCAGCTGGATCAGATGGCTTGGTAAAGGTGTGGACAATCAAAACAAATGAATGTGCATCCACCCTTGATAATCACACCGAGAAAGTGTGGGCTTTGGCTGTTCGTAAAGGTGAAAACTTTGTTGCATCTGCTGGTGCTGATTCAGTTATCAATTTCTGGGAAGATGTTACATTACAAGAACAAGAAGACGAATTAAAATTAAAAGAAGAACAAATTATAAAGTAGGTTGAATCAACTCAAGATCATCTTTATTTTGAATCTAATTTTTTGTTCTTAGAGAGCAAGAGTTACAGAACTTTATACGCAAAAAGGATTACTTGAATGCAATCCTATTGGCTTTATCACTGGAACAACCTTTCCGTCTTTTAACTCTCTTTAGAGATGTTTATGAAGCAAGACCTGAACATGATCAAAGTATCACAGGATCTGAAAGTGTAGATAAGATTTTGACAGAATTATCTGCTGAAAATATCGAAAAATTAGTCGGGTACATCAGAGATTGGAACACAAACGCCAAACACTCCAATATTGCACAAATTGTTCTTCATGCCATTCTATCATCTCGCAGCTCTGAAGAGCTTGTTGAAATTCCCACTGCCAAAGAGGTTTGTTATAACTGCCATTGTGAATATATATAAAATACTCATTTCTTTTTTTTTGTTTAGTTGATCGATGGATTATTACCATACACAGATCGTCATTACCAGCGTATTGATGATTTAATTACTCAATCATTTATCATTGACTACACCCTTCAAGCTCAAAAATAAAATTATTAGAATCCGTACATTTTTTATTTAAAAAAAAAAAAGAATAAATAAGAGAAAAGAAATAGATTTGTAAATACATCCATATATACTTACACAAATGATAACATGTTTGGATAGTACTTTCTCTTATTCACTTCCTCGTGTTGAAATGAAACTAATTACACGGACTTTATTCTGCAAATTCTACATTTATCCGTTTTTTTTTTTTTTCTGAAAATAAAAATAGAAATAACAAAAATGGCTTGGTGAGCATAATAAACTTTATATTGAAGCAATTTATTATACAATTACAGAAAAAAAAAAAAAAAAAAAAAAAAAAAAAAAAAAAAAAAAAAGAGGATGTATGATTATTATTAAGAAAAAGTAGACTGATAGACAAAGATATCAATTATTAAAAATCTAAACACTATAAAAATAGGACGAAGGTATTTTTTTTTTTACTGCTTAGTACGGTAGGCGCTGCCCTTGGTGTTGCCAAGGCACTCAGCAACACTGACAAACTTGTAGTTCTTCTTTGACTTGATGTAGGAGATGACCCAAGGAACCAATTTCTCGGCAGTCTTCTTGTAGACATCGTGGTGGAGGGCAATGTGACCATGGGGCTTGGTGGTGGAGTCCTTCTCAATGACGCTCTTATAGTTGGCCTGTTCCTTGGAGATGCTGCTGACTTCACTGTATCTCCAGTCGTTGGAGTCAATATCCCAGAGAATGACCTTGTAGCCGAGGCCACCAAGGGTCTTGAGAGTGTTGCTATCATAAGAACCGGCAGGAGGACGCATGTAAAGAGGGTTCTTTCCGATAACACCACGGAAAACGGTTTCGAGGCGAGTCATTTCAGAGGTGACCTTGGAGGTAGATTGGCCAGCAAGTTCAGTGTGACTGAAAGTATGACTACCAAGCTGGTGACCTTGATCGTAGACATGCTTGATGACCTGCTTATAGGTCTTGGTACCAGCACTAGTCTTCACGCTTTGTTTCTCAACATCACTATATATATTTATTCATTGTTAGTAAGTTTAAAAAAAAAAAAAATGAAATAACAATTGCACTTGTAACTTACACCCAATTGTTGCCATTCATGAAGAAAGTAGCAGTAATACCTTCGTTCTTGAGGGTTTCGGCCAAAGCCCAAGTGTATTCGTAAGGTCCATCATCGAAGGTCAAAGCGATAGTGCCGGGAACTGAGCAAGTGGAGTAAATGGTAGCAGTGGTAGCCCTCTTTTCGAAAGGAGCGGGAGCTGCAGAAACAGCAGTGGCAATGGTAGCCAAAGTGACAAGGAGTGTAGTCTTCATTGGTTAAAAGATAAAAGATTGAATGTTTTTTTTTTAAAGGAAAGTAAATGGTTTTTCAAAAAAGTACAATTTGTTATGAAAGACTTGGATCAGCCGTATTTATATATTTTTTCACATAATTTTTACTATCAGATGCTACATGGTTTTGTGTTCCGATAGGAACTCTTCAAAGAAAACTTTGTACAATGTAAGGTTTTAAATTTAGATTAGTAGTTTTATCACCAGAAAGTAAAAACAGCCCCTTTGTTGAAGGAACTATAAGTAGGAATATCCGCGATCCGACTTCTGAACGTAAATGTAAGGTTGTCTCATTTCTCCTGGCTATTATAAACACACGGAGATGTAAAATTCAAACGCGCTTAATGTCAGAAATTACAATAACAGAATTTAGAATAATAGAAAAGAACATGCTTATTGTATATATAAAATGTGACAATAACCTAATTGAAGTTTGTTCCAAACCTTGTTGGTTGGATAATATTTCTTGTTTTGCTTTAGCTTGGCTTTTCCCTTTCACCTCTTTTTCTTGTATTTTTTTAATCCCATTTTTAAAAACCGAAATTACACTTTGATTTTACCTCCTTCCTTTCTTACAATCCTTTCAAGTATTGTCAGAAGGCATTGTTGGTATGATCTTAAAGTTTATATTGCAATTATTAAGCATTCGGATAAGATTTTGTAGTATCAAATTGATATGGTGTTGTAAATGATAGTTCTATTTTAGACTAAAAAGCGAGTTTTTTTTTTTTAGAGCATGAATCAAAGTGTAAATATTCGATGTATCTAGAAAATCTATCAGACAAAAATAATAATAGGAGAAATTGACAAACCACAATGGCAATACAAAAATTGGATAAGACGTCCATTGTTTCTTTTGGTACGACTTTTTTCGTAATGGCAATCAGAAACGTTTTTTGTATAAACATTTAAGTTGGTTCATATAAATTATTGTTACATAAAATGCATCGAAATTAGCGAATAAGAATCAGTACCACGTTTTTTTTTACTCTTGCCCGGGATATTACAATTAAAATTTCTATTTTCGGACCAACAAATCATTCAAAAAAGAAGAAAGAAGTTATATTCCTCTACAGTTGGAACCAAGGAGACTGGTCAAGATGGTATCACAGACCTGATCTTTCAAAAAAAAAAAAAAATAGTGATTTAAGTTTAGGACTTTTATGTTGCAATAAACAGCACAGTCCACTTTCACAAAGTCAAAATAATCATACACTCATTTTAATTAATAACATTTTTTTTTTATTTGAAAAATAGAATAAAGAATCGCTTTGAAACGGCGTTATAAAACCATACACTATTGTCGCATATATCAGTAACCGAAACAAAAAATAGAATACTATTTATAACCCTCAATGACACAAATAACATGATTGCGAAATTTTATTCAAATATATGCTATATTCAACTTTAATCATGATCAGCAGTTTACCGCTGCAGATCATACACAGGAGAAGATGTTATTCTTAGTATTCCTACGATATGCTATTATTATCATTTAAGAAAAAAAAAACTATTCGATGAACTATATTATTAAAAATAATAACAGAGAGAACCCTATAAAATGAATTTAATGTTACATAATCCATAGTGTCTATATTTAACTGCATAATATTGACATGATTTTTCGAATGGTTACGGCTACAAGCTCTTCATTGAAAGACCGTTCTTGTTTATTTTTATGTTTTTAATATTGGTAATACTCTTTAATCACAAATTATGAAATACACATAAACAGCAGTTCAATTTTGATCCAATGTACAAACATTTTTGAATATGTAAAGTTAAACCGTTTTACTAAAATAGAAAGGGTGTTTTTTTACTTTCTTTGTTTTCTTCCAACAGTTAGGGTAAATTTAGCTTAAAGTTATCATAAACGTCATATTAAAAATGTTTTTCGTAACACTATGCAAGCAAGGCGATATCTCCGTTTTTTTTTTTTTTTTCTTGTTTAAATGAAGGAAGAGAAGAGATAAAGAAATACTACACGTTGTATTTAATGCATTAAAAATGAATTGGCCAATAAAATGTAAGAGTTTTGATATTGAAACAAATGATATTTTTGTTCAATTTCACTTGAGATCACAGGCAATGCTAAGTACTCCGCCTCTATCAGTTATTTTGTAGACTTTCTGTTCGTTTACATTATTCTGCATTGATTTGAAATTAAAAATAGTAAAAATACATAGCCTGTTTTGTTCCCTATTACTACTCTACTTGGAATAAAAATGATACATTTGTAATCAGTTAATATCGTTCTATCTCTTATGTTTATGAAATGGCAATATCATATATTTATGAAGTCATCATATTAATAGTTTATACAACTAAAATATACGAGTACTTTTAGTAATGTCATACAGACAAAGGAAGAAGAGCAGAAATGCATTTAAAGTGCTCATTATTGCCAAGTAAATAATAAGGTTTGAAACGCTTATTACAGAGTTCTGACTATGACCATGATACTGTACTCACTAATAATTACGATGTATCATGAGTCTTGTTCGAGTTTCGTATGAAAGAAAAGAGAAAATAGATATATTCGT
>MU622285.1:231260-243897 GCA_025399235.1 Backusella circina FSU 941
CAACTAGGACCCTGAAATAGAATTGAGTTGCAACAGGATAGCCGCTTTTACTCATATCTATTTAGAAAATGATATTTCCATGTAATCACGACATTTACTTTTTTTTTTTTTTTTAAGTCTAACCTGTATCATTAGGGTAGAGTATAAACTGGAAAATGACCTCATAGAAGATGGTAATTTACTGATTTTGGACCTTTTATTTTCAAGAAAAGATGCATGCAGGCCACATATTGACAATTTAAATACTAAAGCATTGTTCAACTCATAGTTTTTGGTCCATATTTAGAAAAATAAAACCACGTCTTCAACCATACATATGTTGTTGTCTTCCACGTTTTTAGCTTTGATAATTTATGTAGAAATATGCAGCACTACAATCTCAACATACAATTTATGTTGCGATAAAACTTGGAAAATAAGAATATGAGAGATGGAAAATTAGTGACGTTTATAACCTTCGTTTTCATAAAAAAAAGTAACATGTAAACTTTACACTTATAATTTAAATAGTCTTTTCCTGTATCATTTCAAGTTAAAGGCTAACTTTTGGAAGCAGGAGGCTGAGTCATCGTCCAAGTTTCATTATATATAGGTCAATGACGTTTCATCATAGTATTAAAGCATGATTAAATCTATCCTGGCTCTTCCATTCTTTCCATACCATAATTTAAATATAACGAGTTTTATTGAGAGGTACTCGATTTACTATGAATATACCTTTAAATCCTAAATAAGACACTGAAATTACTCCAGTCTTTCCTCTTGCTATATCTATCCTAAAAAAAATAAAAATAAAAAAGCTATGTATAATGATAAACAAAAGACAAAATGTCGTATTCCAAAATAAATACTTGGTTTTATACTTACATCTTAAAATTGAAATTTCATTTAAAGGTATTCGAACTCACTATTGAAAATTTGAATGTCATTTAAAATTAAATGGTTCAACAAGAGTATTATTGTCCTCTGAAAAGTAAATATCGCAAGATGAGTTCGTTTGATAAGCAATAAACAGTCGGGTTTATACTTAATGTAGGCCTCGGTTGGACTGCAGTAGAGTCAATATTTTCAATACAGTTAAATACATAGTCTTGTGGCGATATACAATAGAGGAAGTAGATGCCTTCAATAAACCCACTATAAATCACCAAGAGGTGTCATACAAACGAGAAACAACGGCAAGTTTATATTTATTGTTTAGTTTTGTGCCATTGCAGTTCGCGTGTGATGTACTATTTCTCCAGCTGTCGTTTTGATATTTTTGAGTATCTGTTTAATTGATCTATATATATGAAAGAAATATACAACTCAATGCTACTGTTGAAATAGTATCAGATGTTATTAACATTTTGAAAGCGGTAAACATCAGCTTTTAGACTCAAGATGACAGGTTTATTTAAATCGGTGGCCTTCTTCAAAAACAAGAGAGCAGAAGAACCACTTTAAAATTTTGTTGCGAATAGAGATTCTTGGAATGCAATATTCGCATCTTTTATTAATTTGTTAAACTAGCTGGATATTATATTCATGTATACTTGAGATGATTGATATGATATCTAAGTAGTCTTGAGGAAAGCGTCTGAGTGATGCTCCAATGAAAGTAGAAGTTGATTACTTTGTATAGCATTGACTGTACATCGTTAGAAAAATAGACTACTCGATTCCCCAGAGTTACGCTTGCTATCAGTTTTCTTTTGGTGCTCTTGTTGTTTATCGCTCTTTATGTTGTTATTTATTATATCACTACTATTATTATCATTCGTGTAGTTGTTGTCATAAACAAGGTTATCAGGTAAAGAGATTGATTCTAGAACGAGTTGTCGATTTTCGTCTACTCTGATTTTTAACTCTTGAGTCGACTGCTCTAAATTACTAAATCTTTCTCTGTCTTTCTTTCGTAAATCATTTTCAATCGTTTTGAGTTGAACGAGGCGGCTGAGGGCATCGTTTGCTACAACAAGTGAGTTTATTACATGTTCTTTTTCCTTTAGATGTTGCTCAGAACGAGTATTTGATTGCTTCAACAGGTTTTTTTCTTGCTCCAGTAAGGCTATTTGCTGCTGGTTTTGCTGGTTTTCGTGTTGAAGCTCGATATATTCATTAAGTAAATATTCCATTCCTTCTTCGTTTAAAGACTTTAATTTCATCAACTCTTGATTTTCTTGTTTTAGTTTGCTTTCTTTCTTCATTCTATCTTCTCTCAGGATCCTATATGTTTCTTCTATCATTTGATAAAGCTTTTTATCTATTTTTATAATAAAGTTAATTGAAAATAAAATCGTAAATAAAAAGTAGCTTACTCTTATCTTCTTCGTCAAGATGAAAACCTGCTTTATTCAACTCTTCGACTTTTCCAGGTTCATTTCCACTTTTAACAAGCCATTCCAATGCTTTGTATTTATCAAGTGGTACATCCTTTTCATTTAAAAATAGAAGGCCAATATGTGACATAGCAATTGTATGATTGTTTTCTGCTGCCTTGAGGTAATACTCCATTGCGGTAGGATAGTCTTGAGAGACACCAAGACCATTTTCATAGAAGAATGCGATATTAAATTGTGCACCTGAATCATTTTGATTTGCTCCAAGTTGAAACCATGCGATGGCTTTAGAGTAGTCTTTTATCTTTGTCTTGTAAAGACAACCGATAAAAAAGAAAGCTTTTCTATCATTATTTCTTGCTTGATTAATTCAATTGAATAACAAGTAAAAAACCGGGTTTTTCTTCTTGTGTTTGAGTGATTTAAATATTCATGAGAGAGTCAATGGTGTATTTTTTTAAAAATTTTCAGCGGCAATTAAACTCTTCAAATTGAGAGAAAACTCACTTTTGCTATTCTCCTTTTTTTTTCCATTTTCCTTTTCTTTGTTGCTTAAATAAGTAAAAGCAATCGTGTATACGATGGATGAAGACATAAAACCACAAGTGTTGAAGGATGAATACTGGACGATGGACCGAGTAATACGTTGGCTTGAATCGCAGGATTTCCAAAGAGCCATCGACATATTCAAAAGTAAAGAGCCAAGAAATACAAATACAAAAAAAAAAAAAAAAAGCTTCAGTTTTATCTTATTTATTTTCATTTTAGCTAATAACATTTGTGGAAGGGCCTTTGTAGAGTTGGATACAAATTTCTTGTTATCTTTACCTAACGAAATCATGGCAGAAACAGAAAAACGTCGCTTGGTTTATGCTATTAAATCACTTTTACCTGTAAAATGAGCATTTTGTTGAATAATTGAACTAAAACAAATACTCATCATCCTCTTTTTATAATAGACTGACGATCAATACTATAGACCTTCTACTAGACAGAATAGACTATTAGGTGAACGCATGCCTTCTCAGCCAAACCTAACAGCCCAAACACCACTCATACCCGAAAGAAAATCTTCCAATAATGAACAAGTAATGGATTGGATGAAATCCTTTAATATACCAAAACGTCCCTTAGCAGCATCGACTGCAAGGCGTACTCAGCGTGTTCTTAGTCCAGTTAGTCCACGTATTCCACCAGAACAGGATGGTACATGGAAACTTGCACGTAGACGAGTTGCTCCTCCACCAATATCTCAATATTCAAATGTAAGTTACTTTGTTGCTTCTGCTTTTTATGTGTTTAAACTCATAATTCTATTAGGAAGTACAGCAAAGTATTCATGTCACAAAAGATTCAGACACCTTTCATAGTTTACAGGTGACGGGAATGCATGATGCTCGTTTGATAAAGAATTCGATTATTAGAAAGTTGGGTTTGGAAGGCAGTTGTGATAGATTCTATTTTTTTCATGAAAATGGCAAAAATACTGGTAAAGTAGTAGTTAAGATGAGAAGAAAACTTGACTTATAGACTATAATGATACTTAGATAAGCCATTGTCAGACAGCGAATTATCTCATTTGTGTCAAATATCAGATCACAGTTCAACGAATCGAATTCTAGTCAAGCCTCTTGATTATAAAATGGAACAATATAGAGCTTATTCTAAGGATGGAACAAATTGCTACGACTTTGCTGTTAAACCTAGTGGTTATCAAAGGTAAGCCATCTTGAAATGGATACACTTGATAAGAAAAATGATTATTTATATATTGTCACCAAGGCCACTTCATACAAGTAGATCACATCATTATCTTGGTCCTCATCCTGACCAATCTGGTACAAATGAGTTTGATGTTAATCGAACTCAATATTATAGTCATGGGCCAGCAAAAGTATCACCCATTTCATACGATGAAAACAAGTCTGATGGTTATTTCGATAAGAGATCTCGTAAACCATCAGTGGATTGGGCAATGGGATCGCAGTCACAGCGCAGTAGCACATCATCTACTGATACATCTCATCCCTCAGAGTCATCTACATCAGGTAAATCACCTGCATTGTGGCCGATTCACCAGGAACCGGACTCGTATGTTCCTCATCATCAAAAGGATGAAAACAGTGGTATGCAAAAATCACAGTCGTTATGGGCTATACCCCCTCAAACAAAGGCAAAGACTGCGCCTCAGAATGGCATGGTTCCTTCTTCATCTCTTTGGGCTGTTGCTCCTTCTTCTTCCACATCCGAAAAATTAAATCCTTCTCCTTCTTTATGGGCCGTGCCACCGCCAAAGACGGATGTTGCAAAGACGTCCTTGTGGGCGGTTCATCCTACAAAATCAGAGCCTAATGTACCAACTTTGAATAACAACAAACCCTCCCCTTCCTTATGGGCCGTACCTCCTACCAAATCTGACTCTCCCTTACCAACAAGTAATAAGAGCACCCCCTCTCCTTCTAGCTCGCTATGGGCAGTACCACCAAAGTCAGAACCACCCATGATTTCGCCTATCAACGCAAAACCCTCTCTATGGGCAGTCCCACCTTCGAAATCTGAACCCAATGTATCTCTGCTAAACAAGCCATCATCATCTACTTCATTGTGGGCTATACCACCACCACCCGAGCCGCCAATCCAGCAATTTGGAGCAGAAAATCTCAATTTACACCCAAGTATCTCTGGTGAGACAAGACGTGTCCAATTCTCGGATAATAAGGACCAATCAATGGAGAAGAAGATGGAGTCATTACAGATATCACCCAAAGAAGAAGGAGGTCTCTCTATTGATATTCCTGCCAAGCATGAACACTCTGAGCAACCCACACCCATCTCCGCCTCTAGTCTATCACCTATCAACGACCCCGATGTTGAAAACTGGGCAGAGCGTCCCACCGTTGAAAAACTTTACAAGGATATCGACAAGTACCTGCCTGGCCATGATCTGGACAAGGAGATCATTGTTGAAAACCCTACCATTGTCAATCAATTACCACGCAGTCGCCCTCTTCAGCACACGAAATCCATCCGTGTTGTTGCAAACGAAGCACATCGTAACTGGAGAACTGCCGTCAATGTCATCAAGGCAAATAACAACCTACTAAGGCGAAGAAGTACTAAAATGTGGCACCGCAACGTGGAACAGGTGAAGCCTGGTATGCGTGCCACCGTTGTTACAAATGACGTACCAAAGGCCAAAAAACTACAGTGGATTCAGGGTGAGTTGATTGGTAAAGGATCCTTTGGTAAAGTATACCACGCATTGAATGTCGAAGCAGGAGAGTGGATTGCGGTCAAGCAAGTGGATTTACCTACGACCAAGGCAGATTATTCAAACCCACAACTGCGAGAGACAAAGGATGCCCTCTTTCGTGAGATCTCCTTGTTGGAGGATCTTGATAACGAATATATTGTACAGTACTTGGGTTATGATGTGGATGAGGATGAGGGACATATAAATATCTTTTTGGAATATGTGCCAGGTGGAAGTATCGCCACGTGTCTCACTAAAACGGGTAAATTCGAGGACCCCTTGGTTCGATTCTTTACAAGGCAGATCTTGATGGGTTTGGCTTACCTTCATAATCGAAATGTGCTGCATCGTGATATTAAGGCAGGGAATATTTTATTGGATCAGAACGGTGTTTGCAAGATCACTGATTTTGGATTGTCCAAATTGAGTGGTCAGGAGAAGGCGTACGATCCTCATTCAAACAATTCAGTGATGCGTGGAACGGTCTTTTGGATGGCGCCAGAGGTCGTCAAGGGTACTAATTATAATGCAAAGGTCGATATATGGAGTTTGGGATGTACTGTTATTGAGATGTTGACAGGTGATCATCCTTGGTTGGATCTTAACATGTTGGCTGCTTTATACAGTGTAAGTAATAGGTTTATTATATGATTTATTTATTTACCTTTATTTCTATTGTTATCAGTTGGGTAAATATCAAGCACCACCTATTCCAGAAGGATTATCAGAAGATGCGCATGACTTTCTTTCAAAATGTTTTATTATGTAAGTGTTGTTATTGTATATATTGTGTGTGCATGTTTATTTATATATTGCCTTTTAGTAATCCTGAAGATCGTCCCACAGCGGAAGAATTACTAAACCATGAGTTTGTTCTACAAGATACTACTTTTGAATTTAAGGTTAGTCGATGTCATCTTTTTTTTTTTTTTTTTTGTAGCAATAATGATCTAATATTGTTAAAATGTATAGAAATATATGAAAAGAGTTGAACTTGAGCGGAAAGCATCAAGATCTAAACCTATTCCTACAGCAATTTAATTATATATTTATATTCTATATTAAAGCATATACACATACATCTTTTTCTTTTTACTTATTATTGTTATTGTTATTTTTCAAAAAAAAAATCAACTTTTATTTTTTTCCTTAATTTATGTATGTATGAGATGGGGAAAAACTACATATAATTGGATGGATAGTGTTGTCTTTGATAAGGATTATTATTATAACCATGATGCTGTTGTTGTTGTAGGTTTTGTTGAGGATGATGATATGGATTCATTTGACCAACGTACTGGTTATATCCACCACCACCACCACCACCACCAATGGAGCTGTATCGATTCAAATGGTTACCATTGTAGTTATTATTATTATAACTAGAGTGACCATGGTAACTCTGCCTTAATGGGGATTGAAATTGATGATTCATGTACTGGTTCTGTTGTTCATAGTGTTTAGAATGGTACTGAGGCATCATTGAATACTCATTGTGCGACCTATGCTGATACGGGTACATCGGCTGGTGATGATTGCCATACATGGTAGATTGGCGGGGTCTTTCATCTTTCATCGGAGGAAGAGAATGATGAGCAGCCGCTCTCATGTTGGGCATCGAATTATGACGTTGTCGTGTACGAGAGCCAGATTGATGAGAGTAGCCTGAAGGCATATGTTCTCGCTGATGATGGTTACTGGGATAGTATCTACTGTCGTCTTCGTAGCCTTTATTCCAGTATGGATCTTTATGGCGGTTGCTTTTATTGATTCCGGAGAGCCAATTACTTACTTTATGGCGTGTAGGCCAGCTCTGCTGGCTTGCATAGTCTGGGTGCTCGTAATTTCTACCACTAAAATAATTACGAATTCCACTAAACATTTTATTGTTTGAGATGAAAACAATGAAAGAAACAAAGAAGAAGAAAAGTAACGAAAAAAAAAAATAGAGAGAGAAGAGAATTATATATCGTCAGATGAGAAAAGCGGAATATAAATAATAAAAAGAAGAACCAAGCAGATCACCTTTTCCTACTATTTTTTTTTTTTTTATATATATAAAAGGGTAGCACGGTTGGTCTGAAAGAATAAAAAGGCTCTACTAAAAAATAATCTTAATTTAGTAAAGAACTGATTTATTTGTGTAAGGATAAACATTGCTTGTTTTGTACATTTGATAGAAATACAGTCGTTCCAACGCCAAAAGGCGGCTTTTTAAATGAAAAGGGGGTTAATAAATATTTCTAAAGGGCGGCTTTTCAATTCCCAAAAGGCGGCTTTTTTTAATTCAAGGGCGGTTTTCGATAATCCAAAGGGTGGTTTTTTTAGACCCAAAAGGCGCCTTTTCTTTTTGTTAAACTTCGTTTTTTTTTTTTTTTTTTTTTTCGAATAAATATGATGACTACTCGCTTTTATTATGAAGACGGCCAGGGAAAATTGGTTGATGAGGAAGGAAACGATGCGATGGACTGGGTTGAGGAAGCTACTCCTTTTCACTTAAGAACTCTGACTCGTATCACAGAGTATTGTAGAAAGCAAGAGGAAGAGGGGGTTTCCTCCGAAGATTCCTTGGGAAATCTTGATGCTGATATGGAGGAAGTCATAGCTATAGTTAAGAAGCAGAAAAGACTTCATCACAAATACTCAAACGAGCAAAAGCTCGCTTTTGTGTATTATAACCGAATTAAATTATTTAACGCAGCTAAGTCAGGGCGCTTAGCAGGCGGCATAGCCGAGAGAACAGCACAGAAATGAGCCAAGAAACTCAAAGAGGATAAGGATTGGAACATATTTGAAAAACAAACCAATTTGGTCAATAGACTAAAACCACAATTAGATGAGAGACATAAGGTTCACCTGTTAGAATTTTACGATAATTGTCCACAAGCACGGGGTGCTTGATGCAATGGAATCACTCACTCAAAAATTCTCTGATCTGACTTTGAAGAAAAGTACTGTTCACAACTTCCTTAAGAATGAGTGCAACCTTTCTTTTAAGAAGTTAACACGCTTGCTGGTTGCTAGAAATAATTCAGATAAGATCCAAGCTCGTAAAAATTGGGTCATCAAGTGGACTGCTACTGATATGAATTATTTGGAAAACTGTATATTCGTAGACGAGTCTGCATTTGATATAAACATGAGACCTCCTAGCGGATGGTCTGTAAAAGGAACACCCGCTATTACGACCACTCCAACCACTAAAGCTGTATCTCATACTGTATTAGGCGCCATATCAACAAAGTTTGTTGTTACTATGGAACTCCGTAATCCTCAAGAAGAAAGCTCTAAGCGAATTAAAATTGTTCACAGTGGTCGTAAAAGAAAAGCACCTACTGAAAAAAAGAAAAAATCTGGGGGTACAGAAACTGGCCACTACGTTAGGTTTCTCGAGAAGTGCATGGATGAAATGGATTTGTATCCAGAACTAAAAGACCATTATATTGTGATGGACAACGCGCCCATTCATACTGCTGACCGGATTGATGAAATGATTACTGAAAGAGGTTACAGAAGCATCTACCTCCCTCCTTATTCCCCTGAACTCAACCCAATAGAGAATTTCTGGTCCATTGTCAAAAATAAGGTAAAACGAAGTTCGTTTAAAGATGCTGAAGATCTAGCCACTCGTATCGCTGAAGCTTGCAATAACGTCCCTCCCGATCATTTGAATGCGTTTGCTCAACACTCTGTTAATTGCTTTGATATCTGCTTGCGCGGAGACCCTTTATAAAGCTTTTTAATAAAGATATAACTATTCGATTCTAAAACAATAAAGCGAACTTTGAAGTGAAAAACCGAAATTTGAAAAATTGAAAGGCGCCTTTTGGGTTTAAAAAAAACCGCCCTTTGGATTATCGAAAACCGCTCTTGAATTAAAAAAAGCCAATTGAACAGTTCTGGGCATCGGCAAAAGGCAAAGTGAAGTGCCACAAGCTTGAAGATGCAGAAACACTCCAAGACAGAGTTATTGATGCTGCAAATGAAATCCCTATCCAGCATCTCCAAAATATAAGTCAGCACTCAAAAGATCATTTTGTAAACTGTTTAAACCACATCCCAATCTAGATCCATAAGTTAAATCAATTTCACATTTTAAACTTTTCCTCATAGTTGAAACTCAATACCATTAATATGAGTTTAAATATAAGTCTTATAAGCTGTAGAATGTGCTACATTATAGCAGCTACATAGTTGTAGTCAAAGTGTATTCCTATTCGTTTCTAGTATAAGGTATGCAAATACCACAGGATCGATGCGAATGAACTGGTTGACACCATTGTCTGAGGTTACCACGATCAAGTCCTTTATATAACAGTCAAAGTTCTCCTTGCAAGAACTATTAATGAGGGTGCTATGAACAAAAATGACGCCCGCAAGCACATTAAAAAACAGTCGTTGGTCCAACCTTATTTGCGTTCTAATTTTAAATAAGATACACATTACCTGTATGCATTTATCTGAAAGTAAGAGAGAAGCAGAAATCAGTGACAAGAGCAAAATCTACTTGATGAAATCAAAAGTTGAAGAATTTTTGAAAATGTTCGAGACCTTCAAATTAAATTCTTGCAACGTAGATCTCCATAGTAAATAAGATGAGCATTTGCTGAAACTCGATGTAATTTGTCTCAAATTTGATATATTGACGTGTGAAGGATTTAATTTGAAGGTCTCGAACATTTTCAAAAATTCTTCAACTTTTGATTTCATCAAGTAGATTTTGCAATTTGAGTCCGTGATTGAACCATGACCAAACTCTACACCTGGTCCAATGTTGATTTTAGGTTCAGTTGATATTTCAGCAGAGCAAGTAATCAAAAGGTCGACGGTCTTCATTCCAATGATAAGCTTCAGTTTCGTAGCACCACCATCCGATTTTTCATATGTGGTACATGACATGCGATTCTTGTATCTAGAGGATTCGCCGGGAACAGAGAATTCAGTTGACTCGGAGTGTATATCAACCGAAGAGTGACGGCTGTACACTTCGCACGTAATAATAAGTAAAGTGATGCTATCGTGAAGCAACGCACCGCAGAATAATGGTGGTATTAATTCAATCAATTCAGATCTGAGCCGGAAATCGTAGTTTAGTAAGTCTAGTACCGTCGCATCAATTTCTTGATATGGCCCTAGCTCCTGCAAGAGTTTTGGAACAGTAGAGGCGCGTACAGTCATTTCGAGCTTGGCAGCGATACAAGCATTGTCTTTTAACACTGGTTCGATCGTATCATTTGATGAGAAAGAAATCCTTCCGTCAAAAATACCAGACGTGATATTATTTTGGAAATTAATCAAAGAAGTAAGACTAAGGGCAGAATCGTTTGTCATCAAAGCAAATGTTGTTGAAAGCTTTGTACGTTTATCGCAATCAAATACCTCCAAGCTGAATGGTTGACAGTCCACAGAATGTACAAAATGATGTGATCTTTTTCTTTGACTAACAGTTTGACCTTGCGTACCTAAAGCTTGCTCAGAACCTTCTTCAAAACTGAAGGCTTGCGGGTTCTCCGTTGGTATTTTCCTACAGTCTTGACAGAGCCCTATTTTATTTCTTGTGGAATGAATGGGCTTAAGACATTGCTTGCATTTCGATTTTGGTACCGTCAACATGGCTGCAGTTATTAAAGTTTGTGGAGAAGACTTGTGTTGTCTCGTAGAAAATATAAAAAGAATAAAAGTAAAAACAATAATAGGAATAAATTATAAGTGCTGTAAGGCGTTTAATTCCAATTTCCAAATTGAAGATCCAGATCATGAAGATCCAGATCCAAATGGGTTTGATTATGGGTTTGATTTAAGAGGAGGGCGGGTGAAAAGTAAGTGCAAAGAATAAATAAAGAGCTTATTCGAATGATTTATATTCCACTAATGAATGATTTAAAAATATAAGGACGTGTTATGTTTAGATGGTATTGTAGCATCTCATTTTGTGTGTTTGTAGCAAACACTGAAAATAACGTCTCATGAAACACATCAATTGTTCACATCGAGTCATTTTTATCATAAGAAATATACAACAAATACACTTCTATGGCTACTAATGCAGATAAAACATAGTATTACAACCCAATTCCTACTGTAGAAGTATAACTTTAGTAATAGTTCATACTGTTTTTTTTAGGATATTGAGAAAAAATTACAAATCAATGAGAAAAAGGGGAGAAAATAATTTAATCGAGAGATCTTATTTCATATAAACTAGGGTGAACTATTGTTTGATTTAGAAATAAAGCTGGTTCTAGCAACTCTTTTTATGAAAGGACCACTTGGGATTTTGAATAGAGTTTAATTTAGGAATTCTTGAGATGCTCAAGAGAAAATTGATTTTAATTCTTTCAGGGTAAATATATATATTTGAAGATGATATGATAACTTGCCACCTTTAATAAAGTAGGTCACAGTTAAAGCTGGAAATAGATCTTCAAGTGCTTAAGCCTACGATATTAGCCCTCCTTATTCATGTTCAAACTTTTCTCATAAAATATTTATCAGTAATTTGAAATTTTTTCTTATTTTCTTGAAAAAGACAGATCGTCTCGAGCTTTTCCAGGAGAGTATATTTTGGAATTCAAATACCGTCAACTTTATATTTTCTGATATGGATGTCATCTTTGGAATGGTAGAGTGTTTTTGTAATTCTCCTTTCTTTATGCCCATACATTTGAACTCCCTTATAGTAGCTGATTATGAGGATGTCTTCATTTATTCATAACACACTTTTTACTAGTGTTGAATACTACTTTACTTGTACAAATGCCATAGTCTACCTGAAGGAAACTGAGATCCATTCGTCGTGACAAGCATGAAAATAAGGTAAGTGCCTACAATAATTTAATAGTGCTCTAGGCATTCCGATTAATAGATATTTTATATAGGAATCATATACTACTTGGTGGATGGTAGAACAAGATTAATTGATGTACACCGAGAGGTGTTTGAGTAAGTAAAGGGCATCCAAAATCAGGTTCTCTCCCCCCAAGCAAATCTTTTTCATCAAGTACATATTCGACAGTATGTAATGTGAACTTAGTACACATGTACACACTTATATGTAGTTGTG
>MU622286.1:0-29574 GCA_025399235.1 Backusella circina FSU 941
AAAAAGTTTATGACCCACGAGGAGGAAATCATGGCGACCCCATTAAGTCTTTGAAGGAAAAATATTGGAGTTGGAAAGCAAATGATGATGACTGGTTAGACTACAAAGTTATCTAAGAAAACACCAACACAAACAGAAACATTATACTGTGGAGTATCCATGTGCGCGATTACAGAGAGACTGTAGACTAGTGCCAAACTAGACTTTTTGCCGAAAGATACATGCGTGTTGAGACAGCAGATGTTATTATTCATTGCGAGAAAAAGAACCTCATGATAATATCAAACGAATAAAGAAAAGACACAAGAGGAGGGGTATTTTACCTATCAAATTTTGCATTATTTTATTTGTTCGTGTTTAACATTGACTTGATCAACCATTCATTTTATTTTTTTTATCAATGACACTTTAAGTTTAAGAGTGTACTCGTGATAGTGCATCATATTATCACATCTTTATAGAACAATGCTTCTCTTACACTCTATCATCACTGTTCGTAATATGCACGAAGTACTTAATCATAGATTCTGTTTAACGTAAGTTAAAATTACTACAGAACTATTATCACTTTGAGTTGAGTAATCAAGTCTCGTATTATAAATATTTGATTTGTGTACAAGTTATTTTTGGGAATTTTTGTCAAGATTGCTCAATATAATAAATGTCGATATGGATGGAGATGAAGACCACTTTACACTCGTGGATATAGGATGTATTTATGATAGGCTGTTCTTTTGCGATTGGGTTTGATTGTATTATACTCTAAAGGGAAAACAACGAATATGATCTAGTAACAAAAGGCATACCAACAAAAAGAAACGAGGGAATGATGGATAAATTTTATTGAGGAAATGGACAACAAAAAAAAAGAAAGTCCAGACATTTCCTCTCAGCTAAATTGTATCTTTTAATTTATTAAAATAAAGATCTGTCATCGCCTTTTTTTTCATTATAATTGCTTTTTCACTATATGAGTACGCACACATATCTACCCTTTATACATCTTCACACCTTGACTCGATGAATCTTACCATTGTACATAGTTGAGAAAATCTAAATAATAAAATGTGTTTTTCTGATGTCAGTTAGCGTCGATTGAAAGTTACCGTGTGAAAAAACACACTTCTTGGTAAATTGATAACCTAAAAATCTCTGTTGAGGTAGTACCTGAGATTGATAATATCAACTTCACTCCTTTTTTATTGAATTTTTCTTTCTTTTGCTAAAGTGAATCACTCAAGTAAGTTATGAATTCTTTTAGTAGCATTAATTGTACTTGGACTATTAAAAAGAGAAAGCAAAGAAAGCTTATAGTAATAAAGTTTTATTCAGAAATATGAGCGTGTGACTATGAGTTTGGGTATCTCTTTTTTCCCACGGTATGCGAATTGTGAAATGAACAGCTCGCCAAAAAATAAAATAAACCACTTCTTCTTTTTAATTTTCACTTCTTTTTCTTTTTTTTTTTTTTTTATTATTATTTATTCTAAAAACAATCATGCTACAATTACATAGATTTAAATGGGCTATCAAGCCTATTTCAAAGCCTTCCTTATTGAGACACTATTCCACTATTCAAGGTAAATGGAATCCATATTTAGAATAAGCTTTATATAAATATATATTGACACACATTCTTAGATCGCAAGCCCTTGTTTGAAAAGATTCTTATTGCCAATCGTGGTGAAATTGCCTTGCGTGTGATGCGTACTGCCAAAGATTTGGGTATCAAGACAGTCGCAGTGTATAGTGAGCCTGATAGTCATGCACAACACGTTAAAATGGTAAAAAAAAAAAAAAAAAAAGAGCGAGAAAGAGATTTATTTAGAACTTACTTCTAGGCCGATGAAGCTTTCTTGATTGGTCCTGCTGCCTCTGCCGAAAGTTATCTCTGTATGGATAAGATCTTGAATGTGGCAAAGATGACAGGTGCTCAGGCAATCCATCCTGGTTATGGTTTCTTGTCTGAAAATGCCGACTTTGCGGATCTTGTGACGGATTCCAAAATCGAATTTATTGGTCCTTCAGGAGATGCTATGAGATCAATGGGTTCAAAGAGGTATATATAAAAACAAGACAAGAGAGAAAGATATCAAAAATAAACAAATAACTTATATACAAAAAAAAAAAAAAGTGAATCAAAGTTTATTATGGAAAAGGCCGGTGTTCCTGTCGTTCCTGGTTACCATGGTGAAAACCAAGACGTAAAGTTTTTAAAAGAACAAGCCGAAAAGATTGGCTATCCCGTCTTGATCAAGGCAGTCAAGGGAGGTGGAGGTAAGGGCATGCGTATTGTGCGATCACCAAGTGAATTTGAAGAGATGCTGGAATCTTCCAAACGTGAATCCATAAAGTCATTTGGCGATGACAAGGTACTCGTTGAGAAGTACCTGGAGAGACCTCGTCATGTTGAAGTCCAGGTCTTTGCTGATAAGCATGATAATGTCGTTCACTTGTTTGAACGTGATTGTTCCGTCCAGAGACGTCACCAAAAGGTCATTGAAGAGGCTCCTGCTCCTGGTTTGACTGAAGAGTTGAGAGCCTTGTTGGGTGCAAAGGCAGTTGCTGCTGCTCGCGCCGTCAACTATGAAAATGCTGGTACTGTTGAATTTATTATGGACAATGTGGATAAACAGTTTTACTTTATGGAAATGAATACACGTTTGCAGGTAAAAATAATTGTGATATATTTGATCTGTTGATGATTACTCATTTTTATTTTCTGAAAGGTTGAACATCCCGTGACAGAGATGGTCACAAATACTGATTTAGTGCGTTGGCAACTTGAGGTGGCTTCAGGAAACCCACTTCCAATGACACAAGATCAATTGAGATTAACTGGTCATGCATTTGAAGCAAGAGTTTATGCTGAAAACCCATCAAAGTAAGTTTGATATATACTCCTCTTTTTTTCCCTCCCTTCTTCCTCCTTAAACTCATCCATTGCCTTTTTTCTTTTTTTTTTAAAAAAAAAAAGTCACTTCCTTCCCGACACAGGTCTCCTCTTTAACGTCCGTACTCCCCAATCAAATGAAAACCTTCGTCTCGAAACCGGTTTTATCCAAGGGGACAATATCAGTGTCCACTACGATCCTATGATTGCCAAATTAGTCGTGCACGGTGAAAACCGTAATGACGCCCTTCGCCGTTTCCGCCGTGCCTTGGAAGAGTACCAAATTGTTGGACTCAATACCAACATCTCATTCATCAAGTCTGTTGCTGAACATAAAGCATTTATCAAGGGTGAAGTGGAAACTGGTTTTATTGAGGAGTTTAGAGATGATTTGTTCAAAAAACCAGAGGTACCTGATGCTACTACATTAGCCATGGCTGCTAGTGCTATCCGACTTGGAGAAATTGAAAATGCCACCAAGAACAGTAAAGGTAAAATGATGATGGAAAATAGTGATTTTTTTTTTTATAGATATATACATATATATACTCATCTATACCCATCTATACCCATATATATATATATAGCTTTAAATAATCCTTGGTCTAGTATTAATGATGCTTTCCGTATCAACTCTGTTAATCATAAAAAGATTGAGCTCAACATCAATGATCATACCTTTGAAGTGGTTACTAATACCAACCAAAACCAACCTGGATCTGTTGACATGAAGGTTATTGACAAGTCAACCAACGAAACCCTAAAGTCCTTTATTGGAGTCAATAGTCATTTAGATGAAGAAGGACTGATTGTCTCTTCTATTGATGACAAGATAATCAAGAGCAATGTTGTCGTTCATGATAATGAAGTAGTGGTCTTTGATGAAGTGAGTATTGTATAACTGATCCATCTATATATTTTACTCATCTATTTGTCAATACAGTTTGGTCGCACCACTTTCGAAATCCCCACACCTAATTATTTAGACGTATTAGAAGGTGCACAGGGTGCTGGTTCAGTCAAGACACCTATGCCTTGCAAGATCTCCCAAGTATTGGTAAAACCTGGCCAAATGATTGAAAAGGGAGCCACCTTAGTTATATTAGAGGCCATGAAGATGGAGCATGTGATAAAGGCACCTGCATCAGGCAAGGTTGATCAGATTCTATATAATGTGGGTGATCTCGTTGCCGAAAATAAGAGCTTGGTTACTTTTGCCGAAGAATAGACAATGATTATATATAAGTAAAACATGTAAAAGAAGTATAAATAATAAATAAAAGTCGATTCTTTTTTTTTTTTTTTGTTTCGTTCCGTCAAACTGCAACAATACTGATGTTTATAGTAAACAAACAATATAACTAAAATCAGATGATTGTTTTTGTTTTTAATAAAACAGCGCTACGCCATTTATTATGATTAAAGTGAATAAGAATTCTTTTTTTTTGGGGAGGTAAAATGAACCGGTGATTTCAAAGTAGGTCAACTGCTTTAAAATGAACATCTTAAAAAGGAATTTATCATTTTTCAGAAATGATTCATGATTGACAGTTTGTTTCTTTTTAAAGTATACAAAGTTGCTGCATTGAAATAACCTTTATACATTCTTTAATGACGTTTGATAGAAAAAAAAAAACCACTGTTTAAGCCAACTAAAAAACGATCTAGACTGTTTAATAGTTGAGATGCATTCAGAACAGCAATACAAAAAAAAACCAAAGAAACAAAGGTCGTACATAAACGATACGCTGTAATCTCACGAAGAATAGTAACTCAATCAATAACCACAATAATCAAAATCCAAGTGCCTTGCATGAACATGATCCGTGTATTTGGGATTGGTCTGTCTCGTCCTGTTCATTATTTTTGCTACTAATTATATATTCAATTATCTTAAATATATTAAATATTAAATATATCATTTTAATCATCCAAATTTTATTTACATATCTTTGATCATTCATATTAAATCATGATAAAGTAGTGCACATTGAAATGAAGTTATATTTTTACAAACTGAAAGAAACTATACTATAAAGCACTTTACAATGATCCGTAAAAAAAAGTGCAACCAAATACAAAAAAGGAGAGAAACCAATTAGTGGATAAAGCTTTAATTAAATAACAATCGGCCAAATACTGTTGCACCAGAATTTATTATATATTTCTGTAAAGAGAATATTCTTTTATTGTTTTCTGGAAATGTACGATTAAGACAAGGTATATTGGTTTGTATATCAAAATAATGAATTGAATGTATTGTTGTTAAATACTAATATAGAATACAAGCAATGTGTAACGAGATACGTTAATTGTATGCATATACTACTCTTTACAATAAAGAAATAGATATTATAAAACAAAATGAGGTCACTTTTTTGATTATGAATAAAAAGCATCCGTCAATTACCAGGTTAAGTTTTATAAAAGCACATTGGTAAAAATAGTAATCATTATTGCTATTAAATAGAACCAGAATGCTCCCTCTGCTTATTATTTTTCGCTAAAGAGAGAGAGAAAGAAAAAATAATTCATTTCTACTTTGAATAGCAAGTATTGGTATGTTCACTGAGACAGCATAAACGTTTTGGCGATCCACCGTAAGTGATAGCATCTAATTCCAATGAGAATATCATGATTTCAACAAATTAATATAATTGTGGTCACTGTTTAGTATATTGAGCAAAGGTCTTAAATATACTTTTTAATGTTAAAGAATAAACAAATAAAACGATACAATTTATTATTATTATTGACTTTGTATGATGACATTTATTATTATTTATTATTATCAATATGGTGTTTATTAGAAAATGACTTTGTTTTATTAATAAAGCATAATTTGCTTTTGATAGACCCGACAACTGCACACTTTAAGCCCCGATAATAATACTTAATGAATAATAATAGAATATACAATATCATCTAAGCCCATTCATTATGCTTATTATAATGTTGTCAGTACTGTTAATATCTAATAGAGAGAGAGAGAGAAAGAGAGAGAGAGAGAGAGAGAGAGAGAGAGAGGGGAAGTCACATTATCATATAAACCAAAGAGGGGTTGGAGGAGAAGAGAAGAAAAATAACATAAAAGGAAAGATGGAATCAACCTAAATGATCAGGAGAGCCAGAAGTGATTATTTATATCTAATATTAGTGACCACCCACGCTATTTTCCTCTTTCTCTCTTTCTCTTTTCTTGCTTTTTTCTTTTTTCTCTTTTTGTTTCTTTTTCTTTTTCATTCACTTTCTCTCTTTATATATCGACTTTTTTTTTTTTTACTATTGAAATAACCTTCCCTTTTTTTTTTCTTTCTTTTTTTTTTTTTTTTTTTACTATATTTAAACTATGCGACAAGCAAGCCTTACAAACATCCTTCACCGGTCCAAGCAAGTCTTTTCCAAACTAAACCATAAGCGACACTCCCAACAACCACTCGACAGCACACAACTTTATAAACTAGGCAATCGCCTACTCTTTGGACGCCACAATGAAACACAAAACCAACCCTTAGCCATTTCGTACTTTTTAAAAGCGGCCCAGTTGGGAAACGCTCGAGCTCAGGGCGTATTGGGCTTTTGTTATGAATTTGGACTCGGAGTCGAAACAGATTTTGTAAAATCAGAGGCATATTATCTAAAAGCAGCTAAACTAGACGACGGACTGAGTATGGCTCGACTGGCTTTTTTACGCAAGTATGGTCGACCTAATGTCAAGATTGATCGTGCAGAGGCAGAGGAATGGACAGAGAAGGTGCGCCATCGTCCCAATGCCATTCAGTGGATTGTCGAGGCTGCTTCGCTTACGGGCGATCCTGCTGCCCAGTATGTGCTCGGTGTGTGTTACCATGATGGCATCTCTGTTGCCAAGGACGAACAGGCTGCCTTTCGATGGTACAAGGCGAGTGCCGATCAAGGCAATGCGAGAGGTCAGGGTATCCTGGGCTACTGCTATGGCGAGGGCTTTGGTGTTGCTAAAGATGAGGTGGAGGCCATGAAGTGGTATCGTCTTGCAGCCCTTCAGGGTGAGACGGTGGCCATCTACAATGTGGGTTATTGTTATGAAGATGGCATTGGTGTAGACAAGAATGTCGACGAGGCCGTGAAATGGTACAAGCTGTCTGCAGAGCAGGGTAACGCGTTTGCGCAAAACTCTCTAGGTTACTGCTACGAGGACGGTATCGGTGTACAGCAGAATTTCAAAGAGGCCGCCAAATGGTACAAGCTATCTGCAGAACAGGGTTACCCTTGGGCCGAATGTAATCTGGGCTATTGTTATCAAAACGGGATTGGCACAGCTAAAGACGATTCATCGGGTGCCTACTGGTATCGCAAGGCTGCCCTTCAGGGTCATGCCCGAGCCCAGCATAATCTGGGCTTTTGCTACCAAAACGGTATTGGCATTGAAAAGAACGAAAAAGAGGCCATCAAATGGTATCGTCGTTCAGCAGAACGGGGTAATATTTTTGCTTACCACTCTCTCGGCTATTGTTATCAAAACGGCATTGGAGTCAAAGTCAATGAACGGGAATCCGTATTCTGGTATTATCTAAGTGCCGAAGAAAATCATGCACCCGCGCAACTCTCTTTGGGCTATTGTTATCGTAACGGTATCGGTGTACCCAAGAATGAAGGTGAGGCAGTAAAGTGGTTCCAGCGTAGCGCAGAGCAAGGTAACGCACTTGCACAAAACTCGCTGGGTTTCTGCTATGAGGAAGGGCTCGGTATTACCAAAGACATGACGATGGCCGTTCACTGGTACACCAAATCCGCCAAACAAAACAACCCGTGGGCACAGTGTAACCTAGGCTTCTGCTATGCAAATGGGATTGGATTAGAGCAGAACAACGTCAAGGCTGTCTACTGGTACCGCCAGGCTGCTGCACAGAACCATGCACGTGCCCTAGATAAGCTTGGCACACATCTTTTGAATGGTGTTGGTGTTGAGCGTGACCTAAAGACAGCGTTTGAGTTATTCCAAAAGGCGGCACAGGCTGATCATGTTGCAGCTCAGTATCATTTTGCAAATTGTTTTGAAAAGGGCTTGGGCTGTGAGGTGGATTTGACACAGGCAACGCATTGGTTCGAAAGGGCTGCATTGGGTAAGTTGAGAATTGTTTACCTTTTTTTTTTTTGTTTATTTATATATTTTCTATTTATTTAGCTGGTTGCCGTAATTCACATGAAAGATTAAGAAGATTGATTGTACGGGAATGTTTGCTTTCGCCTGCCAACTCACCGTTATTATCAAACGATGACGACTTTGGCTACGGTGGTTTAACTATTGGTTATAGTGCGCCGGCCGCATAAACAAAAAGGGACTCCCTTTTCCTTCCCCTCCTTTTTTTTTTTTTTTTAAAAAAAGAACAACTACGCGCAACATATTCAAAAGTCATACACACACCATTTCACACACAACACTCCCTTGATACCTTTTTTTTCATATTTTGCATAATATTAATAATAATTCTAATAATAATACCACAATTCGTAAATAATAAATAGTAAACATAGCAAATAACAATGGTATTTATTTATTTTTTTATCTCTCTCTTTCCTTCGATTTTTTTTTTTTTTTTAGAATATGGTTCAGCGACAATCAAAAGTCTCCAACATGGACCTTATTAAAGGTCATCTGCACTCCCTCACAACAGCCACCCTCCTCTTCCTTTTCAAAGACAACAACATCTCGTTGCTCTTGAACCTCTTATACCACTCAACAAGAGTAAAACTCATCCACACACACAACAAGCGCTCAACAAGAGACAGAGGCATCCTACACTTGGGCCTGGCACTGTTATCCATGTTGGCACTTGGAAAACGTAAACGAGTCTCCAAGAGATCAGCCTTCTTTGTACTGAGTCTAAGCAGTATGGGGCATGTACTAAATGCGCATCATCACTATGCCGATATTATGGTTTCATTAACAAGTCTGGCAGGTTGGTCGGTGTGTGTCCAACAGACAGGTCGATTTTTTTAATTTTTTTCAGTGGGTTTACGGAGGCCTTTTGAAATATGATAATAGACCAGAGTAGAGTCTGGACAATAAATAGCCAATGTACATCTGCTTCTTTTTTTTCTCAAATTAGCCTTTTAAATAGTGTATTATTCTATTTTTATATACCTTTTAATATCCTGTTTTAATGCGTTAAATATATCTGATAAACGATTCAATGTAAACTTGTCTTGCTGTAAAACGGGTATGATGACCAACTCTTCTTGTGTGCCTGGTTCATGTCCTATTATTATACATTTGTTGATGCCAGCGATTGGCTTGTATTCTACGTCTTTCCATTTTTTCATCAAGACAAGGTCGGTGTATACTCGTTGCGTGAGTTGGATTTCGTCTTGAGAGATGTTTAATGAGATTGATTCGATATCTTTGAGCTATTATAAGGATAGATCAGTATGATATTTTTTTATCTCGCAAAGAATAATAAGAACCTTTGTTTCAAATGTCATTATTTCGCTGAGTTAAAGAAGTTTAAGAAGAGAAGAAGGGTCAAAAAAGAAAAACTTTTCTCTGCTGACAACATTTTATATGCACGTGACTGTATTCAATGACCAATCAAATTAGATTTATTAACTGAAGCATTTAAAGAAAGGAAAGGAAGAGAGAGAGAAGAGAGAGAATATACTACTGTTTTTTTCAAGAAATTGAGAAAAAGTTACAAATGAATGAGAAAAAATAAATAATAATTGAGAAAAATAAGGAGAATTATTGAGAACAGATAATAATTGTATAAAGACAATCCATAGAGTTGTCAATACCATGAAATGGATGGAAGCACCAGTAGAGGCCATAGTAGCATAGCATAGAGATCAGCATAGTGGACAAGTAGAGGAGGATATAGAGGGTTGAAATATTTTATTTTGGCTGTTAAATCTATTGTAAAATAAGGAATATATGTATATATTTCAATCAAAATGAATAAACAACACTTGTGGTGAGTCTAGGCACTTTTTTTTAGAAAAAATAAGCATGAAGGGATATAACTAACTACGACTCTAATGAGCAAACAGGAACTCTTATATATAAAGGAATGAGTGTATATATAAGTAAACAATAGTAATACTACTACTACTAATTATATAAAAAAGTTAATTAATAGTAAAGCGTATATAATAAATGGCCTTTTTCACTGTCCCTAACGATAAATGACAACCTTCTTGTGTCTATCAATACATTGATTTAAATAAAGAGAAAAGGAATGTATGCAAATTAACAGTCCCAGCATTTCATGTTTAATCAAAATTGCATGATTAAAGAAGGGTGTAAAATAGAAGGCAATGTCAAGTTTGCATAAAAGAAGACATAATAAAGATACGTTTTATTAAGAAGTAGAAGACATTACCAACGTATTATATACACAAAAAAGGAGTTCAATCGATTCATAGATCATTCGCCACTGACTCATTTTCATATAGTATCAATACAGTCAAAAAAATAAATACATCCATATTATAAATAAAGTGACAAGTAATGCATTCTAAAGAGTTAAAAAAGAACGCTTTATTATTGATAGAATAAACAAGAGAAAAAGACATGTTCATTCGAAGCTTATCTCTTCACAGAAAAAGGGTGACTGTCAAAATAACACCACTGCTATTATACTCAATTTAAAAAAAAAACACTCTATTGCCTGTTTCTTTTCTTTTTCCAAGAGTCAATACTATGATTTATGAAACTAAATTAGAGTTGCATATAACCCTTTGGAGATAATCTCTATAATTATTAATAAAATATCATGGAAGAATCAAAGAAAACTCTTTTTTTTAGAAAGTTAAAACTAAATGCAATATTTGAAAAAGAAATGGAAGCCTTTAACAAAAAAAGAAAGCTAGTTTTTAAAATGAACAAATGAGCAATACAAAAAGGATTAAGTGGATAGAACGGTACAAAAAAAAAGGCTTAATCATGTTTGAGGTTCATTTTTATTCATACAAAGCCTTTTTAAATAAGAAAAATATTTATTCCAAAATAAAAAAAAGTTAGCTCCCAGCGGGAATCGAACTCGGAACCTTAGATAACACCTTAATAGAATCAGTCCGTATTAGACCGCTATACCAGGGAGCTCAATTGTACACTACTGGAAATTTTTTAATTTGGTGTGATTTTTTGGTAATAAACAGTCACTAGTACAAATTCTGGATAATAGAAGAATAAAAAACTTTATAATACAAAGTATACTAAACACTATATATTTTTTCTCTATAATCGAGTAAGTTGGTATATAACTTTACAAAAAAAAACAGGGTCATAGAATATGGATTATGAAATTCTACATACTTGATAATATATACATATATATATACAATACACATTCTCTTTATTCAGTAATGACTTGTCTTGAAGTGTTATTCAAAAGTAGGGTTTATTTTTTTTTTTAAAAAAAAAAAAAAGAAAATAACTTTTATTACTTGACTTGTCAACTAGTGAAGACCATATGTATGTATACCAGAAGGGAAATAAATAAAAAAAAATAAGTGAGTAACCCATTAAATAGACATAAATAAAAATATAAAAACTTACAGCATCGACAAGCCTATGGGAAGAGCCGGCAATGGGTGAGAGTAGCGGGTTATTTGACTATCCCAGATGGTAAAATGGAAGCCAGGAGGAGAGTCTACAAGGGATCCAACAAATAGCCTGAGATAGATAATTAGTATTTACGTAAATAATGCTTTAGAATAGTAGTATGAACAACGTTAGATGAGTATCCACATCTGAGTATGCCAAAATATAAATAAACAAATGGTAAACCACATAAAATTAGGTCTAAGCAAATAATATAATGTCTATTCATACTTTTTCCCTTTAATAAAGTTATTTACACTCCCAAGCCCATAATCTTGTACATTATATCAGCATCTAAAAAATAAAAAAAGGTCAATAAACAGCTTTGAGCATTCTTTTGAGATGAAAGCGAATATGCTCTTTGTTTGATTTTAAAAGTCAGAAGAGGGGATCAGCAACAAAACGAGAAAGACTTTTGCAAAAAAAAAAAAAGTCTCACTTTTCATTTTTCAATAAACTTTACAACAACAAACTAAATGGACAAAGAATTGTGTCAACCCATTCTAAAAGCATTAGGCACCTTTGACTATGTAGCAGCAACAAAACTCATAGCTAAACTCACCAAGGTACGAGAAGACGAGTAGTGAAGCAAATGACCTACCTTATTAACCTTCCATTCTTTCTGTAGCTCTATCAACCCATGGGTACCATCTTTTCAAAGTTGAATACTTGCGAGAGTTCATTTACACAATTACTCTTTTTACGATCCCGTTGGTTTGTAATGAGAAAAGATACAGTATGTAAAAAAAAAAAAATCTTCCTCCCTATTGCTTGTTTGTGTATTCAACAATTAGGAAAAAAAAGTCAGTAGAATTAGTGTACGGCAACCTAGTGGCAGACCTACGACGAGAAGTGGCCTATATTGAACAGAGTGCATTGGATGATTCGGATAAATATCAGCTTTCTGCGATTATGATTGCACTGGAAAAGCTGTGTCAAGTGAGAAAGGAGATGATCAACATGTAAAACCCATTAGAGTACAAACCTGTCATTTTTATATACATCGACTGTTAACAACATATATTAAATACAGTTATCAGGCCATTCTAGCTCAATCCATCAAGGGTGAATTCAATGATATATTAAGCAAAATTGTAGAATTACAAAAGACAGCAAAGGGACTGGGCAATCATTTAGATATTTTGGGTATTGGAGTGGAAAAGGAGATCAATATCTTGACATCGTTTTTAAGGGCAAGGAAAGCTATTGTGGACTATGCATTTCAGGATGCGTGTATTGCATTGTATACAAGTAAACAAGATTTGATGGAATGGAAGAAGCTTTGTCAGGAACAGGATTATCCAGAGGTATTTCATAGATTAGTATTTTCTTTTAAGATCAAATGGATTGATGTATTACTATTATTATTAGAAATCATCGAAATCTGAAGATGCAAAAGAGACTTCTTCATGGCGTTTTACGCTCTTTGGAGCACAAGATGTAAAGTAACAAGATAGATATATAAATGCATTTCTTCTTCCATTTATTGATTATTTCTCTCTCATTTAGAATAAAGTGCATAAATATGGAGACACATGGCCCAATACAATGCGTTGGTACAGTAAAGTGTTGGGTAATATCACTGCAAAGATGACACTCTACTTTAATTCAATTCTATTGGAAAAGGAAAGCATAGTAACAGATGATGATCCTGAAAAGGCATTATGGAAGGGTTTACCCATTGATTATAATGAGCAGTAAGTGTATATATCTCCCAATGATTGTCATGTTGCTAATTTCAGTGTAGTATATCCACATTTAAAAAACGGTTTGGGCCTCATAGTATCGGTCTTGTCTATGAAGTAACGAATGGCATTCCATTTCATCCACATGGATATGTATGTCCAGACTCAACTTATGAAGCACCTCAAGGCATCCATTCATTTCCCTTTATTTACTGTTATCCAAAGGTACGTGGGGGAGGTACATTTGTATATATATATATGACCAACTAACACACACTTTAGGAAGCACCCAATAAACATCTACCCAGCATCATCTCCATTATCCAAGGCAGTAAACATAAACTCAATGATCCCAAGGCAGGACCTGTGTACTTCTTTGATAACACAGTAGGTAGCACCTATTACTTGATGCGAGTGGATGAGCATGTAGTATTGGTGATTATCTATCTGGATCGACATGTTCATCGTGAGATAACTACAATTGAGTTTATGAATCAAATGGTGACGTTGCTTAGAGGAAGTACTGTTATTGAAGAATTAATCACTTTAGACTAATGTATTTTTATTAATGTTATTATTAAAATGATTGAAGCTAAATAATAATAAAAGAGCGAGATGAGTGATGCTTGTTTAAGGAACTAATAAAAAAAGAAGAGTACTTACTACAGCGCAAATGGTATCTATAGAATGTGTAATTCTATCATCTTCAAGTATAAAGGAGAAGCGTACTTGACGGGTTTTATCAATGACGAAAGCGGCTCTATATAGATATTCAAAAGAAAAGAGGGGGGCTTTGTTAGTAAAATAAAATAAAAAGTATCCTCGATCAATTTATTTTTTACCTATAAAATAAACCTGTTTTTTGATTCATAACATTAAAATGACGTGAAAGAGAGCGTGTTGTGTCTGCCACTAAAAGAAGTAATGAATATATAATATTGAATGAAATAAACACTAATATACTATTTTACCAAGTGGAAACAGTGGTGGACTATTTAAACCTTGATTTGCATAAGCTAAATGAACATTTTCAGTATCTGGAGATATACCCAATGGATAAGTTGAGAGTGATTCAAGCCGTTGTATGTTATTTCTAATAACAAAAAAAAAAAACTAGATAAATGAAATCATTCAATAGATCATTAAATAATCTTCATACTGTATTAACTCGATATCTTTGGCTGCAATCGGTGTACTAAATAATAACAATCGTGAATACATAAACATGTAAACAAATAAAGGCAAACTTACAAGTCGCATGGATAAAAAAACAACACAACAGCCTTATTCGACTGTAATAAATCAGATAATTGCAATCGATATATTGTATCGTTTAAAACCGCAGGACAACTGAAATCTGGTACTACCATATTCAATCGATTGGTTTGACACAGCGGATTTATGCTGTTTAATCCTACTGTTGAGTCGCTTTTGATGTTTTCATCATTTTCAATACGGCGTCTTTTTCTATTACATTCAACTTGTGAGTAGTTATCTGCTATCAGGACTGCCATTGGTATATTGTATTATTATTATTATTATTATTATGGTTATTAAAGAGTAAGTATATATGTATGAAAACAAGAAAGAAGAAAAGCGTAGTAAAGAGAAAAAAAAAAAGACTGTCAAAAAAAAATCGAGTTCCAAAAAGCGAATAATCACGTGAACACCACTGTTGAGCGACCAAGTGACGGTTTATCCTTTTTGAATTAAAGTGTGTGGCTTTTGTACTGTGAAGTTTATAAACTTTTGACAAGTTTTACTTTTTTTTTATTAAGCATATATTCCTCTTTTCCATAAAAAATGGTTTTGCAAGTAACTACCGCAAATAACGTAAAGGTCTATACTGTATCTGGAGGTTTAGGCTCGAGATCTATTCCCGATTGGCTTGTGCGTAAAAAGAAGAAGGCACTCAAGAGAGATTTTGGTAAAAGCAAAAGTGATAAAATAAGTAGAAAAGTCGACTGATCTCTTTTGAAAAATGTAGAATTTCGTACTCGAGTTGAGCTCATTCAAGATTTCGAGTTTCCTGAAGCCTCTAATAAAATTAAAACAACACGCGATGGTAAATTTGTTGTAGCTACAGGTACTTATAAGCCTCAAATGAGAGTATTCGAATATGCAGATATGTCCATGAAATTCGAACGTCATACCGATGCCGAAACCATCAATTTTGAGGTAGGAGAAAGAAGAATAATAATGAAATGGAGTTTTTCGTATTGACTTTTATATATGGTAGATTCTATCCGAAGATTGGACAAAGCAAGCACTATTACAAAACGATCGTTCAGTTGAACTTCATGCCCAAGGAGGTATTCACTATCGTACACGTATACCAAAGTTTGGAAGAGATCTTGCATACCATTTCCCCTCTTGTGATTTATTGTTGACAGCATCGGGATCCGAAGTATACAGACTCAATTTAGATCAAGGACGATTCATGAACTCTATACAGACCGATGCCGAGGAGGGTGTCAATTGTATCGAAATCAACCCAGCTCATCAGTTATTTGGTATGGGTACATCAAAGGGTACAGTGGAGTTGTGGGATCCAAGATCCAAGTCCCGTGTGGGACTCTTGTCTCATTTGGAGGTGCCTGAATCGTATGGCAGAGATGATCATACCGTCTTGGAGGTATCTGCATTAAAGTTCCGCTCAGATGGATTGACCATGGGTGTAGGTACCACCACAGGTCACACTCTTATATACGATTTACGTTCAAGTGTGCCTAGCATTGTAAAGGATCATCAGTATGGTTTCCCGATCAAGACCATCCACTTCCACACAGGACAGACAGGTAGTGACGATACAGAGAATGGAGGTGATAAGGTGATTGTGTCGGATCACAAGATTATAAAAATATGGGATCGTGCCACCGGTAAGCACTTTACCTCTATTGAACCAGAGACCGATATCAATGATGTCACTACTGTGGAGGAGAGTGGTTTGATCTTGACTGCCAATGAGGGCATCCAAATGGGATCCTACTTTATTCCCCAATTGGGCCCTGCACCTCGTTGGGGTTCCTTCTTGGAAAATTTAACAGAAGAGATGGAAGAGAATCCAAACAACGACATTTACGACGAATACAAATTTATCACCAGAAAGGAGCTCTCTGCACTTGGTTTGGAGCATCTTATGGGTACCAATGTACTCAAGGCATACATGCATGGTTTCTTTGTCGATTTACGATTGTATGAAAAGGCAAGACTCATTGCCAATCCATTTGCGTACGATGACTTTAAAGAGCGCCAAGTACGCGACAAGATTGAGAAGGAGCGTGGTTCTCGTATTCGTGCTGTCAACAAATTGCCTTCTGTTAACAAGGCATTGGCTAAGCAACTTTTGGCGGATGAGAAGGATAAGAAGAGTGCTGGCAAGGGCGATATTCTTAAGGATAATCGTTTTGCTGATCTCTTTGCTGATCCTGACTTTCAGGTGGATACTGAATCCAAGGAATACCAATTATTGCATCCTTCAGTTGTAAGTCTATTTTTTTATATCTCAATTTAATCATTTTACTTAGTTCATTTTCGTATATATAGAAACAAAAGAGATTCGAAAGATCAGATGATGAAGATGAATCTGACGAAGAAATGGAAGAGCCTGATCAGCAAGAGGATGATGACTCTGATAGTGATCGTCTTTCTGGTGATTCTGATAGTGAAGATGATATTGTTTCCAAGATTAGAAAGGAACGTGGTTTACAAGTACGCGATAGACAACAGAATAAACAAAAGACACTCCGCACCGGTGGTTCGAAACCAATGAGACGAGAGATGCGTATGGGCACTGTGGGCGGTAGAATGACAAGTAAAAACGAATCAAAGAAATCATTTGGTGCCCGCTTACAGTCAGATAATAACCGTCGTAAGAATGAAGGTCACAAGGTGTCTCGAACTGGTTTGGGAGGCATGGAGATGACTTTTACACCAAAATCTGGTAAGAGTAAAAATCAGCGTGGTCGTCGTTCATAAAAAATTATCTATTATTTTTTTTTTCTTCTTTTGTACATCCCCATTTCTTCCATTTTAACTATTTCATTTTACAATTCTCTCTCTCTCTCTCTCTCTCTCTCTCTTATATACTCACTCTGTCTGTTTGTTATTAATCTTTATATTTGAATAAAGCCATTACCATTACTTTTCTTAGACTAATTAAATAATCTATATCTAATCAGAGAGACAATAATAATAAAAATCATGCAAAAAAAGGGATGACGACTCAGGTACCACCACTAAGAGATTAAGTAAACTCCGCTATGTAGAAAAGATGGAATACAAGTAAACAAAGCCATATTTGGTCGTTGTGCTTAACTTTTCACCTGGAACCAACTATTCACTTTTGAGGAAACAATGCAAAGACATTACACGCATTGACAATGAAATAGAGTCTATATTTAGGGCATTAAAAAGATAATACTAATGTTTTGTTACAATTTGATTCGATAGATAAGATAAACTATCGAAAACAATCTTTTTTTCATCGATTTATTTTAATAAAGTGGATATATGTAAAAAAAAAAAAAAATCATCGTTATACTGAAGGGTTGTTTTCCTTTTGTATTTTTTTTTTCTCTTTGTTAAAGAAGATGACAAATCTTTAAATACACATCTTTAAAACTAAATAAAAACTAACTAAATTAAAACATAAACAATGACTGAAGTCAAATTGATATCTTCTGTTTCCCCATAAAGGTAAAGCCTTGCTATTTATTTATATTTATATTTATAGATTTTATTCATTCTTACAAGTGAACCGCCTTTTTTTTTTTCTTTAAATTACAACTGTTGTTTTATGTGTAATGCAAGCCGGCTTTATTTGATGCTTCTCTTTTGTTCAATTCAAATCGATACAAAAGTTTAATATATATTCTCTCTCATTTATTAATATAATTAAGTGCTCCATCACTCTAACATAAAGCTTACTATTTTCTTTATTTTTATTTTATACAAAAGACATATATTTTATTAAGCATTCGAGAACAAGATGCAAACAAGAGATGGACTCCAAAAGAGCAGGAATAAAACATGCTTGATTTGGCAATATCCATGTTTGGAATAGCCTGAGCCCTTCTTGTATAACATAATTATAAATTACATTATATAGAAGTCTATATATAAGAATGATGATTTTAGATATAGTTTGTTCTAATAAAACGATATTACTTATGTACAAATATGCTCTCGCCATCATTAATACAAATTTAGTAATAAAATTACAAGCAATAAAGGTACCAATTACCATTCGAGAATAAAAATAAGTCTATGCTATTTTATAAATCCTATTTATTTGTAATTTAACTACAATTTATAAGAAAAGATAAACTCTTTGCTATGACGTTGACTCCTTTTAAAGTAATATTGTCGTTGCATTAAAAGTGGTGAAACATATTCGAAAAAAAAAGTAAAGAATAAGGAGATTGACATGAATACAATAAATCACTCAAAACATAAAGTCATAACAAAAAAGAGCTCATTTTATTTATATATGTATATATATATATATATATATATATATTACTTTTGAAATCAAGCTAATTTTTAAAAAAAAGGAGGGCTTGCTGATATTTACTTGTAATACACTTTTGTGTTCTATTTCATAAAATAAATTAAAAAAAAAAATCTTGGTTTCTTTGGGAATCGTACATCTTTTTGTGCTTCTTCATCCCAGTTTATGCAGCTTATGTTTAAAGACACGCGTCAATTAGTAACTTAATAGTATCTTTTCTTTACATGTGTTTGAAAAAAAAGGAGGGACTGAAAAAGTTCTAGTAGAATAAATAAGCTTCTAAACATAAAAAAACACACATAATTTAAACTTCAGCAACATAGTTATTAAAGGGCAAAATCCTCTTCTTTCTGTCTCTATCTCTCTCTTTCTGAGGGTCTTTTTGACGTTTCACAGAGTAGATCGTCTTTAGATACATATTTTCTAATGCTTTGGCGTCATATATATATCTGGAAAGGAAAGAAAAACTGGGGGTTAACGTGATGGCCAAGATAGCACGCTGCATTTTCGGAGGGAAAAAGAAAAAAAAGCGTATCAGGTGCATAGAGTCATTTGACTTGATACTTGCGGTCGGTAAATGTATTTCGCGTTCCGCATAACACACACATCCTATGAGAGGGACTGTCCAAGATACAATGTTGGTTGTTTCAGATTGGTAAAAAAAAAAATGTGGGGTCAGCTATTTATTACTAAATATGTGTTCAAAGAAGTTAAGCCAATCAATTAAAAATTAATATTAATGCTCTCTTTCTCCACATTAAAAGCTCTCTTTTCCCTCTCTTTCTCTCTTTTTTTTTTTAGTTCCTTTTTTTCATATATTATAACTCTTTTTTTTTTCTATCTTCACACTTTCACATATGGCTGATCCTAGTTTTACACGTAAAAGAAAGCAGGAGTTAATGGAACAGAAGCCTCTGTCAGCTTGGTCTGATTTTGTTTACTCTTCGCCAAGTTCACCAGGCCAGGATTATAGCATGAACCTTGACTCATTTTTACAAAATAATAATAACAATAGTAATAATAATGAAAACAATAATGAGCAGTTGAATTCTCGTAGACACTCTCTTGCAGTTGGTGAAATGAACTTTCATTCATTCGATAGTATCAAGCAAGAACTTGATATGAGACCTTGGGACACCGACCTCCAAAACATACTAGATGGTGGCGCGTCTATTCCCTCTTCGTGGTCTTCTATTAGTTCTAGTAGCACTATAGAGGGCATGCAACAGCAACCAGCTCTCCATCGTCGCGCTATGTCCCTTCGTCTTGAAACAACACAACCACTCGATATGCATCATACTTCGGTCTCTACTGCTTCGCCCACGACGCCAGCCTTCTTTTCATCAAGTTTTTTAGATGCATTAAAGACAGAAGATGACAATATGGCAGATTTGGGATTAGCATTTACCACTGATACCAACACTATCAATGCATCATCATCATTAGGTGATGGCAACGACAATGCATTCCAAGATTTAATGATGAATCACAGTAACGAAAGCACTTCCATCCATAGTGATATGAACACCATAACACCATCAGCCATCAGCGCGGATGTAAACTCATTGACTCAATGGTTTTTGAATCAGCCTCTGGAAGAACAAATTCAATTAAACAAGCCTTCTTCTCCACCTACCTCCCCTTCCAATACATCCTCCATGTCCAACTCCCCTTCACCCCCCATTACACCTATGCAACCAATTTCGACTGCTGCTTGTGACACCATGCTTTTCCAGCAACAGCATCCATCTATTCCTGAAGAAGATGAGGAATCGGAGGCAAAGGAGGTGTGGGAGACTAAGAGTCGTAAACATAACGCCATCAATATGAGAATGATACAGGGCTCAAAAAACGCACCTACCATGAAACCGCTGATCCAACAGTACCTCTTAAGCTCAGACCCATCTTCTTTGGGAGAACACAAAGTGATGATATTAACTAGTAAAGTCGCACAAAAGAGTTACGGCACTGAGAAGAGGTTTGTACGACCTGAATCTTTTTTTGTTTTATTATTATTATTCCTTATGTTCTCATCATCAAAAAAAAAAACCTTCTAAAAAAAATTAGGTTTTTGTGTCCACCACCTACCACTCTTCTTTCAGGGGCCTCATGGTGGACTACCAGTCAAACCGTTGATACAAATGCTTCCTTCTCATCAGCCTTGGCCCCACCCGATTTGACCGTCCATATCTCGGGTGAACAGAGCAGCCAACAGGGCGTACTCGAATGGTACACAGCGACTGGTACTCATTTGGACAACGCCTCCAGTCATTCTTTGGGTGATACAACTATTTCGGGTAAATGTGTATCGAAACAGCTTCATATTAACGATGCTGATGAGAAGCGTAAGCGTGTTGAGGTGCAAATAAAGATTCAGCTTGGTAATGGTGCCTACCTTGGTACTTTGGCCTCTAAGGGTATCAAGGTGATTAGTAAACCATCCAAGAAAAGACAAAGCGTCAAAAACATGGAACGTAAGTGTTTGCAATGGCTATTATTATTTTATGGTTACACCATTGGGCGTCTGATGATAAAAAAAAAACTAAAAATTTTATTTGATAATAATAATAGTATGCATTCATCATGGAACAACCATTTCACTATTCAACCGAATTCGATCACAAACAGTGTCAACAAAGTATTTAGGAGTATCTACCAACAGTTCTTCCTCTGATAGTAATGGCACTTGCTTTGTAGCTAGAACAGGGTCATGGGACCCATTTGTTATTTGGATTGTTGACACAGCTCGTTCACTCGACTCAGCTCATACCAATCGTACACAGCACCCAACCAACCCACATTACCCTCCACCACCTGCTATTGCACTCCATACAACCCCCGGCCAGTCACCCATTGCACTTCACTATAACCAACCTGTAGTGCTTCAATGCATATCAACCGGTTTGGTGAGTCCCGTCATGGTCATTCGTAAAGTGGATAAAGGAAGTATGGTATTGGGTGGAAACCGTGTAGATGATCTCTCAGGTGCCACAGGTGGAGAATGTGGAGATGAGGCGATTGGCGATCCTGTATCTCAGCTTCACAAGGTTGCATTTCAAATTGTGCAGGATCCATCGATCGCGCACAACAACAAGGCAAACTACCGTCCCGATTATTATCAGCCACTACCTATAACGGAGTGGACATTGCCCCAATCAAGCCAACCCGTCACCTATTTGGCCTGTTTGAATGATGTAGTGGGTATGCACAAAACCACAGTGCCACGCAACTTTGTTTCTCCTCGTCCTGCACCTCCTCCCAGTCAAAACATGATGGAATCATCCACGCTCTTCTCGTCCTCATGGTCAGAGAGTCTTTTAAGTGATGATTTTGGAGGCGACCTTTTGTCCTCCATCGTATCGCAGCAAGAGGATGGAAAAGTGACTCGCAAACGCCGTGTCTCATGCGATGTCAATAAGCCTGTATCACTGCCTGCAAAGTTCCAGAGCAGCATATCCAGCAAGAATCGCCGTCGTGTTAACTCGCTTAATGATAGCTCACCTCTCAAAATGGAAGGCGCTGGCCGCCGTCGTAGCAGTACCAGCAGTTCAGACCGTCGCCAAAGCATCAGCTCCGACACAAGCACACACCAGGCCAATGGCTCCTGCTGGACCGAAGATGTCTCTGACGCCTCTGTCTGGACCATTGTTGGCACAGACTGCGCCAGTTATAAATTCTGGACACCCCTCTCTCCCTTTGCAACAGAAAACACGATCACCCCATTCCCTGTGTTGACACAGATTCAAAATGATAATTGTATGCTGACCCTGACAGGTGAGAACCTGGCTCGCGATTTGACAGTTTGGTTCGGCGATGTAAAGTCGGTGCGCACAGACTACAAATGCCGCGAATCTATCGCCTGTTTGATTCCAGAACATGCTGAATTGACAGAAAGCCCGACCGTGCAAGTCCATGGTCTTCAACAAAAGATTCCTATTTTACTGGTACGTGGTGATGGTGTTGTATATAACACTGAGTTTTATTATATTTTTTAAGAAAAAAAAATACCTTATGCCCTTTTTTTTTTATCTATCCCCCCTTTTTATATATATATGTTTATGTTTTTCTTGTCGTTTGTAAAGTCTTCCTGTTTTACTATTGTACTTCCCCCCCCCTTTTGTGTGTATTTTAAGTTTATCACTCTTTTTTTTTTTTTTAGTTTTTTTAATAAATGTGCTTATGCAAAAAGAAATAAATAATTTTTCACATCGTACTACACGACTACCAAAAGCTTAAATATTCACATGAAGACAGAAAAAAAGAAAACGGATATTAACCGTGGATAGAAGCCCTTTTTCAACCATATAGTGAAACGATACCAATTTATAATGAGAAAAAGAAAATGATTTAAAAGTAATTATATTTTTTATTCCTTGCCAGTCTACTTTCCGGGATCGCAATAGGAGATGACGGGCCGATTTGTTGAATAATGGTGCTGTATCGACTGACAGAAGTTGCCGTGCTATGCGTCAGGTTCCGTCTATTTATCTTTGCCATGGTGGGTTCTTGTATAATGGGGATTTTCTTTATTAGTATGGGCGTTTCATTCATATTCTCAACTGGATCAGAGAAATCTTGACCATACGCTTTAATAACCCTACTTTGTCGTTGTCGTCGTCTTCTTGCTCTACAGACGATGTACAATGCACCAACAAATAGTAAACAAGACGCAATACCAAGTGCCACAACAATTCCGACAATGGAATTCACATTGGTTGCTATACTATTTTGGTTATCTGGTGATGTTTGACTGCTTGGATTTGCTGTTATTATACTACTCGAAATAACTATAGAAAAACAAAGTCATTTATAGTTGTTTTTTTTTTATTTTTGCATGATTTATGATGTTTTTGTTTGTCAAAAAGGGTAAATAAAATGGAGACAGAATAGTGATAATGATTTTTTTTTTATTGGAAATACCTGTGGAGTTAGTTATGGTTGGACTAGATTGACTTATTTGTGGGGAAGGTGTTACAATTGCAGTTACTATACTCACTGATTCTGAGCTAGTCATTCAAATTGTGTATTTGTTTATATAGTTTTTTTTTATGTATTTCTTTATACCTCGAAAAAAAAGAAGATAAAAGAAAAGATATAAAAACAAAAGTTTGATAGTTTTATATAGTGAACATTGTTCAAATTAAAAACAAAACAAAACAAAAGCTCCTTAATTCTGTGATACAAGACCACTCCTTCAAACAACAATACGTCACTAGACAACTATGATTGCTACTTTATGGTGATTTTAAAAAAAGAGATGCGATTCATACCAAAGCAATAAACCTGGACCGATCGTTCTATAGGGAAAAAAAAGTATCCAAGACCAACAATTAATATAATAAAGTAATGACTTGAGCAAATCGTGAGGTGATCAAATTTGTACAACAATGTCCTATATTTAAAATACAAATTATATTGTTAAAAAAACCCACTCCTGTATATTTGTCAGTATTTTGATTAAATTCGATACTAAAGCATCTTTATTTAAAGGCCCGGCCATACATAATACTTGACTATGGTGGAATTCTTATATTAAAAGTCTTTAAATCACCCGGAGTAGCATACTCGCCCATAGCATATGATATAATTCATTTTAATCATATAAGAATCAATGTACAGCATTGTATGATTTAAAAATATGATCGCTATAACCCCTCCTTTCCACATTGAATCTAACAGAAGATGCGGCGTATTTCTTGACTATTCTCAAAAAAATAAGGAATTGGCAAAGTTGGAGCCAATTTTGTTGCATTGCCCTTGGAAAACCAAGCTTAGTGCATTCCAAATTTATCACTAGGTGCATTTACATGCTTCTAGAAAAAAATAATGGCATTGACAGAAATATTGGTATTAGGTTTGTAATACTCTGTCTGAACTATGCTAATGGTGATAAAAACATGCTCATGAAAATAAACTGTAACGCGGGTAAAGTATAGATACCATTATTTCGCCTGGTTGCCAATGAATAGTACTTTATGTTGAGATAAAATAAACCTTTTCTAATATAAAATTGTATATATATGTTTTTTAGTTTATAATGTTGTCAACAAGAGTAACTGCGAATCAAGGTACGTATATGTCATTTATTTTCGCCATCATAGTTTTTCTATTTTTACTATATAGAACATTACAACTCTGTCTTGAAAAAAAATATCTAAATTTGACACGGCCATGTTAGATAAAATAAGTACTAAATATATTATCGAAGGAGTGAGAGCTGCTCTAACAAAGAAAATTCGAAAATATTTGATAGCAAGACAATCGTTGGTATTAGTACGATGTCATAATAATGAGATCACTCATGGTTCACTAAAGTCTTAAGTGAAACTGATACATTTATAATAGATGCAAGAAATATTATAGCTTGTAACCTATTATGCAAAAATAAATAAATATAGATCATATTAAGCATTGCTTAAATCTTTTAAAGTAATTGAAGCAATCATACTCATTTAATTACTTATATTTTATTAGTAAAATTGATCCAAGTCTAGTTAAACTTTTGTTAAATACAAATCACAAACATACGCCATGTTTTGCTTCTTCTTTCGGGGAACATTACCAAGGTGTTATCAAGTCTTGTGCCAGTTAATTTATTTTTAATGCTTTTGTGAGATGTTCAAATTGAAAGTTTTCATTACTTTTTATTCCAAATTGAGAGTGCAACAAGTGTGTTATATTTAGTTGGGAGTTTTTAGACTTATTGTATATTTACTTTTACAGACTTGTTCCGAGTTACAAATAAACCTGACTCCATTTCGTTCTATTCAATTCAATTGAAACAAGTGTAAGCCTATTTTTTAGTAAAAAACACACTTGCTATATAATAGCAACCATTTGAGTCACTTGGTTGCTAGGCAACAATTTCATTATTGTTTTGTTTATAAAAAATAATATTAAAAAAATAGTCATAGAAGAAAGTTTTTTTTTCTTTTTCTTTTTCTTTTTATTGCTATTTTTTTCACTGTTATTGTTTTTTGATAACTTGATATTGCTACTCTAATGAAGACCCAATCAACTGGATGTAATTTAGCAAGAGATGTCTATTCAGAGTAATAATAAGAAAAAGTAGAATAAAAAGAATAAAAAAACACTAATATATTGTCAATGTGTAGGGAGCAGAAGGACGTTTCAATTCGTCAAGTATCATTCAAAAATAAAGCACTAAAACCTCTACAGTCCATTGAAAACACAGCACCTTCAAAACAAATCAAAGAACGATCGTTTATTCCTTCACGCTACAAAACTCATCACCACTACCAACAGAAGAACAATGAAGAAAAAAAGCAGAACCAAGAACCTGGCACTTTATCTGTTATTCAACACTCATTCAATTCAGTCAATTCGCCTCATCGCATTGAACTTACAAAGCAAAGACCTACAATGGGTGGAAAGACCATTGGAGCCATCCGTTCAGATTGCACAGATAAGAAACGATTATCATCCCAGGAACTTAAGCTACTAAGCCGCCGAATTGACCCTAATGAGCCATTATCCTCACCGCACGCTTCTCCCAGTAAACCACCACTCCCTAATCTATCAAGAAAGAGACCACGCTCACCTAATGTCACTAGTATTAATATCAGTAATAATGTAAATAGAAATCCACGACAATTCATCTGCGAACCATGCAACAAGAAATACAAAAACCGTAATGGTTTAGCGTATCACCAAGAACGCTGCAAATATCGAAAAGAACAACAACGACAACAACAAGATGACAATAACATTCATTGTATTTGTCTTTTCCCTACAGCTGTAACGAAACCACTAGTTGAATGCAAGAAATGTAACACATTCCTTCATCAAAACTGCCTCGGTTGTGAAGTACAGCTACAAGTAGAAGACTATTGCTGCCCTCGTTGCGATGATAAAGAAGCCGAGTCCCATTTACTTGATAACGGTACATTCATTAACCTATCTGATCTAGTAGAGGCAAAGGAAAGAGGAAAGAATCTACTAAAGAATCTAAAAGAGGCACAAGAGAGTAGTGAACAAGACCAAGTTACTGCAGGTAATAACAACTTTGATTTTGTACGTCTTTTTGCCGATGAGAACAATAGCACAACGGAAGAGAGTGCTGAGTTACAAGAGTGCGACCCAATTATGTGGGATCCTCCATCTGACTTGAGTGGCAATTGGTATTTCCCAGATGTTCCCTCATTACTCTTTTCTTCTGATGCTTGTCCGAGCAGTGCACTTGATGATGATTCGATATTACCATCTGATGCTACCTTTGACTTGCCTTCTGATTTCACTATATCGAATAATGATCTTCCTTCTGATCTTGCTGACTTTCCATCTTCTCCGCTCCAACCGGACTGGCTTGATTTTGCTAATTTCGAGGATGATTTTACTTGCTAGAACGCACCTTGTTTTGTTAAGAGGTGTATAAGAATCAGGAAACTCTTTAGGATAGTTATAGTTATCAATATTATATATATATATATATAAATATTATATTTGAATATGAAATAAATAAAATCTCTCTCACTTAATACATTGGAATGGTTGGTTAATGGCTCTGTAAGAAAAGTCATGAAAACACTATCAGTTATATCTATGTGTTCAATCATTGTAAACTAGGAAAATGATTGGATTTTCTATTATTTTCACTATCACACAACATACAATTAGTTTTGATGATAGGTAAAAAATGTAATTACATGTAATATAGGTAAGTAATTTATTGTCATTACTTATATGATGCATATTGTAGGTATATAAAAGAAAGTATAAACATAAACTTATGTTCATAAATAATTTCCACCACTCATTGGACGTCCCTATATAGAATAGAGTGTGATGCTGGTTATAAAATCGTGAATGACGTTTGATCGCGCTTTTTTTTAGTCTGTAATTTTCGGCACGGTGATATATTATATAAACAATCATCGATAGTTTCCATGTATACCCGTATCATAGTCCGTCCTTTTTTTTATTACAGCATAAAATTTGTAAAGTGAAGTTTATCGATATTGAAATAGTTTTAATTAAAAAAATTTATTTTACTCTTGGTAGTTAAAGATACGTAAAAACGATTGCTAACAAAATAACATCTACAGAAGTGTTTTCTAAAATTGCGAAAGAACTGGACACAAAACGAAAACTTACAGAATGATGCGTTTTTCTTTATTTATACGAATTTCTTTGCTATTAGGCAACCACTGTCCAAATCCTTTATGCCTTCTACTCCGCTTTGTAGGTGGAAATCGAAAACGTTGTTTCGAAACCAGTATAACTACCACACACTGGATCGTAATCGTTCTTCATTATATCCGAAACTGGAGTTTTATTACCGACCCATAAAAAACCGTATACAGAATATGCAAACGAAGTTCAGCTTTGTTATGAAATGTCGTAGCTATCAGAGAGGAAGTAAGTCACGTGACTTTATATACTCAGGTAGCTACAAGGTGGTTTAACTATAGTACTAGTAAAATCCCACGTTTGGTCCAAAAAGTTATCTGAAACCTAGGACAAAAGATAGGTAGGTAAACGGTGGTGCAAGGTATAACAATGTACATTACTATGCGAAATTTTTTCTTAGTTATAGCAAGTCCACTTCCAACCTAAATATCTTTAAGTACGCGGCGTTAAAAACTAGAAGCAAGTTTCGTACTCCGTGGGTAGATAACTCGCAAAGATAGAAGGGGTAGATCAACTCTACCAGTTATTGTCAACTTACTCTTTGGGGTTCATGAACTCGTATTAGCGCACTTCTAACTACTCCTAGTGGGGGATGATTCAGAGACTCAAGTAGCAATAATTAGTGTAACCCAGAAGGGGCTGTACGTTATAGAAGTTTGTTACGCAACGGAAAAGATTTGGAGACCATGGTTGCGACTTGTCAAAATCTCAAAATTTGGAGGATAGTATGCTATATAACTAGAAATACCGTCGACATAAGCGTGGCTGAACCAAAATCATAAATATGTTTATATCTCTTGCATTAAGCCCAGAAAATTGAAAACTGTATCGATGATGTTGTCGCTACTTTTTATCGTTATTTCTTTTATATTTGGATAAAAACCCATCGGTACTTTTTACAAAAAATTTACTATATGCCATGAACTTTTAAATAAATAATAACTACTGTGTTACTCACAAACTTCTACATCTCAAATATATGCTGTAATAACAAGCAGGGTAGATTACCACAGGTAAGGTAAATTTGCACTTAATCTTAATGGCCATGAATAATCTTTAGTGACTATTATTCTAGTTCATCTAACCTTTTAAATGTAGTTAATGCGATAATATGGGTAACAAGTACCATTCGAATCATCTACATACATAGCAGATATTTTCGCAAGAAAAAGAGACAAAATAAGGTTGTGGAAGATCGGGAACTGATAACAACAAAAAGAACAAATATTACTGTTGAGTGTATTTCATAAAAAAATAATAAATAAATAGAGTTTCTTTATAAACCAAAAAATGAAATATCGTTCAATCATACACGTATGTATGCATACACGTACACGTATGAACATATATATATATATATATATATATATATATATAGTATGTACCAAATCGTAAAATGTAGTTTGTATAATATAGTAAAACTATGATAATATTACGAGATAACCCTATAATTTTCTATTCCATGTTTTTTTCTCTCTCACACAAATCGTACATGAAATTAATATTATTACCATATATTATTGTGAAATATCTGTCTTTGCATAAAGAGTTCAGATCAATAAACAAATATAATATATTATATCTATTATAGTGACTAAAAACATTCAACTTTCATGGAGCCTATTATGTTCGACAAGTAAGAAATTATATTTATAGTGAAACAATCTAAACGGTAGAAAAACTTAATGAGAGGGAAAAATCATTATAGAAGAACTCTATTCTAAATGTTCAAATCGTAACTGTAACATGACAAGTT
>MU622286.1:29599-136980 GCA_025399235.1 Backusella circina FSU 941
AAAAATTCTTTGGGTTAAATGTAAATTTTTTTTTTTTTTTTTATTACTGAGGCAAGCCTCAATTGAAATATACTAGGTATCCATTTTTTAAAATTAATATCACTGTATTTTACTATAAGAAGGTCAAGCTTGGCCTATAAGTTTGAGTGTGATGTATTTTTTTTAAAAAAAAGATATTATTTTCTTTCATGATCAAAATGTTAATTACATTCATGTATCTATACATTTTGTAATTAAAATCGAATCGAGATTGGAGATACTAGTGCTTGAATAACGGTCTCTCTATTTATACGAACCAGGTTTTTTGTATGTTTATTCCATTCTAAATCATCGTCATCGGTTACGTTGTTATCACAGACAATAGCTTCATTATCATGGAGAATTCTTCCCAAGTAAATCAGTCTCAAGATATGATTTTCGGCTGTGATCTTCGATTCAGGAGCATGAAATATTCGATATCTTAATGAGCCAACTGTCTCACCCTTTGTGCTGATTATCAATCTTAAATCTCGGTCAGTTGATAATCGTATAATGACTGGATGGGGATTGCTTGTACAATCTGGTGCAGGTACCAGATTATCCTCATAGTCCATATAAATGCTTTGGTGAACTACGTTTCTATTTTTTTCTGGAAAAAAAAACGTCTGATTTATACATCCATCGTCCGTTGCTAATAGATTTGTAGGGGGAACAACACAGAATACAGGTGTTCCATAACTATTACCATATTCTATTAAACAGAAATATACTGTTAATATAGTGTACATAGGACGATATTTCACTGTATTATTCAGCATTACCATCAAAACACCCTTCACAGGGATTACCGGTAGGTAGTACAATATTAGCAACTTCTAGTATTGATCTTGCTACTCTTATATCTGTTTCTGAAAATGCTACTTGGAGAGCATTCCATATCTCAACGCGACCCTTGGTTTTTTCAAGTAAATCGGATTAATTTTTAATTTTTATATATTAATTCATAGCTATTCTTAATATTGTAATTTTAGATAAAACATACTTACTCCATGAGTAGGTGCATTTTGCCAAAATAGAGCCCTTTTATGCTCCAATTCTGACAAAGTAATAGGGATATCAGATGTCCATATTAAGCCATTTCTCTTGAAAGGCTTACTTTTGTTATAATAAATACCCGGAAGTGATCCTATTGAAGGCTCTCTTCTCGATATTTGTGACTCACTATAAGTGTGCCTTGATGGGTAGCAGCCCATATTAGTATTATATCGTGAATGGTTCAAAAAAGTAGTAATATATGTAAACAAAGTAATAACAGAAAAGAAGAAAAGAAACAAATTGGAAAGTGGAATGGCCGACTCTAGATAAATAAATAGATAGCTGAACCATTGAATTTAGTGATTAAGGGTCACATGCTAATGTAATGCTTTAATTGCGCGACAAGAGCCACTGATTTTCCTTTATGTCTTCCAATCGGACCTCACGAAAGAAAGAATTGGGCTTCACGTTATGTAAGGGAGCTCCAAGGAGTCGCGATGTTTTTGAAAAGGCATAAGTTTCAGGGTCAATTATATGATTTAAAGAATCACAGCCATAGCAAACGACTGCAATGTTCACATCATCCAAGTAGCTTAAATGATAACACCATGTGTCAGATTTTTTCCCTTCATATGTCATTTTTATCTAATACCATCATTGCTATTACTATCATGAGAGCCACCCCTGTGCTTACACTTGTTTAGATATTAAATGTACACTAACCTCTTCATTTTCATTCATAAAACAAAGCTTTTGTAATTCCAAAGAGAGGCCGACACCAAGTGCTTTTGTATAACTTTCTTTACAGCCCCATAATTCGTAAAATGTCTGGAGTCTATTGCTTGGATCCTCCGAAGCCATGATCATTTGCATCTCACTGTGAGTGAGCTTTATGAAACACCGTAACAATGAAAAAAGACTTTTATTAGTATTTATTCATATTAGGGGTCTTTTTTTTTTCACTAACCTGAGGTTGAAAGCTTTTGACAAAAGCATCGATCGATTCATTTTTTGGCCGATCAATAATAACAGCATCAACACCAATTGCCATTAAAGGGTCTTTTATACAACCAAAAATAACCCAATTGCCCTCATGTGACGTATTGTAATCCATTCTTTCCTTTACATCACATTTCTAATAATAAAAATAACAGAAGCTTAGATATAATATACAGATACCTTTATACGGAATCTTATACGCTTACAATGTAGGGTTTTCCACCAGGATATTTTCCAAACTCAAGATCAAACCATTTTTTCTTGAGTAACTTTGAAAAATAATGTCTACGTAGCAATAGATTTGCTAAAGCCAGATGTTTATCACGATCAAACTTGAAACGAAGAACAGCTTTGTGTTCTTCAACTGGTAGAAATGACAACGCTTCATTAAACTATACTTACGTAATGAGCAATGTATACAAAATGTCGAGTTTTTTCAGAACTACCCTTTTACCTTGTCACCCTCAAAAACGCCAGTAATGTTGAATGACAATAAATCTAGTTTTGTCATTTTATGTTTATTGGAGTCAAGTTTATAGATAAAACACGAGAATGTATTTGTGTATTAATACAATTTTTAATGGGCTTTAAAAAGTTGCAACTAAAACTGGCACTTGATAACGTAAGCAAGCTCTATCTGAGCTTTAAAGGTCTGTTTCTGTTTTATTTTGCAGAATTGTAAGCATTTAGAGAAGAATACGCTGGCCATAAAAACAGCTTCGGAAAAAGTAGATATGTCTGAAGCTACCACAAGTATTTTAACGATGCTATTGTCTGCAAATTTATATTCGGAAAGTAGGCAAAATTTTTGGCGCGGAACAGATGTACTGATAGTATAATTCAGGCAAGATTAGTTTCTAATTGTGTTATCATTGTATCAGGAATATCTTTTTTTTAATATAAAAAGGAATAAAGATGATGCCATACACCAAAATCCAAGACAGGATGGGCTGAGAACTAAATAAGACAAATAGCATATGCTTGTAAAGATAGCCTCTAAATTTTGGCTTTGTGTTCCATCCTGCTTATTTATTGGCGTATTTTATACTCAATTTAGCAGATGTTACTAATTTTAATATTGTTTATTGTGATCAACCGAGTTAGATTAAAAGCATAAACTTGTCTTTAAATCAGAAGCTTTCAATATGGTTGTTAAATATTGTACTTTATAAGTAATCCATGACCATTGTGCTATTATTGAGCCGAATCGATGGTGCTTTTTTTTTTTGTAACCTTAGAATGAATTGTTTGTTAAATTGCAGATGAATATTATAGTATATTTATAATAATTATGTATTTTTGAATATTAATATTAAAAAATGTGATAGCTAGCGAAAATCATTTGCTATGTACATCTTCACCTTCTTTTGGATAAGAATAAATGTGTAAACTATTACCAAACAAACTATGCAAACAAATAAATATATGATAGCTTTTGTTTTCGTTTATGTAACGTAACATTTACAAAATTTAAAGCTTTTAACAGCCCAATGGACTGTTTATATAAAAATAATCCGAATCTTTAATAGGAGTAGAAGACCTTTGAAAAAAAAAAAAAAAAAAAAAAAAAAAAAAAAAAAAAAAAAAAAAAAAAAAAAACAAATAACATGATCTAATGAAGAAAGATAGTATCAGGAAATGACCAAATACGAGATAAAAGTAGACATAGAACATATTTATTTCGTTTTAATCTTGTGATGCTTTTCTATAAAAAATGTTTTTGGTGGGTAAATAATGAGAAGGCGCTTATCATCCAAAAAAGAAAACTATTCATTTTTACTACTTTTGTATGAACTGTTTTCGCTTTATCTAGAAAGTATAAGTCTGTTTTTGACTACTTCAATGAAGTAAAGAGGTGATTCATTGCATTGAGTGATAGTTATTTGATTTTTAAAACTACAACAAATCTTAAATTTCCGGCTGATTTCAACTATTTGATTTTCATTTAAACGGGCTACATGTCGCTCTTTTTTTTGGGTTATGTGCTATTATTGCTTCTTCTCTTCTCTCCTTTTAATTCTCTCTTTTTTTTTTACGGCTATTTCTTTGCAATCGCCTATCATTAAATTAAATAACTTTTCCATTGCATAATCCACACGGCGGGCATAATTAGAAAAAAAAAGGAAAAAATCGATGAATGAAGGGGAACAAACCAAAAAATCCGCTTTATAGAAATGCCCTCAAGCTATCCTTTCAACAAAAAACAAAAGAAAGGTCGGAGATTCTAAAGATAGAAGATGAAGGCGAATCGAAAAAGTATATATCAAGTGGTGCAGATGATTCTTTGGAAAACCTACAACCACATAAATTGCTTAAAAACACCAATATGGAAACGAAGGATGGAAGTTGCTCAAATACAGAGAAAAACAAACAGTGGGAATCGCTCTTCGACCCACAACACACTTTTGGTTCGTTTCAAACAACATCTGGAACGTGTTACGATGACTTTTACAATAATTTTGATTGGTCCCTTAGTCGGAAAGACCTTGTGTTGGATGAAAAAAATAAATCGTTGTTTTCATCATTGCCAACACTGCCCAGAGTAGAAGATTTAGAATCACATATAAATTCAGTTGCATTCGAGAGCCCTGCTGAAAATAAGAGTACAACAGGGCAAGTAGAGATATTACCCAGGCCGTCACGACCCTTTTTCTCAACACCAAATCAACCAAAACGAGATGAAAAAAAGTTAAAAGAAAAGCTGGAACTTTTACAATTAATACGACAGTGTGGATTTAACAATGATATGGATGGGTCGAAATACAATCCCTCAGAGGTTTCTGCAGCTCATCGGATACATAGGAATCTTTTTACTACTACTGAGAAGATCAAACGTGAAACCAAACAAGAATTATCGGTAGGGAATAAAACCTACGACAATACAAGTCTTTCTAGTATTGGTGACGTGTATGACCATAATGTGGATTTAGAGTTACAGGTGGATGCAAAAACAAAAAAACCTGAACAATTCCATGAAACAAATCTTCGCAGGCGGCCTCGCAATCGTATATCGTTCCTATTTTTTGTATTTGGTTTTATGCTTCCACCACTGTGGATTATTGGTGCACTGTATGTTCCACGATATTCACTGCATCGAACAGCAGCAAGCATAGAGATTGATAAAAAGTGGAAGAAGTATTGTCGGAATGCATTTTTAATTTTTTTAGTATCTGTCATATCCGCTGCCATCCTTCTATTTATTATAAAGCCTTCATTTATTGGTTACCGATCAAGCCATAAGGAAAATCATACTAGTGAAGATCCTATTATCTTTGATGACGGTAAATAGTATATCCCAGTATGAATTTTATCACTCTTCTACAAATTGCATGTATTGTTATTACCTTTTTGTATAAATTTTCCCTCTATTTTTTCACTCCTTTAGCAAAATAAATAAAATAAAGCATTAAAAAAGAGGAATCCCGTCAAAAATACTTACCCCGTATTGGCTATTTAAGTACACACCCTCAAAACTCCTTTAATTCCGATTTTTAAAGTAATACCAAGTCTTATTTTGTAGTTTTGTAGTCTCTGATTTATTTATTTTTTTGTGCTTCTAACATCTTGACACCAATCTTTGGTAACATCGTCCCATTTTTGCAGATAAATGCATTAACCAATAATTCCTATTTGTGTTAAGATCCATGTCAAAAACAGCGGCTGATAATGTTATTCGTTTTATTTCTGTACTTCTGTTTTCTGATATTTAAAAAATGATCTAGCCTTAGACTATTCTCCATTTTAAGTATCATGATAACTGTTTGATTTAAGCTTGAAAACGGTGGTACAATCTATCCCGGTTTCTTCTTCACACGTGAACTGTATTTCTTCTGAAATTCCGTTTATGATCAGGCCGCCAGAAAGACCCAAAACAAGACACCGGAGAGACTTACTTGGAGCAATATAAGATTTCACTTGTTTAAAAAAACAAAAGTGTGCATTAATTCACAAAAATGGAAATGTTGGAATATATATATATATATATATATATATATATATATATATATGTATGTATAATAAATATGAACTTTCTTTTCTTTTCTTCGAAATCTTCAAATCTTTACATTTACATAATATTTATAAAACATGTCTTACAACAATTGGAGCCATAATATGAATGACCTTCAAGAAAGAGAGTTCTACTCTGATTCTGTACAGAATAGTAACTCATTATCTACAAACTCATTTCCGTATATTAATTGTTACCCACCTCAGACACCGCCTCTTTATTGGAGTGATGCTACTACTACGATTGGTGAGCCTGCTATAAGTCCAATGCCTTCTTACAGTGATGGATGCTTCTCATGCTGTTCCTCTTTATCAAACTCTCCAAAAACAGCTGTGCTGAATCTCCAACAAGTTGACATGCTACCAAATTCAAATGCGCATCAAATGGTTGATCCAATGCTATTTATGCCAGCTGGACTAGAGATTCCACACGAATCTGAAACGCCTCACAAATATCCGTCACACTTGTATTCTCAAGCTTCGGATGAGCAACTTTGTGGACCTATTTCCATAGAAGGAAATGCGCAGACTTTATATTTCCATGATGATATGGCTTATAATCCTTCTTTCTTTTACAACAATAACATTAATAGTGTTTATAATTTTCAACAAAAAACAAAATTTATTTATCCACCGCATTACTACTGCAGTGAACCAAACAATATGAATGCAACAACAACAAGCCATCAAAACACATACAGATACGCAAGTTTTTCTCGTACACCAGCACCTCCAGTCAAAGAAGAAATGGTCGAGACACATCCCATACTTCAAACCGATAAGCATGAAATACATTACTCCGATATTGAGACGAAGCAATCAATGATACCAACAACATCATCACCACACACAATACCCATTAGTGATAATACCGAGCCTCTTCCAGGTTATCCATGTAAATACCCTAACTGCAATAAAAGATTCTCCAGGCCGTATAATCTCAAATCCCATATGCGAACTCATACCAGTGAGCGACCTTTTGCCTGTAATCACCCCAGTTGTGGATGGAAGTTTGCTCGTCCTCACGATCTGAAGCGTCACCAACTTCAGCACACAGGCCAAAAGCCTCACTCCTGTAAATTTTGTCATCGCCGTTTTGCCCGAAGTGATGCATTGAAACGTCATTGGAAAGTCGATGTTGCATGCGCACAAGCCTTAAAGCAAGATCAGATAGCTTCAGAAGCCTCTCTATCAAAAGAAATTTCAAAACTCTGTAAGAAGAAAAATCTTTAATCAAGTAATCTATGTATATCTCTGTTTTTTTTTTTGCTTTTTTTTTTATTTATTCTTGAGTAGAAGTATCCTAAAATAAATAAATACTCCAAACTGTGTGTGAAAAAAGTCATATGGAAGTCCAGAGAAACTTAATGTGACGGGACTTTTACCATTTATGTTTATTTATTTGAAGCCCCTTGTGCGGTCTACAGATCGCCAACAGAAAAAAAAGTTAATTATGAACTACTCCGTGTATCTGATCGAGTGCTTCACTTGATCGTTTATTAATTTTAATTTTATTTTTTTTAATTTAATTTATTTTCTTATTTTTTTTTAAACTTCAAAAGACATGGTAACTGGACATCTACAGGTCCTGCTTTTTTAAGAAACTCATGCTAGGTGTCAATCATAATTATATTTTAGTATATGAATCTAAATGAGTACATTTTCAACTTACCTCTAGCAACTCAGCAGCTGTTGCTCTTGATTTAACATCTACGCAGAGACACACTGCAAGATAATTTTTAAGTTCTCGTGATAGCTTTTCTGGGGTTTTCAAGGAAGGTGTTCCATTTGTAGCAATTAAATATAGGGCCTTTAGAGGCTCTTCATCCAGATAGGGAGGCTCATTCTCTATCATCTCAATTGCCATAATACCTAGTGACCAAATGTCAACCTTGGCGCCATACTCCTTTTGCTTGACAACTTCTGGTGCCATCTGCATTTATGTTTATTATTCATCTCTTCAAATAGTATTTGATAAACAAACCTACCCAATAAGGTGTGCCCACCATTGTTGCACGTTTATTTCTTTGGTCTGTCAATTTTGCGCAATACCCAAAGTCACCTTAAAAATGAACAAATGAGTATTTGTACAACAGTCATAAAAGGAATTTAACTTACTAATTTTGACCTTTCCTTGAAAATTCAATAATACATTATCTGATTTTATATCACGATGGATGATTTTTTGAGAATGGAGATGCTCTAGTCCCTTTGCTGTCTATAATTTAAAAAGATTATTTTTGTCATTAATATATTAGAAAGAGAGAATAAAGCAAAACAGGTACTCACTTCATAGCAAACAGTAGCAATCTGCTGCTCAGTCATGGTGTTATTTTCAATTACGTCTGTGAGAGCGCCACCTTCCATATACTCCATTACCACCCATAGATCACCACGTACCAAAAACGAATCGAGATAATTGACAATGTTACCGTGATGAGACTCCTTCATGATCATTATTTCGTTCACAATCAAATCCAAACGTGATTGTTTTGCAAGATCCATCTGTTTTACTGCTACCTTTGCGTTTGTTCTCAAATGATTTGCTAAATAGACAGATCCAGATGCACTATTACACCAGATGTATATAAATAATAATATCAGTATGTTGCACGTGTCAAGTTTTATGTTCTTTTTTGAAAAAAAATACCCTTGTCCTATTCTTTTTGTTCTTTTATACAATAGATTAGGGTCACCACTAGTCACCACTGAGCCTATGTGCATATTTCCAGTGTTAAATGACATTTTTTTAAAAATGTGTTAGTAAGTTTACTTACGCAATTTTTCCATAATTTGAGTATCAGTCATAGTACTAATGCGCTGATCCTGACGTTTGGTTCCTGGTGCTACTTTTTTATCTTTACCACCAGATGATGGAACAGGTGTAGAAATCTGAGGTTGTGGATTAGGCGGTACAGCTTGTTTTTTTTCTTCCACGTTTAAATGCTCTAATGTGCTATCTTCTTTATGGTCGTTTGAACCAACCAAAGTAGTTGCAGTACTTGTGATAGTAGAGATGGATATTGCTGAAGATGGAGGGACAGCGTCAGTCGCCAATGTAGTGGTAGGATTATTTTCCATTCCTCGTGTTCTTTTTATAAGATTTTGATCTCGGTCAAGTGCGACAGCAGCCTCTTTTAATTTTTCTTTTTCACGTTCAAATCTTGCTCGCTGCTCTGACATGGTGTCTTTACGTCCAGGTAATATCGGCTTTGGATTAGGTGATCGCGGAAGTGCCCCTTGAGAAGAGGGGGTTGGTGAAAATGGCGAAGGTGGCAAATCTGGTACAACAATTGAAGTCTTCAGCTTTGGCTTATTTGCTTTATATGATGACTTGACCTACACCAATACAAGTAATTATGATTCGCTTTCATGTTTTTTATTATTATTATTAATTTTTGATTGAATATACCTCTTCTTCCTCTATATTGGCTTTTGATTGTTCAGTCTAGACAAAAATAGATAGTAAGGAGAAAAATTTTGAATCAAATTTACTCTTAATATTACCTGGATTCTTTTCAATTTCTCCATCATCAGCTGTACATCTTTGTCCATATTTTTTACGGCTTCCAAGTCTACTCGGGGCAAAGGTTCTGGTGGATTTTTTTTAGGCCTTGCTGGAGGTTCACGTATATTTCTAGGAGCAGGTGTTGATCGACTGGGTTTTGGTCTAGAAGAATCCTTCTTTTCTTCTTCCCAGCCATCTGTTTCCTTTCTTTCGTATACATCCTTTCCTCTTCTTGTTTGCTCTGTATAGAATTCAAGTGCCTCAAGGACAGCTTGTGGGTTTTTGGCTGCATCTTCTGGTGTTATTTTAGAGCCTTTCAGGAGGGCATTCCATTGATCAGGTAAGCCCTAAATTATGAAGAATTGTCAGATAGGAGAGAATCAAAAAAGAGATAAGAAAAAATAGTAAATAGTAAAATGAAAGCAAAAGAAAGAAAGAGAAAGAAGTAAAGTATTCAAAAACAAAATATTACCGTAAAAGAACCTGTGATAGGATCAAAACCAACATGAACTTTGTGTACAAAGTTTGTTGGCCCTGATGCACCCAGAGGAGATCTCTATTATGAGTATTAATAAAAGTGAAAACAAAAATAGACTGAAAAAGTTGGCATTATTTGTATATTCTACTTAATAATATTATCCTCATACGTTATATATTTCATCCATCCAAGAATAGAGTTCTTCATCATTACGGCATTCTATATAGTAAGTTTTTCCTTTCGTTCCTAATTCGAAGCAGTGTGATTTCAACTCAGATCTAGCAACGGTAGTGATATCTTTAAGAAATATTAAGGCTACACACTGACCAGTTTGCTACAATGGTTGGACTTTGTTTAAGTGTCTTTGTCATACTTTAATTTTAATTAAGGTGATTCCTACTTCATTTCTGTGAAACGTAATTGTTTGCTCACGCAAAACAACATAACGCTTGGACCAAATCCAGGCCCTTAACCCATCTTCTTTCACTTGAAGATGGCCATCTTTTTTAATCTCCGCCATACGCGACAAATTTAAAGATAAAAGGGAAGAGAAGAAAAGACTGTAAAGAAAATGAGAACAGTAAATAATAAGGAGAATTTTAGTTCAAAAAGGGGGCGAAGGAGGTCAGTTATACATAGGGTTCAGGGCGTACCGGCAAAATATATCACGTGACTTTTTTTTCTTTGCATTAATATGTATAAATTTGATTTTTTTTTTTGGGGAGGGGGATGACAGCGCGCGCATATTGGCGGTCATCTAGTTGAAGTAGGTTGGTTGAGATGACTACGTTGCTTGATTTTAAATCAATGCGAGTACAAGCAGATTTGTTTATTGAGAGGTGCATCTCTTTTTTTTTATTTCCCCTTGTTTTCTTATTCGTTAACCCCGTATTATTATATATATATTTCTGGCACTGCCGCTTTTTTTTAACCTTCCCCCCTTTTTTATCTTTTTTTTTTTTGTTATTTTCCCCTTCTTCTTTTCTTTTTTTTTTTTTTTTTTTTTTTTTTTTTTTTTCTCTTCTTCTTTAACAAATAAACCAAATATTATTTTTATTTTTATTATTATTTTTATTTTTTTACATTTTATTTTATTTCTTTTTTTTTTTAAAAAAAAACTTTTTTATACATATATACATATATACATATTATATATATATATATATATAATTCTCTTCTTCTTTGTATTATTATTATTATTATTATTATTATTTGTAAAACCATAGGGCTTTATTTTATTATATAAACGGATATACAAGACAACTAAAGACAAAAAAAAATCTCTCAAAAAAACCTTATACACATATATTATATACAGCACTAAAAAAACTCAGCAGCATTCTATGCAGCATTCAATTATGACTAGTCAAAAGACGAACACCTACAGTAAAAAAAGTAGTGTGGATGACAAGACGGAGAGTCTCGCGTCGTATGGCATGCCACCTCCCACCAATAGTGACACCAACAATAGATTGGCGTTGATCGATGACTTAAAATTGTTTTTTGCCACTGCGACCCAACAGTGGGATTCAAGTAAACCATTACGACGATTTCTACTTCCGACAGGCGAAAGTGTATCCTGTGTCCTGTGGAATGATTTATTTTTCATTACAGGAACTGATATTGTACGATCCCTCACCTTTCGATTCCATGCATTTGGTAGACCAGTCATCAATGCAAAAAAATTTGAAGAAGGAATCTTTTCCGATTTGCGTAACCTTAAGCCAGGAAATGACGCTCGTTTAGAGGAACCCAAATCAGAGCTGTTAGACATGCTATACAAAAATAACTGTATTCGTACTCAGAAGAAGCAAAAGGTATTTTTTTGGTTCTCAGTTCCGCATGATCGACTCTTTTTAGATGCTCTTGAACGTGATCTTAAGCGTGAAAAGATGGGTATGGAACCTACAACTCAAGCAGTTGCTGAACCTGCATCCACACTCTCTCTTGATTCTACGCAGGAGCTGTTTGATCAGCTGAGAAAAAATATGTCGGAATCCGCGGCTGCAACTGTTCAAGCATTTGAAGAGAGAGTTGGCCCCATGCCAAACACAAGTGTCTCATTAAACTCTGGTAAGATATCCCATTTATTAATTTTTCTTATTTTGTCCATTCATTTGGTTAATTTAAATGACATATATTATCAATCTATTTTTTAGTAGAGCATCCTTTTTCTGCTTTAGATGAAAATTCTCAGTGGTTACCTGCACAAACTGCTACTCATACACCTTGGTCTTCCTCTCAATCACGATTGGAAAGGGCTGCTGCTCAAGCAAAACGATCTCGTGTAAACTCAGTTCCAGCCAATTTAGGCCAGCAGCAGCAGGCTCAACTTATGGCACAACGACATCAGCAACATCGTTTGAGTCATGGCTCTTATTTTGCAGGTGGAGGTGGAGGACCTATTCCGTCTCGCTCTCGTAGTCGTCATCATGCGTCAAGTTCATCAACTTCTCTTCTTTCTGCATCAGAAGATGTCCTATCAGCATTCGATGATAACCAGTCGACCCAATTTAATGATATGAAGCAACTTGGTAATGAAGACTATCTTGATCCTATTGCAAGCGGAGTAGATCAACTTGATATTTCAAACAGTCAGAATATGTTATGTCACAGCGTTCTTCCCTCCAAATCATTAGATTCAAATGCAATTAAAAAAACAAAAACCATTTTTGGTAATCTTAGTCTCTTTGATGGTTCACCCACCTACAAGCAACGTCGTCGTCGGGCCGCTTCCGTTTCTTCCTCCGTATTGAGCCCTGCGCTGACCCATCCACTGCATGGAGGTGCAGGGGGCCCGGATCGTATACGTCGTCATGATAAATGCCATACACGTACAACTTCTACCACAGCCTCTAATAATACTAATGGAATCAATAGCCATGTACAACATTTGTCAATTGGTTCCACTTTTAATAGTCACAGTAGTCGACTTGCTATGGCAGCTGTCAAGGCTGGTTTTGCACCTAGTCAGATTATTTCAAATTCATCCATGCCACCCATTTCGAATAGTACTATGCTGCCTGTTGCCACAAACAGTGCCCAAAACTGGCAACAGGGCACTATGGATTATCTCTGCCCTGTGCCCACCTGTAGACGTCTTTTTAAGCGTATGGATCACTTGGAACGTCATGTTAATACTTTCCACAACTTTGTGTGTTCAATTTGTGGCAAACAGTTTCCTCATTCTGAAACTCTTGCTCAACATCGTTTGGAACATGAAATTAAAAGTGAACCTTTAGGTGTAGATGCAAATTACGATGACGATTCGTCCCCTGATGATCACTCCAGCAATGGCCACAGTGGGCCAAGAAGTAGGAGCAGTAATGGATTTGGTGGTGTGCAACAAACGCGCCAAGGAAACAATAGCGCTATGATGAATCAAAACGGCTACTACTCACCTCGTAACTCCTTTGACAGTTCTCGCTCATCGGGTTGGTCTGCCGGTATTTCCGGTAGTATCAGCAGCAGCCACTGCAGTAGTCGATGCAGCACACTCAGCCCGATGCTTGACATTGATTTTGACATGCCAGACATTCAACCTCAAGAAAATCCTGTCCCTAGCTGTAGTAGTAATTCAGCAACAACTACAGAGTCATCTTGTTCAGTTCTTCCTACTCCTGGATTTCAAGAACAACCTCTTTTGAATACGCTATATTCAGGACAAGAAGCTACCGCAAGGGGAAGAGTCAACGCAGTCTCACGTAAACACGCAACTTGGAATGTACAGTCGTTAAACTTAGAGGATGATTTTTCATCATCTTCAGCTTCTTCTCCAAGCTCACTTTCTCGCTATGGTAATGGAAGTGAAGAGTGTCAAAAGATGGAAACCACACTTTCAACACCGATGACGCTTCTATCGCCTTTTAAACCTGAAGTTTACCAGCAAGAAGAATTGATGAATCACGAAACACAAAGTTCTTTATTCATGCAACAAATGGGAATGAATGACTTTGAACATGGTAATTTATTTAATGAAGGGCTTATGGATACCACCACTTTGATACCTCCTCAAGAGTCCGATAACAACTACATGTATGCATACCCTCCTTATAACGACATGAATATGGTATTCAGTAATTGAGCTCATCTTCTATGCCACCACTTCACTCATATACCGCACTAACATTATTTAATTTTATTTTATACTCATGCTCTTCACTTTGATTTTATTATACTCCGTTTTATTTATTATATATGCATTTCATGATTTGCCCGCATTCTTACTTATATATTTTATGATCTTTTTAAGCCGCCTTATGCTTTGCATTCAATAAAAACAACTCCATTTTTTTTTCTATGAATATGCAGATTTTTTTAATAAAGAAGATTATTTATTTATTTATCATTCTTGGAAAAATGTCAAAGCTGAAACTTCTCGAATTATGCAGGTTTTTACGAGGGAAAAGGGCGATAGAGTTTAAGTGAACAATAAATCACTTGCATTGATTGATTGATTGGTATGTTTAATTAATTATTGTTATTATTGTAAATTAACAATTTATTCGTAACTTTATGCCTTATAAACCAGTTAGATTGCTTTAAACTTTTACATGCTCCCGCTCACACAAATAAAATGCGATTTATGTCATCCCTTCCTTTTTACACGCTGATATAATATGCAAAAGGCATGTTGTACTAAACAGTCCATCTTTTGTTATTTTATATTTTCCCTTTTAACTTGTATTAAGCGTTAAGTATATATGAGTAAGTCTCACTTTCCTGTATCGTTGTTAGGATATACATATTAGGTCATTACAAAAGACATCAATTTTCAATACATTTGTTTATATCAGCCAATTCATACTATACCTGTTATTTTTACAATCAAATATTGTCGATTTTTATTTGTTATCATAACACTAATAATAACAAACAAAAAGCCACTATTATCTTTAAGAAATCCGCGCCCACAATGTTGCACGACATGCAAAAAGGATCCCCAAAGATCAACTTTTTTAGAACTCAGTTATCAAATATAAAGTCAAGATTTATACGTCATGTCTAATCAAATATAAAATAGAATACGTGATCGACTAATACAGTGAAAGAGAGCGAATAATATGCATATGTACTATATGGACAAGTATATATATTTAGATGTTATTTATGCATGATTTTAAGGGGGGGAAATGCCTAGTGGATCGGATGACTTTTTAAAGAAAGCACATACATGAATTAAAATAGTTCACGTATTTTTAGCATGTGGAGAGAGAAACATAGGTAAAGATGTAGGTAATTTGAGAAGATTTTTTTTTTAAACAGGCTTTTTAGCAAGAAAGAAAAACATAGGTGTAAAGATGCCTTCGCGCCCACCTGTCACAACAGAGTCACCAGCTATTTCAAGAATTTTTTGCGTTTGAACGGTTCCTTTTGGTGCAAGTCCTATTGTCTCCAAAACACGACATATATTTGTTGTTGTGAAACGTCCTACAGTAGTCATGCATAAAGTAGTCAAGATATCACGTATAGTCTGACATTGTCGGAGATCGCCTTCTAATGGGTAATACCAATGAACTCGGTCTCCTTGGTTGGCTAAGTCCACGTGCAACTCAATTTCGAATCCCACATTTCTCAATGCAGCTAATGATTCTTCTATAGTATGTACTTCTGGGAGACTATTGCCAATCTATTTTTTTAAAAAAAATATATAATAATAACAGAAACTGAATATACAAATCTTGCCCTCAAAATCATATATTAATCCTTACGGCTATTCCATGTGAAATTTCCTTGTGTTTAAGATCTGTGCTATCATATTTGTCAGTCATGCACCATTCGTAGCAACCAAATTTCCCGCCTGGTTTTAATATACGATATATCTCGGCATATACTCCTTCAAATGTAGGTGCATGGCAGGTGGCTTCAATGGCATAAGCTCTATCGAAAGTGTTGTCGGAGAAAGGTATTTGCATAAAATCACCCTGTTATTTGTTTAGCATGTTTGTTTAATAAAAGCAACGTAATTTAATTATTTACCTTTATAAAGTCCAAGCGATCGATTAGATCTTCCTCAATAGCGTAGCGTTTGGCTTTTTCAACTTGGTAGGCATTATTATTTAATCCAGTGATATGAGCACCCGTGAGATGAGAAATAGCTCTGGCAGGGCCACCTAACAAAAATCAGATCGGTCAGTATCTTAATTACGAACAAAGAAATTTATGTCACACACCAACTCCACAACCAATATCTAATACTTTCATGTGTGGTTCAATTCCTGTTTTGAGCGCCAAAAAATGCTCATGTCGCTTGATCGCACAGTAAAATTCTTCCCCAGGATAGAATCTACAAAAATGAAAACTCTTTCCCCAGCCTAAATTATAGTTAAATAAAAAATAAACACAATGAAAATTTCCAATCAATAAATGAAACAGCAACTATTATTAGGAAGCTCTTACCGTATTCGAAGAAATCTGTTGCAAGATTATAATAAGAGTTCACTAGCTTACTATAATTAAAAGCACGATGATCGGCATCCTGTTTTGAATCTTGTTTTGCATCTTTCCACATACTAAAATAGGTACTTGAAGCTGCAGCATATACTTCTGAATTTTTGGATAGGAGGTTTCTCCACAGACTAGTCTTTATTTCTTTACCATGCAATGTATTAGCAAAATCAATGTCTTGAGCATGATTTGTTCCTGCTGTAGCTGGCTTAGTATTATTTTTCTTGATCTTCTGGTTTTTCAGCTCCAGCACTTTGTTTTCCTGAGTCACGACATTGGCAGTGGTAGTTGGTGGCATTTCTTGAGTAACTCAAAAAGGATTATTTAGATTGAAAAAGATAAAAAAAAATAATAGCAAAATAAACTGCTTTACTAAGTATATATGTTGATGAGTTTCTGCATCCTTATCCGGTAATTGTCACTTAGAACACCGGTTTTATCTGTTTTAGCTTCTTTTGAAAACAAAATGACATTTTGATAAAGCTACAGTATAATGATAAACGACATGATCTATATAATATACAGGTTTGATATATACTACTCTGAGAATATTTTATACAAGGATCAATTGGTATACATAAAATTAGCTTTTCTCTGTTAAACTGTCCTGAGCATGTCAAGTTTCTATCTTCTTCGGAAATTTGATCCAGCGATAAGTTTACATTTTATTAATTTTGACTAAAACTCCGCGTAATGCTCTGGATGAGGAATAATAAGGAGAAGCGCATTAGTAATATATAAAATTACATGCAAAATTCAATGTTGCCAATCTCTTATTCACTAAAAGTGAACATAAAAAAAGGTAGAGAGAGAAATTTCATTAGTGATAAGTAAAATAGTTATCAGGAGTAATATTCTAGACTATCAACGGCATACGTTGCCGATCCGAGGTGTACTTCTTCATCATACGATGTAAAATATTCTTTTTTAAAAGGCAGTTACTTGGAACATGACACTGATGTTATGGCTGAATACCTCGACAGACCGAGGCAGGCGGAACCAGTCAACCTTAATGAAATGTTCTTTTTTTAAGTAATTAGTCTCCTTTAATGTTTCAAAATAAGAATTTCGTTATTTCAACAAATTTTGGCTCCAGGTGAACTTACCAAAAGGTTGCTTTACTCTTTGGTCTTAATTCATACTCTATGGCTTTTGATCAGTCAAGTACCACGGTTCAATGGATGGTAACAATTAATCATTTAGTCAAGTGATTAACAGCTTCAAAACGATCTTCACTCAAACTTAAATTTATAACAAGTTTTTTTATATATCATAAAATAGTTTCTATTTATACTTCTATCAAATATAAAAACTTGTTTTACTACTATTGTTCTTAAAATGTTTGTTTTGGTAAAAAAAAAAACAGCAGCTTCTTCTATTGGTTGTTCAAATCCGCAATCGCTTAAAAACAAAAACGCAGTACTTGACTCATATAAACAAATACTTTAGCTTTATACATTTTGGGTTGATTTTTTAGCAGTGAATTTATACGCTTCTTTTATCACAATACTGTTTGAGTCCGAAAAAAAAAAGTGAAAAGAACTCAGCAAGTTAAATCATTGAAATGTAAATGATGTAATTTAATCACTTTTTGTAGTGACTATGGGATCAGTAAGTTCCTAATTGATGATATATGTAAAACCTTATATTTATAGATAAATTGAATACTATGTATAAACATACTCAGCCAGTTTCTAGTCTGTTTATTTAAATACATCTCATTAGTGTAAATTCTTTCATTATAATACATTTATTTCTTAAGGCAGTAGGATATGAGTTTCCTGGCTTAAGTAGCGAATTAAATACGATCGAGAAGTTATATAAAACAGTCGCTCTGTACGCACAAATAAATTAAGAAGAGAACCTTTTCTTTTTTGTTAGAAAAAGAAATGAAATGAAAATAAGAGGACATAGAATTCTACAAATGCATTGATTAGAAGATATTCCCAAATCCTTATCTAGTGTTCAGATTAAACTTAAAGAATGTAGGGGAAAAAAATTACAAAGTTCTAAAAACATTAGATATCAATATAGATGTTTCAAAAGTAAACAAAAGCAGACTGTATATATACATAAAACGCATATTCTACATGCTATATAATTGCAACACCACAACAATTTTTTCTTAGAAAATGAATTGCATACGCTTCATGCTCAGATAGATAAGCTCTGATCTTTAGAAATTTTACAAGTAACTATTTGAATATTGATAAGAAAACAAGACAAGGTTAAATGCTTCAATTTAAAGTCGCAGACCTAATGTATCCGTATTTGGAAAGTGCATATCCTAAAAGTGGGGAGCATGATCAATTTTGATGACTTATTTTGTTATCTCCTTTGATGTTTCAAGGCATTTTTCTTTTTTCTTTAAAAGGTCTTAATGTCATAAGCCCATCATCACCACATCTTTTCGGATCATTCTTTCGAGCGAATCATCATAAATGAGACATTTTGTTTAATTATCATTATAAAATAGACTAAGGAGAAGAAAAAAAGTAAGTCTTTGGGAACTATTGTCGGTTATAAATGTCTAATTTGGAAGAGCTAAAACTTTAAAACGACCGTAATTTAAGCGTTGTAAATCAAAAAAAAAAAAACTTTCTATAGGTGACCTAATCCAGCTGGAATAAAAAAAAACCCCCCTGTACATGGTCGTTAACTTTATAAATCTCCCAGATATTGAGGCAGCTTCTATTACTGGGTACGAATTAATTTAAGTTTTATTCACTCTTATTTTAGTTCAATTTGTATAAATTAAAGGATATTTTTAAGCATGAAAATATACAAACGAGCTAAAGAAGGTTCAACAATCAATTTATAGATCTCTAAAAGTAATAAGTGGTGAAATAAATGATACACTTAATAAATATTAAGTTCATTTAAGCCTTTAAATATATATACATCCGTTTGTATGGTAAGCAAAACATTTCATGACAAACATATAAGAAGATAAAGTTTTCCAAATATAGTTTTTGGTATTGTAATTTAAGTCATGGGGAATACCCATTTGACATTTTATTTATAATAATTATATGATAATAAAACAAAGTATGTTCGGTGTTATTAAGTAGTCTAAGGTAAAATAAGTACGGTAATCTATGGGGTAGATACAAGCAGCAATAATAATAGTAGTAGCAATTTTAAGCATAAAGTTTTGGACAATCTCTGTGATAAGAATAAAGTAGTTAGTAAGTTATAGGTGTGTTTGACAAGACAGCTTCTAATAAAACGTACCTTGTTTTATGTGCGAATGATCCACATGTGCAGCATGCTTGAGTGGCTTCGTTAGTGGGAAGTTGCGATGAAACTTGAGTAGACTGCATTATTAATTAATGGAATTTATGGAATTGAAGTGTTGAGTTAATGAAAGTATGAATGAAAGAACTTGGAGTATTTATACTTATCAAAGAGCAGTTAGCATAACATAACAGTTTCAAGGCGGGAGTTGTAAAATTTCCTTTTTAAATTGCATAAATCAATTTATACTTTTAAAAACAATAATCTTAATTCAAAATGACTCACTGCCCCTTATTTTACTTTTGTTCGTAAATGTTAAAAAAATGTGCGTGACCTTTCCCATTATGTTGTATTGATGCTGGCAGCTGAAAACATCAAACTGTTCCACATATTTTTGCTCTTTGATTGACGTTGAGTAATTGATAAATAATAGTTAACGTGATCAAAATAGAAAGCTGTATGTATAGGCTATTTAATGTTTTTAATACTGGAAATTATTTTAAAGAAATGAAGTTAGTATATACTAAAAGATCGATGTTGTTTAATTAAAATGATTAAATGGATTTTAACTACAATATTAGTCCGCTGGTATCACAAATGAACAATCAATAAAGAACTTTTTGTCTATTTACTCTTCACGGTGAATTTACTTTTAAGAGCCCTCAGTAAATTTTGAAAGCATGAAGTAATTTTGCATGAAGCTAACCATGAAATATATAAATATTTTATTTCACGACTATTCAAATCCTACTTTGCTTATTTAACTTATTACTAAACCACTCACTGAAATGGTGCTGAGTGGAATTAAGAATGCCACATGATTCATAGAAACGTACTTCCTTTTTTATTAGTCGTTCAAACAATAAAAACCCGACGTGTATCAAAGTCAAGGTCGAGCTAAATAAAATGAAATTAGCAAAACAAAAAGCATATATATCAGAATAATGTCATCTCAACGAATTAAATTAATTTATTTGAGGATATTGGTTTAATCAAATACATTTATATTTAATTTAAAACTATAATCTATAACTAGTAAACTACTTAAAATACGAGGCCCTATAGTCACCAAGTGTTTGTTTTGTTTTTCTTGATATAGACACATATGGTTAGCGTACGTTACCACGTTATGTATGTCCAAATAATTGGTCACTATACATACAATACACCATTATCTGTAACATTGTATTTCAATAGAAAGCACCTGTTCTCTTTAACCAGATTTTCTGCGGCACCTGCTGATCTACAATGTACACTACAATGTGTTTCATATTTGGTTTTTTTTCTTAAAAAAAAGAGAGAGAGATAGACATATGTTTCCTTGGATCAATACATACACATTCTTGGAATGTTATCTATCAAAAAATAGAAGTAACTTCACCTAAGGATAATATTATTTTATCTTTAATTGTAATTGATAGATATCTAGAAGGTCAAACTTTTATTTTCAAAAAACAAAATGATATGCAGGGAATAAACAGTTCAATAACGTGGCCAAAAACTAAACACAAGTGGCTTTCACTTTGACAATTACTACTGGAGATTTGCATTACAAATATGCGAAATACCACAGACTTTATTTTTCCATTTTTATTCTCTTTTGTTTTCTGATAAATGATTATTTACATCCTGGTGCTATTAATAGCTTCAGAAAGTAACTGCTGCATATCAATGAAATAATATGAAGTTCAATATTCTTTGAGATTTTTTATTTTATTTCCAACAAAACCTACTTTTTTTTATAAATACACACACGGCTTTTACTCTCCAAAATGAAAGTCTACTGAAGTTAGTTTTAATGGAAAATCAAGTAAAAAATGAAAATTGACACAAACGAGGCTTGTACATGCACACAAGAAATTATTGTGACACAGTAGGTTCGCTGATCATATACAAACAATGAGAGATGAGAGTTTGGTTGGGTTATTTCTCTCTTATTTTTTCGTATTCTTCTATTTTTCTCTTTCTATGCATAGATATTTGAAAGTATCGATAAAGTAAAGTATTTAACAAGTCTTAATCCACACATTAAAATAATAGCTCATAATTAGAGTTCGTTTGATAACGAAATAAATAGGATGCATTGGTGAAACAGTTGGAACAAGCGGCTGTAAAAGTGTAGCATAATTTAAAAGCAGATAAGGACGTGCTTACAAAAAAACTAATATTTGTAATATTTGGCTTTGCTTTGCTTTGCTTTGCTTTGGACATGTTTCTCTATGTAGGGAACGTGTTGACCTTTTGTGAAGGTCCCGATTCATTTTCACCAAGTTTTTCTTGAGCCTGCGTTTTATACTTTTCTTGGACTTCTTTTTATTGTCAAGTGTTTGCGTTATATACTAACGTTGTTCGATGTATAATGCTAGAATTCAAAATATATCAGTGTCAATTTGAAAATTTTTTGTTGTTTCTTTTCCAACCTTTATATCAAACAGGCAGTCAATATTCATGGCGTTGGTACCAAGCTGGGTAGCGGAGTACAGTGATTGACGGCGAAGTAGGGAATCCACATTATTCGCAGCATATAATTGATCGCCAACAAGCTTTATAAAAACAGTATGAACCTCTAAGCTTAAAAGAATATCATGTTAAGCATGTAGTGAAGAAGTAAAATAAAATAAATTAAGCTTTACTCGTTATTTGCAAGTTGACGCTCTTTAAATGATCCGCATTACTCTAGTTTATATCCGGTGCTACCACTGTATCGTATATTACTTTTACTTCAGCCAACAACTTGCTATGGTCTGTTTTTATCCTTTTAAAACCTGTGTAATGGGCGAACTCAATCAAGGCGACAAGATACTAATCAACATCGTATACCAATACAAATTTTGGATCCAATTTGAATAGTTTCTTTTCATTATCACCAACGTTCAGGTCCTTCTCGCCCCTATATTATAAATATACATAGATCTTTCTAGCGAACATAAACACCAGTGCTATAAAAAAGAGCCCCGAATATGTCCGCCCAGATTTTGGTCATAATATCGGCTATTGAAGGGACTTTGGTATGGTGAAGATAGAGGGATATTTGATCATCTTATCAAGACTACTAGACATATTTTCAGTATTTTAAGTTATGATTTTTTATATGATATAAAACTTACATTACACCAAGTAATTTATAGCCAACTTTTTCGTTTGATTTTGTAGCCTTTCACTCTAGAAAAAAAACCTGGATTAAACTTGGAGTACACGCTAAAAAATGCTACATGAGTGATTCTTCAAGCTGGCTATTAATTTTTTTTACAAGCTTTTTTAAAGTGTTTCTTTGTTGTGATTTGGAATTCCAGTAGCAATCATCAGTATTATGAGGGTTTTATAACAATATTTGTTATACATTTAATGCAACTGAATACTTGCAATTGATTTTGACTTTAAAATTCTTTGTTTTGTTTTTTTTACTCAGGATTGGTCTCAATACTATTAAATATTCACGGGTAATGGGAGAGGAGAGAGTGGCTTTGATTTCACTCCATTCCTCTTTACAAATCAACAAGTTTCTATCAGTTAAAGTGCCACGGGCCATCTCAACAATGCAATTCAATCTATAACGTTACAAAAAAAAGGTCAGTGTCATGTTTGATTATTGAAATCAGCCATCCAAACTTACTCAATAAGTGCAATATCAAATGGATTGAGTTTATTATTCTTCTAATTATTTTTCATTGCCTCTTTTTTTTATGACAATGCCCACCAATAAACCATTGTGATTGATCTTTATATTATCACCATTGACGTACTATAAAAATGTCAAATTTTAATACTTATTGGAAAATAATGATTACAAGATATATTTACCATGTCATTTCTTCGATTTTGTTATTCAATAACTCGACAGCATCTTATATGGATACTTAAGGGGTACCAGAAGTGGGTTTGGCTGATTTTGAATTTTATGACTTCTGGTTTATTTCTGAAGGTAATCAATTTGTATAAAATTATCATATTTTTCTCTTGCAAACCTCTGTTTCCAATGCTTTAGAAATATTGTGTTTAATCGTAAAAAAAAAAAAAAAAAAAAAAAAAGTTAGATATGTTGGAGTATAGCTCTTTTAGAGATTGATCCCTGATATGCTATCTTAAGAAGATAGTGAACACAAATACTTGACTTTCAAAAAATATATTATAATTATTGTTTTTATGAGAGTTCTATTCTCTACACTATTGGTTTCATTAAACTTTGCAGAAACTGACTGCTATATAAACGTGGGTCTTGATAGATTAAGAAAAAGTCTTTTTTACTCAAGTACCTCTATTTTCACCTCTCTTCAGTTGATCTAAAATATATGTTGCTATTAGTGTTTGGCTAGCACAATATTAGGGCTCTAAAAAAAAACCTGGATCTCCAGCTTGAAAAATCACTGTTATAACATTTTTTAAGCGCGTAATCTAGGTTTTTTCTAGAGTGTATGGTTGACTATGCTGTTTATTTAAATGGGAAATTGGTATGAGACCAATGGTGTGAATTATACCTTTTCTTCTATTTTCGACGCATCATTTAACGAGGTTAATACAGTTTCAAAACCTCTTGATAATATATATATATATATATATATATTGATTTCAAAAAAAGCAAGAAATTGGTAGTCTCGAAATGTTGTACAAACATCAACAATAAAAAAACCTAGTTACACGGAATAGCCTCTTTGAAAGTTTAACAGATACTTCTATAAAAACTATCAATTTGATGTGGTTCTAGCGTTTTTCTTTTCCCCTTTTTGTGTGATTTTTTTCAATGTCCACTCATATTTACCAAGATGAATTAATCTTCCCATTTGATGATTCTATGGATGTGGTTATGAATGACGGTTACATAGATGAACGATCAAGCTCTACTTCATATCAATGCGTGGATCACAAAAATGTCATTAATGAAGAAGACTATCAGGAATATGACTCTGAGGATTATTCCTTGTGCCATTTGCCTAATTCTATTCCTAAAAATAGTTTTGCTTATATAATTCCTCAAACAACAAGAGTCCAAACCCCACATGTAGCAGTAGATATAAGTGAAGACATAAGCATAATGCTCAACTCTACTAATATGAGCTTGGATTATAACAGAAGCTTGTCACATTATCTCGTCAATACGAATTCTTTTGAAGGCTCGATTTCACTAACTAATTCAACAGACACAGTATATTCTTCACGAATAGAAGCCTTCCAAAATAACTTTCCAAATGATGTATATATTCCATATACTTTTGGTGCATACGATAACGCTTCATTCGATGACCAAAATTTCTCTCCTCCATACAGCTTTAATTCTCAATATTCCCCTCCATGTGATTACAATGCACTGGTCACGTTGCCAAATTCACCTCCACAAGCCGACCATGATGTTTCAGCGTCTCCTGAAGGACATACAAGGCGTACGAACAATATAAAGCAATTGACTTGCGAAATCTGTAATAAATGCTTTGGAAGACCGCAAGAAGTAACTCGCCATCAAGTATGCCACACACGCGAAAAGAAATTTGGTTGCTCCACCTGTGACAAAAAATTTGCACGCAGGGATGCTCTATTAAGGCATAATAGGTCACATTCAAAGCTGAAAGTCAAGGAGAATAGTTCGATTCCGGTGGCAAAGTAAAGTCAATTAGAAGTGTTTACTAACAAACTCTATTTATTATTTATTTTGTGTTGCCATTACACTTTTCGCTTTTCCATTGCTATAATATATCTTTATCTCTTAACTCATAAGCAGTGATTATTTCAGCATTTGTTAATGGAACTAAACTTCAGTAAAATAAACAGAAGTTGGAACAATTATCAATTCTACAGAAATTGGTGTTAATGGGTTTATTTGTTGTTATTTATTTATTTATTTATTGTTATAAGAGATTCACATGATTGAATTCCTTTCAAGCCATTGTAAAATCGAAAATAATCCAAATGAATTCGAAAGTATGACAATATCTATATCAGTAACTATGTATGAAATCCTTCTTTTTATTTGATAGATTCAATATACCTGTAAATGGATATATCACAAATGAACTGAAAGACATCTTACCTTGGACAACAGGGCTACTGTAAAATATATTCTATATTCTCATTTCGTCATGAGCCACAGGTCTCATATAAATAATCGGAATCATTAGATAAGATAATGAAATTACCGAAAAAGACTTGATTGATGGATGGGCATACATCACGTCTACACTTGTTTATTTCGAATTAGTGCCATTTTTTCCATTTTAGAATTTTTCTACCGTAACGAAATTAAAACATTTGCTTTTTTTTCGCATTTTCTTTCATTATGATACTTTTTAAACTAAAAACCAATAATTTTATCGAGGGTAATGTCGTAAATAGGCTATATAAAAATTATATATGGCTTATATCTGGGGAAAATCTCTTTTTTTTTTTTCTTATCTTTATGTAGAGAGAAGTTAGTAAAGAGCAGCACCTCCAATAGAAGACTATTTTTAATTGGATACTTATCCAAAAGGTATTTGTATTTTCATAAAATTGTCCTCCTTTCAAAATTGAATCTGTACTAAATAAGGTTTTCTGTTCTCATTAAAATAAACAAATGAAGTAGAAAATCAATATAGATACATAATTTGGAATAGTCGCTATCAAAAATATAATTATATTACCATTTATCAAAATAAATTCTACATAGAATAAGTATTCTTGATATTATAAAACCAGTACTTGATAAGACTTTCCCTCTACATTTCTAAGGAAAAACATTATAAGATAGCATACACGTTATACTTTATCTAGAAATACGTATTGGAATTTAAATACTTATATGTTAAATCATTACCTTGGTTCCCCTCATTGCTGTAATAGACTTTATATTACGCTTTATTTTAACTTCTTTTATTAAATATGATGGTGTTTCGAAGAAAAGTATAGTAGGATCAAAAGAAAACGTGGGTTTTCATTTTAAGAAACACATACTCCATATTTGATTAATAATTGTACAATGATAACATGTTGTAAACACTGCATTCGTAAAATATGAGTTTTTTTTTTTTGATTTACTTAAAAATAGTTCCAGAATGAATTTATATTGCACATCTTTATTATTCTGTAATGCGATAAGCAAAAACCATTGGATAAGCTATAATTGAGCCAAGAGTTATTCTATATATAGATTTCTATCATTACTTTTGAAAAAAAAGAGAGAAAATGTAATATAATAGCCACTATAATAATCAACTCACGAGCACTTGCATTTAGCTACATATCTTTGTAGTTTAAAGCAGCCTGTATAACATTTCGTTTCTCTTTCCTTAAAAAATGGTTTAGCGAAACTATGGTGCTTTTATATAGTCATTTCTCTGTACTAACTTCATCATTCCTATATAATATTCTTTTGATCTACTGGTGTAGCAAAAGAACGTCAGTTAATCTCTTTGATAGCTTTCTGTGGAATTCCACGTTGCAGAACTTAAGCTATTTTTGTAAACAGTGATATGAATATTTTAACTCCTTTTCAAAAATATAGTTTATGGACAGTTAACGTCTCATCTGAAGATACGCTGTAAAATATGGCAACACTTATGGATAGTTTTTCTATAATTAGATAATTAAATGTAGGACACTTTTTGTACAACAGTATATTTTTTATTTTATCCTTCTTTGTATAATATTCATGGTGTAACAACTTAGAAAAGAAAATTGAAATAATAAAATAAAATATATGAGAAAAGTCAGCTCTATTAATAACTTAATACCTAAAATAAATAAGAGGTTCTGACGACTGAATGACCAGAGCATGAGCTTTCATTGTATTCCAATGAATAAACTGTAACTATATCACCACAATTACAGTTTTATCGCCTTGTCTTGTTCTCATTGGGATGACTTTTTCTAGGGAACGTTTTTTTCATACAGCACGTAGTATTTTATTCCTGAAAACTGAAAATACACCAATGAAATAAGAGTGTAACATATATACATCTTCTTTTTTGTACCAAGGTCACAATCTATATAAACTGGTCTTATTTTTTTCTTATTCACTTTTATTATATCTCTCCTTTCTTTTATTATTATATATTACTGCTATTACTATTTAAATTATTCACCCTTTATTTATTCATCGGAATCGGTATAATGTTATTTCGTTCTATTACAATCGCTTCAGCAGTCGTTTTACTTTCAACAGTTGTAAACGCTGGAACAAGCGGTCAGATTGTTCAGATTGTTGATTCAACTAATTTTTGTGTTTTCTTGCCCCCAACTGATTCTACTGACCGCCTTATTTCGGATACCGAGTGGGATGGGCAAGCTTTTTGTATGGGTGATACACCAGATGCAACTGGTGCAGGCAAACTGCCATCTGGATTTATCACATCTGCACATTATGTAAAAGAAGATGCTTATGTCCAAATTACTGGTACAATTGATGCTACAAAAGCTAATTTAGATCCTACCGATGACGGAGGTCAGTATGATATTAAGGCTCCCACTGGTGCAACATGTGCTGGCTGGGACTATTTCGTTAACTTAATCGAACCTTCCGGAAGCACATATTGTATTCGTTGTTGTGTAAGTTTACTGAATAAACGGATTTTAGTCAACTTAAATATGATATCTAACAATTATTAAATTAGAATGATACTACAAACTGTAATCGTGGTATTTCTCAAGACGGCTGTGCTCACATTATTCCAGGAGACTACAGTGGTCCAAGCTCTTCCTCTTCATCATCATCTACTACTACATCTAAAACTTCAACGACTACATCTGAATCTTCTTCCAGCAGCGAAAGTTCCTCCAGTTCTTCAAGTACTGGTGGTTCTTCAAGTACTGGTGGTTCTTCAAGTGGTGAAGAATCTACTACAACATCTTCAGCGGTTGTAGCTGAAGCAAGCTCTGTTTCAGCAGTTTCTTCAGCTGCCTCATCCACAATTGCTAGTGCTAATGGTAGTACTCCAGCTTCAGAATCAAGTTCATCTCCTGATGTTTCCGGTACTGTTTCTGAGCAATCCGTCAATGGTGCAGGTGTAATTAAACCAGTTACTCTAACTTTGGGTGCAATTATTGTAGCCTCTGTTGCCTTTTTAGCTTAGTTAATTCCATCGCTATGCTTATTTTTTTCAGAACTATGCTATTTGATTCTTTTGAATATTAAATGAATTCAAAAATACTACTGTGGTCATTAAAATGACTTACTTTTAATATTTATTTCTTAAGTTTATATTATATTAAAATCTTAATACTATCAATATTTAATGTAAAGTAAGTCTATGTGCAAAAAAAAGAAAAAAAGAAAAAGAAAAAACTGCGTGCTCTACGTGTTAGTACGTATGAATTGTTTATAGATAACGCAATCAAATGGGGCTCTATTATTTATTGTATTTGAAGTTATTAGTTTTGGATCTGGATTAAAATAGCAATTGATGCTTTGACTCCAGATCCTTTTTAGTATCATAATTCCTTGAAGTCATATAGAGTTATAATACTCTAGGATTATGACATTACACACAACTTAAAGTCTCAATAGTGACTTTTCGGTAGATTGTATGAGCAAGGACCTTGGTCAAACATTGGGAGTATTATATTTTTTATTTTTATTTTAAGTGAAACCATCGTGATGTTTAGAAAGATATTGCATACTCTAAGTTTAGCATTAAAAACAAAAGAAGGGAAGAAATGAAAATAAACCACTTCGGAAAAAGCTTAAATATAGACAGATGTTTTATTTCTGTATGCATTAAGGTATGGAACGTATCGTTTATTAATTATTAGGTAAATTTTAGGCTAAAGGCAATGTCTATTTTATTCTAAGGGTAAATAAAGCGTAATCTATTTTAGACAATCACTGAAAATAAAACAAAAACAAGAGATAACAATACAAAAGTTTTCGGTGAATTAACCGTTTTGTTAGAATCGGATGTAGCTTCATTTTTCTGCTCCTTTTTTTCTATCAATGAGTTTCCGGCATTAGAAAATTGGCTGATTTGCTCATTATCTGTATTCAAGTATCCTTCAACGTTGCTCTTTTTTAGCACCTTTTCTGATCCAGGTGTATCTTGAGCCGGTTCGACTTCATCAGATGCAACCTCAACAGGTGTTGGGGGAGCATGAGGATTGTTATCATTGTGACAAGCAGCAGAGGTGGAAAATACATATCCCTTAGTCTTTAATAGTTTTATAATAGATGGTATCTGATCAATGGATTCTTCATAAAGATCTATTGTAGAGTAGTATTAATTTGTATTGCTGTTGTAGTGTATATATGATATATTTACCATGCTGTAAACTAATAAATCCTGGGTCTTCGTGAGCATTTAAACCAGTGTCCTTTCCTCCTACTGCCATCTTAAATGAACCTAGAATCTTCTTTGGAGCGCTAGGTAGCATATAAACATCGTAATCTGTAGGATCAACATTCCAAAGTAGTATTTTGTAACCCATTTCTTTCAAAATAGCCTTTACTCTTTGATCAGCTTCGCCATATGGAGGTCGAAGATAAGTTGGCTTGACGCCAATGACTTTCTCAATTGCTTTTTCTGTTGCACGGACTTCATAAATAATTTCCTCATTTGTTAAACTCATCAAATGTGGATGGGAGTAAGTATGAGATGCAATTTGATGTCCACTATCGAATGCTCTTTTGACGATCTCAGGATATTTCTCTACATTAGATCCCATAACACAGAACGTTGCCTTTATGTCTGCTTCATCGAGGTAGTCTAATAATTTAGTTGTAAAGTTGCTTGGCCCGTCGTCAAAAGTAAGCGACCATTGTTGAGGTTCAGGACAGCCATAGATGTCAAATTCGGTGGCTTTGTTGCCACATGATTCAAAACAGCTATCATCGTTGATTTTATCACAATCAACATTAGGGCATTCACCAGATCCAACAGGGCGTACTGGAATATCAGGTACATTGGCCATGGTTATTCCGGTTAACCAGGATTTATCTCTTGGCGTTGTGACCTCGCCGTCATCATCATCATGTTTTGCAGTAACAGTCTGAAGAATACATGCAATGACAATAAGGGCTATATTTATGCGCAAAATATTTGACAGGTGTCTTGAATTAAACATCGTTATTGTTACGAGATAGTATAAATATTTTCAAAATGATGTTCAGAAGACAAATTAGAAAAAGATAATACCCACACTCCCATATAGATATATATATATATATATATATATATATATATATGTGTGTGTGTGTATTAAAGTAAGGTTTGTCTATAGTAACTCTCCGATTACCTTTGATCAGTTACAAGTTATAACTAAAACAAAACCAAGGTTTAAAGTTTGTTATAGATTTTATTCTACAACTCTATTTTAGGAGATTATCAACTATTTAAAAGTTAGCCACAAGGTGGCGTTGCTATCTGATACAATTGGTCATAACTATAATACATTCTAATTTTGAATTACCTAATGCTTATTTTTTTAACATTGATCCAAATAAAACAAAGTTGGTTATTGTTTGATATTTAACGCTTGTATATTTATAATTGCAACGATTTGAATATAACTGCATTATTTAGTTCTACATTTAATTTACGTAATATTTATTGTTGACATTGACACTCAAACACTCGATAAATTAACATACTGTCTTTTTCAAGAAAATGAGAAAAATTTTCAAATTATTGAGAAAAGTTTTCAAATTAATGAGAAAAGTTTGAATATCTAATCAGACAGTTGTTGAAGTGAACCACGGAGATGTAGTGGTGGCCACCCGCCCAAGAAGTTCTTTCAGCTGGCTCAAGGATCTTTTTTATTCCGAGTGACTTATATTAGCTTTGATATTTTATAGTTTATAGTTTATATCTTATTATTTTATTTTACTATTATATTTATATCAAATCTATTCCCTCCTATAAACTTCTGAGAAAAATTGTCATAGCACAGCTTAGAATATATGAAGAGAAATAGTATCAAAAGATCTATTATTATTATATTGAAAAATAAAGCGGCTTAGGCAGCTATTACCACTACATCGGAGTGTGAAATGAAAGCAATAATGATTGATTTACGAAGGACAAACAATGAGAAAATGCTGATTGACTAAAAAAGGAGACTAAGATGAGAGGACTAAAGGGGACATGAGTTCATGATCCAACTCAATGAATAATAACACAAGGAGATATGTTTAAACATCTAAATGGATCCCATCTATCATCAGCTTTAAGTGTCATATGTAAATTAGCACCTCTATTTTACTAATGCACAACTGCAAAACGGTAAACTAATAATGAATCCAACACGAGCCAAGATGATCCAAGACTTTATCATTTCATCAATGTTTATTTAATGGGTTACTCACTTGTTTTTTATATATTTCCCTTCTTCTTGGTTCTGCTCTGGTATAAATACATATGGTCTTAACTGGTATAACCTCCTCTACTTGTCTACTATGCTGATCTCTATATTATGCTCTTGTGGCTTCTACTGGTGCTTCCGTCTGATTCATGGTATTGAAAACATGCTTTGATTCTCTACTCTATGGATTGTCTGTATTTATACAATTATTATCTGTTCTCAATTATTATTTATTTTTTCTCATTAATTATTCCCCTTTTTCTCATTAATTTGTAATTTTTTCTCAATTTCTTGAAATAAACAGTAGAATGGGTAATAGATGAAGCCGATGAAGTTGTGAATGGTATCAACTTTAATATATAGTATCTTAGCGTAGAACTTTTCATACTCAATGTCCTCTACTAACTCTTAGTTTCTCTTTTTTTTTCCTTTTGATGGCCTTGAGGGTATAAATAGATCTATTTTAAATTGAACCAGTCCTGCTTTTGTGGCCTTAAATTAATTAAAAGAGTGATATTAACTTTTAAATCATAGTAATAAGATCAATACAGTATCAGAAGAGTAAAATTAGTGCGAGAACAGGTCAAAAATATCTTAATTTTTGTATTGTCTTTATTTTTCTCTATAAGAGCCAGTGCAACTCAGAATACACCCCACCAGCAGACCAAAACTCTGAGAGAGTTTTAGTAAAACCTACGCAAAGTTTCAACAATAAAATATGCACAGTTGCGGAAATAGTGATGAGGAGTCAGCATGTATTTCCACAATTTTTTTAAATGTAATAAAAGGTGGTTTTTTATATTTAAGAAAAGACATTCATTAGCATTACAGCCTGTGTACATTTAACTATCTGGAGAAAGGTGTGTGAGTACTGATGATTTCATATTCCACTTTGTGACACATTCAGTTTGCGCGCTCCAAACTTAAACAGCTTAGAGCATTTATACCAAAGTTTCTAAACCCGAATTTATAAACTGAAGTCACTCGTACCAAAGTTTATTACGAGTTTCTAATTTCTAATTTTTAATAAATTCGTTCCCATAATTTCTTCTCGAGATACCGAGATTTACTTGCGCAAAAAATCTTGTCTTTTCTCCCCATTATTAAAAAAAAAATGTCAAAGATACTTAATCAAAAAGCAACACAAAATAAGAACGATGGTCAGCCTGAATAATCTAAATCAGCTAAACAAGTTACTTTACCCAAAGCAACCAACCCCAAAAAACCTTTTTATCTAGGTACGACTAAGAATAATAAATGTAACTTATTGATTCTGACGATGAGATTGAAAATGAAAGTGAGAAGAGAAATAGCGATGATAAAGATGGCGAAGAAAATGAAGAGGAAAAAGAAGAAGAAGAAGAAGAAGAAGAGACTGGATTTTATGCTCTTCGACATGGTCACGGTTGAGATTTTTGCTTTGTATTTTCGGTTTTTTTTATTTGTCTTCTAGAGTTTCCATGTCTTAACAGTGTCATTGTCCAATCATCTTCATTTTTTTTACGCTCTAGTTCAGTGTCTAAAGATAACCTTGAAGTTTTGATGCATTCTTTTATTTAAACTTGAAATTTTCTGTACGTCAAAGAATGAAAGCGAATTTTAGGCACAGAAATAGATTGAATTAAACTCACTAATAAACTCTAGTACGAATGACCCAAGTTTATTTGTAAAATTAAATTTTCTGAGTTCAAATTTAATAAAATTTGATACGAATGCTCTTAGTTCTTTAAGCTTTTCATGTAGGTTTTTTTTAAAACAAAACAAAGAAAAACATGTCATTTTTTTACTCCTTGAAAAAGTTTGGACTTTAAAAACCTGTATTATAAACTTTCCACCTTACATGGCTTCTGACCGTTTCCATGGTAAGACTCACAGAATCAAACTCTTTTAACGCTAATTAATATTAAGACAACAACCGGACCCTTACATGTGCTTCGATAAAAAAAATACATGGAATTTATTTCATCAACGGGGACAGTTATGTAGTGGTTGTATAAAAATAATGTGCAATGATAATCTGTTCGAAAAAAAAAAAGTTCTAATACTTTCATATTTTTGTATCTTAAATGCAATAAATCTAAAGCGGGCGAAGGATAAATTTTGAGTCAAAACCATGCTTTGTGTGAAAGGGATTTGGAGTAAAGTATTGATTTCTAATCTCATTAATGTTGACTGTCACCATATCTATCTATCGCGGAAGAAGTACGCTAAACCTTACCGGAGTCTGAGTATATATCAAGCTTACCCTCTCAGTGTCTTTGTATCGATTAGTCAACCATTTGGTACGTTCAGCGACGCTAATTTTCCAGATTTGCAGAACCACTCTTCTTTTTTTTTCAAGTCTATAGTAAAAACAAAACTGCATGTACGCTTAAGCATACATGGGGATAATCAATTTTAAAAGTATTTTTAGTATCACTAATTGATGACGTTTTCTATTTGCAGCTGCCACTATCAGACGAAATATACCTATAAATTTTGTGGAGCTTATTAAGCTATTTTATTGTTTTTTTATTTATTTAATTTTTTTTTTTTAAAATTATACCAAGCCAATTTTAGCATGTCTGCTCCTGCTCTCTTTACCCCATTGAAAATTGGAAACCATGAACTTAAGCATCGTGTTGTTTTAGCACCTTTAACTCGTATGAGATGTACCGATGATGCTGTACCAACTGATATGATGAGAGAATATTATTCTCAAAGAGCCACTGATGGAGGACTCTTAATTGCCGAAGCCACATTTATTACTCGAATTGCAGGAACATATCCTAATGCTCCAGGAATCTACACAAAAGAGCAAATTTTGGCCTGGAAAAAGATCACAGATGAAGTTCATTCTAAAGGCAGCACAATCTATCTTCAGTTAATCCATCTGGGTCGTGCGGCATCCGCTGCTATGAATGAGAACAATCAGCCTGTCTCTGCCTCTAACATTTCCATTCAGGGGTTAAACATTCTTGGTAAACCTCAAGAGGTTCCTCGCTCTCTTACTATCCCCGAGATCAAAGAAATTACAGGTCAGTTCCGTCAAGCTGCCTTGAATTCTATGGAAGCTGGATTCGATGGCATTGAAATCCATGGCGCTAATGGATATCTTCTGGATCAATTCATAAACACATCAAGTAATAAGCGCACTGATAGTTACGGTGGATCCATCGAAAATCGATCTCGCTTTTCCCTCGAAGTTGTTGACGCAATTGTAGATGCTATTGGCGCTAAGCGCACTGCCATTCGATTCTCACCTTGGTCATGTTTTCAAGATATGGAGGACGAGACCCCATATGAGACATGGGGTTATCTTACCCAAAGTCTTCAAGCTAAGCATCCCAACTTGAGTTACATCCATTTTGTAGAAGCACGCTTATCTCAGTTTACCGACGATAACAAAGACACACCAAACACCCTTGAGCCTTTCATTAAGGTATGGAAGGGTCCTTTTATCAGCAGTGGCGGTTATAGTCTCGATAATAAACTTGCTTTCGAGAATGCTGAAAAATACGGGACCCTAATTGGCTTTGGTCGTCAGTACATCGCTAATCCTGATCTTGTAGAACGTCTTCGTAATGGATGGCCCAGCAACAAATACCATAGACCTAGTTTTTATGGAGGTGATGCTTCTGGATACATTGATTACCCTTTTTATAAAAATGAATAGATAAATCTTATTTAATAAAGGACATGTAGTGTGTTAAATATTTTTTTTAGTCTTATTTTCGAAAGCGCTATTCCTTTTTAGTAATATTTATACTACGCTTTGAAACAAAAAATAAAAATACACACTCACACACACACACACACACACACACACAATACACATTCTTTTTCATACCAGTTCGCATTTACTATTGTGACACTAGTTGGACTTTCTTATCATATTTGAAGTTTTAACTGGAAACCATTAAAAAAGCGTATAGATACATTGATCGGTGTGTACCATGCATCAAGGAGAAAGCTTAAAACAGCATCATATAATTAAAATTATTATTTTCTTTCCCCTTTGTTTTAAGCAATATTTATTACGAGCTGCAACATTCTAAATTAGTGATATTTTGTATGTCAAGTACATTTGCTTCTATCGAAAAAAAACATGTTGGAAACAGCTTATATACTGCTGTAAAGAAGTATTCAAAAAACCACGGAAATATCGTCATTCGCCACTGTAAACGCGAGCTTTGGGCCTTACGAGAGCTTAATGTCACGTCATTCGACTCATGTCTTGAACAACATGTATGAGCAACTCCATTGTTTTATTAATTTATACGCTCAATGCTGATAACTTGTTTTTTTTTCAAAAAAAATAAAAAATTAGATCATTCAACTCATCGAGTACAAAGAAGTTGGTGTCTACTGCTGTTTGACTCTCCCATTCTTCTGTAACACCCTAGCTGATAAACTATCTACCAACACCAATCCTGCATTGGCTCATGATCTTTTAGAGCAGATATCCAAGGGGCTAGAGTTCATACATGGCAAGAATATTGTTCATTGTGACTTGAGTCCTGCCAATATCTTAATGGATGAAGTTGGGCACATGATTATTAGTGATTTTGGCTGTGCGCATTCTATTGTTGATGATAACCAACACGATGATAACAGTGATAATAATGAGGTTGATGAAATCGGTACAAGGTTGTTTACATAAATACATTTAAGCTTAATGATGATGATTATTAGTAATGACTAATACACTATACATACTCATAAATATACTAACTCTGCTCCTTTCAAAAAGATATTACAAGGCACCAGAGCATCTTTTTGGCTCAAAAAAATACGCACCATCAACCGATGTTTGGTCACTGGGAGTGATATTTTGTCAAATTTTAATTGGCTACCCTATTTTTGCTGGTGAAAGTGATATTGAACAAATAGGAATTATCGTTAGATCTTTAGGTAAACCGTCTGCTCAAACTGAAGACGAGGTAACTATAAGCACTCTGTTGATGAATATTTATCCGACTAAACGATGATTGAAAAACAAAGGAAATGTCAAAATACCCGGACACAAATAAATTATCATTTTTTAGCTGTCCTTCAAACGATGAGGACGATGAGGACGATGAGTTCTGTTCTAGTATAAATGAAGCAGAGGAAGATGATGTCCATGAATCAGATGAAAATATGGATGACAGTGACGAGAGTTCAATCATTAGTCTACCACCATCAGTATCACTCAAATCTACACTTGAACATAAGAATGTTTGTATTTCTGACCAAGTGATAATACTAAAGACCTTGACTTGGTCAATACGAGATCGATTAACAATAAATAACGTATGTTTTGCTTTATTTAATTATATTTTATAATATTAGTACTAATAATCCGTAATAGATTCAAAGTTATGCATAATCATTCGATAATAAAGTATTAATAGAAATAATCTCTAGCTATTTATTATAATTTGTTCAATTCACAGACGAGACTTATATATTACGTTTAAGAAAATTGTACGTTGAAAGACTTGGTAAGATCGACACCAGCACCCTTGAGAACAACGCTATTGTTCTTGGATTTAGTCAAATTAAATGACTTGCCATTGATCTTGGCCTTTGTGAAATGGGTAGCTCCAACAATAGTGATATCGCCCAATTTTTCAGCCTTCTTGTAACCAAACTTGCCAGAAACAGAGAGTTGGTTCTTTTTGAAGGTAAAGTCGATATCAGATGAAGTCTTGACATTCAAAGACTCACCATCATCGATGTAAAGTCTACCTTGGGCCTCACTCATCTCATCAAGGGCAATGATAAGGTTGTAATCAGTAGCATATGTCTCACCAATGGTATACTTGGGGGTCTTTGTAGGGATGATGGCACCACCACGGATGTGAATAGGAATATGAGTCAAAGGAGCATCCAATGTAGTGTATTTCTTTTCCTTCTTGTTGGAAGTACCAGTGAGAGATTCATAAGTGTACCAATCATACCATATACCAGCGGGGAATTGGGCATCAACAGAGGTTTTTCCTTCATCAACAACAGGAGAGAGCAGAATATCTGTACCAAGAAGAATTTGAACATCATTATCAGCAAATGATTCATATTCGGGGTATTCAAAGATAAGTGGACGCCAGACAGCAGTACCAAGTCTGTTGGATTCTTCATGGAGAGAGTAAAAGTAAGGGATGATTTCGTAACGAACGCCAAGAGCAATGCGACTGGCCTCAGCGGTGGAATTCCAGAGATAAGGTTCTTGATCAGTTTGACCAATAGCATTGTGATTTCTGGCAAAGGGATAGAATGCACCAAGTTCCATCCATCTGGTACACAGTTCTTCAGTTGCGTTATCGTTGAAACCACAGACATCAGCACCAGAATAGGTAATACCAAACATTTGCATGTTGAAAACGCTGGCAATAGATACCTTCAAGTAGCTCCATACAGAGTGGTTATCGCCGGTCCAGTGGCCTACATTTTTACCACTACCAACAAAACTGGAACGAGTTAAAAGGAAAGGTCTAAGCTCTGGCTTGTGTTTGATAAGGGCCTATTTGTTAAATACGTGAGTAAATACGATACTATAAAATACTAATATCAACTTACATTTCTTGTAACATAAGCTTCGGCATGGCCGTAGAGGTTATGGATATCATAATGAGGAATATCACCGTAATGCATAGCAGTAGAAGCAACAGTAAGTTCAGAAAGGTTACCAGCACCGTTATTAATAGCATACTTTGGATAGAGGAGGTTACGAGTATCATTTGCGACTTGGCCCATCTTTTCAAGTGCGACAAGCTGCTCAGCATGCATCTTATCTTGATCTTCTTGAGACAATGTCCAGCGGTAGGGCTGCTTACCAGCATCCACCTTGCCATCACCGCAAGGGCCCAAACAGAAACTAGAAGGCTCGTTCATATCGATCCATAAACCATCAAGTCCAATAAGCTTCACCCAATCAACAATCTCCTTTTCCCAGTATTCAGCGACATTAGGATTAAAGAAATCTGGGAAAACAGTATAACCTATTTTTTTTTGTTTGTTTACGAAATTAGAAAAGATAATATAAATTCATGTATATATAACTTACCTGGCCATACTTCACCAATGTATGATTCGCCGTTGGGCTTCTTGATCCAGATATCCATTTCAGTACCACGAACATAGGGTTCATAACTTGTATTGGCACTGATAGCAGGATCAACCATGACAATGTAATTTTGGCCATCATTATGACGGTCATCACCAAATTTGATCATACGGTCTTGAGGAAAGTTGACATTATCAACAGTGAAATCTTTGGTCTCATCCATATAGTCGATATCGATCCAGGCAGTTTGAACTTTTTTTTTGAAAAAAAAAAAGATACGTTAGAAATAGTGTTTTTTTTTTTTTTTTTTTTTTTTTTTTTTTTTGCATTTACTCGCTTTTTCATCATTCTACTTACGAGGAATATTGGCCTCCTTATATTTCTTGACGACGGTTTCAACAGCATCAATATTGGGATAGCCGTAACGACAATGGTGCCATCCAAGCATCCAATGAGCTAGTAGATGTAAATATATAAATAAATATGCATTTCATTACATTAATATATACTTACAGGGCATGAAAGGTTTGCCAATCAAATCAGTGTAAGCAGTGGAGACAGAGTTGGGAGAGCCATCCTTTGGAACAAAGAAGTAAAAGTCCAAGACACCACCAATGACTTTGTATGTGATACGGTTGGTTTCCGTAATGACATCCATGCCGTGGGAGTTCATCAAGAGAGTGCCGTGAGATTTACCATCACGAATCTCTGTATAGTAAGGATGAGAGCCGTAAATGTTTGCATAGAATCTATATATTTATATATTTATGAGTATGGATGTACGATGTATATTTTTTTTTTTCATAAAAAAAAACTCACGTATCAGCATCGTCGCGATTAAAGATAGTAGTAACATTCTATGATAAAGTGATATATGAGTAGACTGTTATCTATATTACCTGCAAAAAAAAAAAAAAAAAAAAAAAAAAAAAAAAAAAAAAAAAAATACTTACAGTAGTGCGTTTAAAAGGAGCAGTAACTTCACCCAAACCATAAATGTTAGCATTTTCAGGAACAGCAGTAGAGATTTCGAGATATTGATCCTCAAAAACCAATGGCAAATTGGTGGTATCAAATATAGTAGCACGATCTGATTTACGGATCACCTTAAAACCAAAAGGTTTAGCAGTATACTTGAAATCATAATAAGGATTCTCTGCAGCATGCTTAATGGTAGGACGTTCCAAACCCAATGGTGAGTCAGGAACAAGGTACTGCTTTTGAGCTTTGTCGGAAATCTTTTGTTTTTTTATAATGCATATGTATTAGCTATATTTTTAGCAAAAATATATATAGAATTACATATATATACCTTCACGTGAAGTCTTTCAGCAGTTTCGTAATCGACATCAACTACCAAATCTTCAATGGTTTTACCAAAGGTATCCACACCCTTCTTGTTCTTTGCATTCAAGGTAAGGGGAATGTGTAAGCCGGTATTGGTCTTTTCAACGCTTCCTTGAATCTTATAACCAGGGGCAGATGTGCTAAGATCTATTTGTGTTGTTTTGAATGATTGGTGTTAATTTTAAAAATAAAGAAATAGAAACGATTTTTATTACCCCAAGCGGTATCAGCAAGGCCAAGAGCACCCGCCGAAAAGGAAATGGCAATGGCAACAAAGATATGAGAAAGCCTTGTCATTTTTTTATATAATTATTTTACAATATTATTAAAAAAAATGGTGATAATCTATAAAAGCAAAGAAAGAGTGGCCGTATTTATACCAAATCAATAGCAACAAAGAAAAAGGGAAGACGAGTTCTAGACAGAATGATACTTCGCATATGTATAACATATCAAAGTTTCCCAGGTTGAACAAGCAATATTATTCTATATTAGAAGTATGACGATAAATATATTCTTTTCCACTATTTCCCATACAGTTTTCAATAAGGTTTACTGTGCCTTTGATGATGTTTTTTTTCCAGATCATACCGTCTATTTTTTTTTCTGCTTAACAATATCACCCGTTCAAATGGTGAGACCTTTAATTTCCCATAGGCATAGTTTAGCATCTTTAAAGGAAAAATGAATTACTTTTATACCGAAAGTAATGGATGAAACGAATTTTAATATATTATTTCTAACTTTTTAATTTACTTGATTCGATTAAAATGATTTTCTACCAGTTTGCTTTATGCTTCAAAAGACTTTTACTTTCTCTTCTTTTTTTTTATTTTGCCTTTTTTTTTTCTTGGATCATTATTTACCAGTGATAAAAAACAAGTTAAAGTTCTACATGTAAAGACATGCTAAACCAAAATTATCATGCTGATGGGAAACGGGCAACCTTCAGACCCTCGGCATGTCGGTTTCTGTTTCAAGGTAATACAACAAATCATAGAAAAAAAAAGTTTGGTACCAAAAAAGCAACTTGTTCCTAACATAGATGGCAAATGTGTGTACCGCCTTCTTCGGACTCCTCAAGTAAAAGTATAACTTCTTCTGTTTCATGTGGTTTTCTTCTTCTATTTGTCATGTTTGAATATAATATATTCAAATCAATTAAACATATCAATATAAATATAATACTTCAACTCTTGCTCGATTTATTGTATGAAAGAAAATGATATATAGAACAAAAATGGACCAATCATCTTCAAAATCTCAAAAGAACATTGATTTTGTTATCTAATATTTATTATTTTGTGAAAGGGTCAGAAAAAACAATTAATAACATTGAGGTCAATAAATGAAGTAACGTTCTATTCTGTTTTTAGAAAAAATAAAAGAGGGAAACATAAATCCTGTCAGTAAGGATCTACAAAATTGGAAAAGATCATTTTCTAAACCAATAAGATGGCACGCTTAGCTGCCGGGAAAAACCTGAAAAAATTACCCCAGAGAAAACATACTTTCTTGTATAATGTCACACCACCACAAAACATTATCCACGGATACATGAACTCATGAAGAGAAAGTAATGAAGAGGATATTGTATTTGTTAATAGTCTTCATTATATTCTACACGAGTCACTTGTTTGTATTGATATTTACGATTATATAATGTAATTATTCAACTACGAGTGATTTTTTATCATTTTCTACAGTTATAATACCCTGCTCTACTCTACTCTACTCAATTCTTATATCTGGAATATGGTTACATTTTAATGAAGTTTAATGCTAATTAAGAAAATGATATCTACAACAAATAAAAATGAAGAATAGCATCGTCAATACACACTGTTCATATGATAATCTCTTTTGTTGGTTTATATTGGCGAATGTATCCTGATCTATATTTTCATTTAGTATAACCGTACTTCTTTGAGTTATATTTTTATTTCAAAAGATGCTAATGGTTCACTTTTTTTGAGTGATTCTTTTGATACAATGGTTGTTTATGGACGATGGAAAAATATTTCGAGGACTTCTTCCCTTATTTCATGGATTGATCCAAGATATAAAAAAGACGTATTCATGTTGTTTAAATTAGGCAATCTTCATACTATAATCAAACCATCACGCGCCGCACCATTTCGTTTTTAGCTGGTCTTAAAGACACAAGTGTGTATATTTCTACTAAATTACCTGATTTTAAAAAGAAACAACACCCAATATCCTTGTTTTTTTTGGTATTTTTTTTCCGACCAGTCATGGCCCATAACAACATAGCAATATCTGATAATATCTCACCTTGTTTTGCTGGGATATCAACTTTAGACACTGGGTACCAACTCTTCGTCTGCTTAAAATTTTGGTATCATTGACTTTTTTCTATCTACCCAATGGGTGAATCTATATTATCCTTTGTTTTTTGTTTTTTTACTCCGATGAGGTCTGCTCCTTTCTGTGCCCGTTTGCTCTTAATGTGTTGTTTTTTACTCTTGTATAATTAAAATAAATAAAGTAATATATAAAATATATCGATTTTTATTTAACCGCTTATGTCTTTTTGTTTTTGTTTATAAATAGCAAATATTTTGAAGAGGTAGGTGGCATAGATCACAGATATGGGATTATGTCAAGTAAAAGAAGAATGAGTCTTTGATCTATCTCATACCGTATGGTAATTATGTATTACAAAGCGGGACAGCCTTGTGAAATGTATTAAAGTAATTAACAAATTCTCAATTGTATCTGTTTTCGACATGTAAAATAAGCGGTTACTGCTCATTAACTTGAGAGGCTCTTACTTTCTCATTTAATATTCACTCTTACTCTGGTCCTTTTCTTTTTAATATTTAACACATAATTATGTGCGTGTGTTTTTTTTAAAAAAAAAAATGTCAAAAATTATTATAAAATGACGAAAATTAGTAGCAGCTATTTTATAGAGAAATGAAAGATAGAACACATTAAATGGGTATTTTTATTACTTTTTCTTGTTCCTTATAAACTTTTCTTTACTTTATTAACAACACAAAATGCATGAATCATTGGGCATGACAATTTAGCATACTCTTATTGTTCAATTTTTTTTATGCGGTATAAAAAAATGCGCTTTTTTCAAAATTTCAAATAAAAGATGTATAGTAAATCATGGTCGTAAATAAGAAGAAGAAGAAAGTAAATAGTCACTCTAAATTCAGATATAAATAGTATAAATACAATCATATACTTCCTTTTCTGATGAATTTAAATAGTATTAATTGAAGTTTGCATGCGTTTCAATACGTTTAATATTGGAGGGTACCAATCTTCGCAGGTTGAACGGTTTAGTCCTTTGAAATGGTTTTTTTTTTTAAGATTTACGATATAATAATAAACTAATTGAATTTGTTATCAGTATTCCATTACCATTTTCACAAATAGGCCATTATCAACAGCAAAGCGCCCCTGAACAAATACATCTTGACATGAATTTATGAGAGGCTATATAGCTTGGATATTTGGATCGGAATTATATTCTTTATTTACCATTAGTAGGCCTGTGTCTGTGTCTGTGGTTAATTCATCTATCACATTTTTTCGTTTAGCAATTTTTACCTGTTTTCTCGCATTTTAGTTTTGAACGTGCTTAATTGGTTCATTAAAAGTGATGACATTTTTTTAATCATAAATGATAAAAATATGCATGAAACCTTTTTTTCTTTTTTCTTTTCTTTACACCTCTTCTACGACTCTCCTCGGATCGACGACAAGTACGACGTGTCCGAGGTTTTTTTTCTTTTTTTTTTTTTTTGCTTTGGAATATTTTAAGTATTATTTAGTACATGGGATGAAGGAGAAATAGTACACCAACAACACTTGGATAGTATGCGCCAGCTAAAAATTAATAAATCTACCAAAAAAATATAAAACCATAAAAAAACAACAAAAAAAGGTATGTACAACTTCTTTGATAACGGGATGGATGAAAAGTTCTTTATTAAACTAGTTTGAATGTAGGCCCATTTTTGCTACAATTTTACTATACTTGGCCACAATTTTTGATTCTCTATATCATAGTTTTTTATCTTTTTTCCCTCGTTATTATTGTTCTCCATCTATACACAATGCGAGGACGGAGGTCTTCGGACCTGATGCATGTTCCTTTCAGGAACTATACTTCGGGTAAGTTATTAGTTAAAGCAATAGTATTATAATTAGAATGTATTTATATCTAACATTTTCTCTCTTATTTTGGATGTTGTGATTGATTTTGTTTCTGGTTTGGTAAGTACAAGACAAAATCTATTTTTTTTTCAGTGATTAATATTTTATTCTTTTGACCAATAGATTTATCACTTACCAATTGTTCTGTGATTTTTATCTTCTTTATGTCTTTATATTGTATTGTATTTTTGCGCTTTCACCATTTACATCATATATTTTTTATTATCTAATCAAATAAACTCATACTGAGAGGGTGTATACGAGAGGGTATCTGTCCTACAATTCCGGTTTGAGACTGCTGTAGTATTAGAGTCAGAATAATGTTTTTTAAAATACATAAAACCTTCTTTCTCTTTTTCTTTGTGCTTTTTTTTTTTTTTTAAAAAAAAAGATCGCTTTTTTATTAATTCAAAATATAAATTTCTACACAAAGTTCATAACAAAACCATTTGCAAGTGGAATAGCAGCATTCACAATAGTATAAATAAACTCATCCACCTTTGTAATATTAAAGATATTCTCATTCACAGTTGCATTATGAAGTGCATCCACCTGACCCAAAAGAGTAATGTTTTGAATGACTTGGGCATCGGCATAGGCAAACTGACCATTGACTGTCAATGCGCTATTGGTATAGATAAAATTAATGTTGGATTTATTGGTCGGGTGTAGCGAGATACCATCATCGATATAGAGTCGACCTGCTGCCTGTGCATTATCATCCAATGCAATAATGAGGTTATAGGGTGTTACAGTATCAGCAGCAGTAGAGAGAGCTGTTGTAGATGATTTGGTAGGCAAAATAGCACCGCCACGGATATGGAGAGGGATGCTTGTTAAGGGTGCATCGATGGTGACCACGCTGTTATCATCAAGGGTAGCATTTATGACTCTACTGAGATTGTAATAGTCGTACCAGATACTGTCAGACGGAAATTGTGCCTCAACAGTGATGGCATTTTGCTTTGTAACAGGTGATACCAAAATGTCTGTGCCGATCATAAATTGCTCACAATTACCTGCTAGTATAGACGAATGAGGAAATTCAAAGATAAGGGGCCGCCATACACCTGTACCCAACCTGTTTGCTTCTTCAAACAGTGTATAAAGATAAGGGAGTAGACTGTAACGAATGGACATGCTTTGGCGTGCCACTTGGGCCATTGTGTTGCTCCTCCAAAGTCCTGTACTTGCGGTTGTTGTGTGGATACGAGCCAACGGATAAAAGGCACCCAATTGTAACCATCTTGTACATAGCTCTTCGTCAAAGGTAGTTGTGTCGTCGTCATCATTATGGCCACAGATATCTACTCCAGTAAAAGGGACTCCGAAAATCTGCATATTGAGAATACTAGAGATGGATGATTTGAGATTTGGCCATGTTGCGCTATTGTCGCCGGTCCAGTGGGCCGTGTACTTTCCACTTCCTGCAAATGTAGATCTTGTCAATAAAAGTGGACGAACAGTAGAATTGTATTTAAGAATCGACTATTAAAATATAATTACATATGAAAAACAATTATCTTTTTTTTTATTTTTTTATCTCTCTCTATAGTATCTATATATATATATATATATAAATCCACTTACGTTTCTTGTAATATAGCTCTCAGCTAAACCATAAAGGTTATGAAGATCGTAATGACTTTGATTACCATAATGCTGAGCAACCATAGAGACCGTACCAGTAGAGAGACTGCCTGCACCATTATTGATGGTATATCCTGGATAAAGTAAATTATGATTCTTCAAAACTGCATTGGTCATATTAAATTGCTGCAAGTCAAATTCCAACGTAAAGGTATCATTACTCATATATGTCGCATTGTGTTTCGTATCCTTTCGTGACGTATCATTTGAGACGCCCAAACAGCTAGGTTCATTCATGCTTAACCATACACCATCCAATTTTAATAAACCCATCCATGTTGCAATCCGTTGGTCCCAGTATTCGGTGATGTTGGGATGCCACCAGTCAAAAAGGACACGCGCCCCAGCAGCCGTCTCACAAATGTAGTCACTTTCATCTTGGTTCTTTATATACACACTGATGTTTGAGCCTCTCTCATAGGCACTATCGTTTTTCTGAATTGGAATGGAAGGATCGACTCTGGCAACCAACCTGTGTCCTCTTTTATGCAACTCTTGAGAAAATGAGGTCATTTCATCCAAGCCATCGATGGCAAAGTTCTTGTTAGTAGTGACGTCCATATCTAGCCACAGTGCTTCAAGAGGAATCCTCTGGCGATGATACGCATCCATAACATCTCTCATCTGGCTCACATTAGAAGAGCCATAGTGATGAACACCCAGCATCCACTGTGATGGCATTATTGGCTTCCCCACTAGCGTTGTATACGACTGCACAACCGAATTCGGCTTGGAGTCCTGTGGCACAAAGAAATAAAAATCAAGCACACCGCCAATCACCTTGAACGTAATGCGATCCAGTTCGGTAACGATGTCCATCCCATGTCCGTTCAATAGAAATGTACCATGCGCAGATCCATTGCGGTAATCAATATAAAAGGGGTGGGAACTGTACTGATTGCTATTATACCCCTCAGCACTATCCCGATTGAAGAGTGTGGTGATGTTGCGTGTGCGTTTGAATGGACTTGTGTTCTCACCAAATCCATAAATGTTGGAGGTGTTTGGTAGGTGTGTAGATATCTCGAGGTATTGGTCTTCAAAAACAAGTGGATACTCCTTGGTATCAAATATGACGTCGCCGTTAGACTTGAGTACTTGGAAGCTAAAGGGATCCGAGGTATAGTTGAATTGGTAGTTATTGCCGGGCCGGATAGAATTGCGTTTTCCAGCTAAAAGGTTGGGTCTTTCTAGTCCCAAGGGCGAATCAGGGACCTCCACTTGCTTACGTTCCTTATCATAAATCTATATTTATATAAATAAGTATGTGTTTGAGTATTAAAAATAGAAGCAAACATGCTTATAATTAAATACCTTGACATGAAGTCGTTCTGTTGTTTCATAACTGACGTCAACTAATAGGTCTCGGATAAGGTTGCCATGGAGATTGACATTGCTGTTTGCAAGTAAGGGAATTTGTAATCCAGATTGAAGTTGTTGAATGTTACCATTAACTCTATAACCAGTGGCCTTGGCTGAAAAGTCTTTTTTTTTTAAAATATATATATATATATGAACACAAAATAAGTATATAGTTTTTCTCAAGCAGAAATGAGTGCTTAAATACACTTACTATAACTTGAAGGTTCGATCAAAGTATCTTTGGTATAAATTGTGTCGTTAGTGTCAATAATGGTTTGACAAAGGACATTGAAAGTCAAAAGTGATACAAGACAGAGTTGAGAAAGTGAACTTTTCATTATACTATTTTTGACATTCTCTCTCTCTCTCTTTTGTCGCAAGTAAAAAACAAAATGCGTTATTTTATATACCTTTTTTTGCATTAATAAAAAAAGGGTGACTGGCAAAATTAGGATTCTCCTTTGATTTCTTTTTTTACGTCAAGTCAATAACAAGAACCTTTTAATAAAACGGCCAAAACTGAATATTATTTTGATTTAAACCTTGGATTTTTTAGTAATTATGCCATATGGAAATAGTTCTGATAATCTATTTTTGACATAATGGTGATGGGCTCAAATAGAGTTTAGTGTTATAAAGTAGACCGAGACAAGACAATTCATTCATGCACATAATGTATACTATCTTTTTCAAGAAAATGAGAAAAAGTTTCAAATTAGTGAGAAAATGTTGATGACAAAAAAATTGAGACTAAGATGAGAGGATAAGTTCATGATCCAACCCAATGAATAATGACACAAGAAGATATGTTTAAGCGTCTAAATAGATCCCATTTATCATCCATTTCCTTCTGATTCATAGTATTGACAACATGCTTTGGTTCTCTACTCTATGGATTGTCTTTATTTTTACAATTATTCTCTTCACTTTTCTCAATATCTTTAAATAAACAGTAAGTAGTCGCCTCGTTAATGTATTGTACAGTAGATAAAGCGTTTGATTTTAATAACCCAGGAATTCAACATCAGAAAAGGACAAAAAGCCGTTAATTATGCATAAAGAATTAGACAATGAAATCTATTAATATAATAACTCATGTACCCATTGACTGGATTAATCCATTTTATAGCCGTGAGTGTTTTCAGCGAAATTTGTATTGTGATTTATATCATTGATGAACATATATATATATTGTAAATATTACTCATTATATAATAAAGGTGTCTAATTTTTCTGAAAGTTTATTTATGTTTGTATATATACAAGCAACTAATTAAAAAGTTTAACGACGTGTGGCATATTTTTTGATTTTCTCGGTAGTGCTATAGCTCCTAGAAAAAAAAATCGAGTTACTATATTTACAATATATATATATATGCATAAAATATATGTGCGTACCTCTTTCTCTTTGTAGCCACCTTTGTCTTTTCATTTATAATACCTTCATTGCTATCATTACTATCCTCATCGTCTGATCGCACATCTGTAATACCCGTTTTTGTAACCAACTTGAACACAACTTTGAATATCATCAATGTCCAAAACATGATAAGAATGTATAGCCCAAGCATCAATCCTAGAATGATGTACTTGACAAAATGGGGGAACCAATTACCGTTAAAGGGATCCAAGGCAAATTTAGGTACATAAAGTTCGGGCTCTGTATAGGTAGACCAAATTATTTTACCATAATAGTAAACACGGGTATAGAGCCATGAAGAGACCATCACTACAAATGTAAGGTCACATACAAACCCATATTTTAAGTAATGAAGTGTTTTGGCCAACTGTTTTATATAAAAAGAAAAAAAGAAAAAAGTTAGCATAATCCAAAATTTTAAAGGTTGCAGAAGGTCCCTTTTATTTTCTGCTACTCGTTCTATCCAACACCTCTCTCTTATTCAATTACCATCTTATACTTACACAAAGCAAAATATCCGGTAAATCCATACAAACAAATACAGCATTACCAACTCTTGTAAAATTACAAGCATAACTTAAACTAATAAGCAGTAATGTATTAATATGGTGAATCATGTACTCTAAATAATCTTTGCGTGGCTCTTCAATCAAAAGAACAAATGGTTGCTGGACCCAAAAGGCGAATTGAAGCAAATAATAATACTTGAAATAGCCTTGTAATTCCCACACAGGGTAGTCTCTCCAAAAATAAGATGTGTCATTCCAGGTAGGTGAATGATAAAATATGTACTATATGTATATATAAAGTTTTTTAAAAAAAGGTCATTTATCTATTAACACTATTTATATATTTACCAGACCGCTCGAAAAACTAACTGAATAGTATAAAACTAACCAACTCTGCTCTGCAAATCGAAGTGTCTTTCCTTTTGATACTTTGGCCTTCATGGACAATGGCTTTAATATATAATCCATCGAGGCTGCTCGCAAAAAGGTAAAAATGCAAAAGTAAAAGAAGAGGAAAGCAATATCCCATAGACTCTTTCTATAGAGTCCATTTGGTAGATTTCCAGTGATAAATATGAATTTTTCGCAAACTGGTAGACCAAGTAGGTATCCAATGACAATGGGCACTGTGATTTTTAATGGTAAATCTTTATAAGAGTTTATAGGTTAGAGTAGGTGTTATTTATATGGCTCATTCGGGATTTTTTTTTTTTTTTACCAATTTGATGTCTGTTAAAAAAATCTGCAACTTGTTGTGCCTTTTTGCTCCTGGTATTATTCGTCATGGTTGTGTATAAAAAAAGACAAAAATTAAAAATGAGACAAAAGAAGAAAAAGGAACGATTGATTTCTGTGTATGATTGACATCAGTGGGTTTAAACACGGAGTTTTATTATGTGTGTTAAACCTGTCAAATATAAAAAATTGAATGGAACACTTTTGTCTCGTGGTTGATCTTTTATAAATTAAGCAAATGACCTTTTTTTTTTTTCTCTTTTTTTTTATTGAAAAAATAACTTTATTTTTTATTCAACTTGTTTTTAGAATATCTACTATTTTTAATTAGAAGATAACCACGATATAAAAGTAGCAGTAAAAAAGAAGAGCAATTGAAAAGGTGTTGAATTTGGAAAATATTAAAATAAAGAAAGGGATCAGTGGCTGGACAGGAAATACGTTCTACCGATACAGATGTTTGATCTTTATTATTAATTCTTCTGTTCTTTTATTAAGTAAATGGATCATTCTAATAGGAATATAAACATACTTTGGTTTTCTATTAAGAACAATAATGCAATGCGACTAGAGTCAAGAGTTAAAATATAAAAACAAAAAAATGATGTGATAAAGATTTATTGATAATTTTGAATATCAAAGAATAAATACGATATCACACAATCTAAATTACTTTATAATTTTATGTCAATATATACAAAATAAGAATGAAGAGCAACGCATTAATGGTAAATATTGATATTTTTAATTAAATTGCATGATTTTTTATACTTTGCCTTTATTCTTTTTTCCTTTAGATGACACTAAAATGTATCTCTACAATAATCCAATCTTATAACAGTACTCAGCAAGTATCTATCAGTTATTCATTTCGTATTTCTTCAGAATGAATTCAAAAGGATTCTCTTACGGATTACTGCTTAGAATTGCATTAATTTCTTTCTCTATTAATTTTGGTACACAAGTGACATTTATAACTTATTTAATGATTTATATTATTTCAGTTTATCTTTTATTTGAGCAATCTCTTACTTTTCTATCAATTAAGGTACACAAAAAACATATTCTTTATTTTAAGAAATTGAGAAAAAATTACAAATTAGTGTGAAAAAGGGAAAAATATTTTGAGAAATAATAAATAATAATTGAGAACAGATAATGTATCATATAACAAAAAGTAGATTTTAAGATGTGAATAAATAGTGACACAAGTCATCAAGTAGCAAGAACAGAATATATATGATAATATTCAAATATAAAGAATTATTCAAGGTGACAGTGGTGAATTCAGCAGATGATATATATACATTGCAATTTTATTTCCAAAAAAAAGGTAAATTAGTAATCTTTCATGTATTCATTAGGGTATAAGTACTTACGCTGTCAATTGGCTGCTGGTTAGGCCAGCAATAACTGGCCCGGGGTAACAGTGTTTATTGAACCTGGATGACCAAGCAGCAGACAGGACGATGCTTGCCAACGGAAATGGTGCTGTATTCAAGTATACGCCCTTGTGTTATCATTCATAGAATTGGATCATGAACTTAGCCCCCTTTAGTCCTCTCGCCTTAGCTTCCATTTTGACCCAATTTTTTTCGCATCAAACATTTCTCATTAAATATTCTCCTTTTCTCAATAATTTTAAATTTTTTCTCATTTTCTTGAAAAAGAACATATATCAGAAAAACAAGTCTGCTCCTCTGCTTTAAAAGAAAAGAAAAAAAAAAAAAGAAAAAATGTAGCCGTCTTTCTGGAATAACTTTTTTTTTTGGAAAACAGCTCTGCGATTATTATTTTTATATAGAAATGAAACAATTTGGTGATCGTACGACTGATTCAATTGCCAATTAAAATGCTATTAATTTTATTTCTTACCCCAACATCCAATGACTATGCTTCTCTTTTAACCCAATATCTGTTCCTGCCTGTCGTTATAGTTATTGTTTCTGATTTATGTATTCTTAAAGGTACATTACTTATATTGTTCTCTTCTTAACAAAGAATGAATGATACTTGACCTTGATAAAGATGAGAATTATGAATATATTTATAGTGATATCTATATGAAAAACAAGTTAATTAGACAATATATGGAGCGAAATAGAGTTGTCCTTTGATTTAAAATTACTCTGAAACTTGCCACGTAGATGAATTTGAGAGTTAAACCATTTGATCAAGTTACTCAGCTTTGGGTGAAAAAGATCATCCTTTTTATTTTATTTTATTTTTATTTTATTTTTATTTTTTTCCTTTTTATTTGATCTGAGGATCTTTACTACTTTTGTTAGATAAATAAACTGAAATAAAAGTAGAAACGGTAAGCTTATCATCATTTGAAACGATGATTTGATAAAGTTAATTTGATATAAAAAATGCCATGTCAAACATTTGCACAATTAGAAATGATCGGAAATCAAAGACATTTTTTAAGAAATGCTTACCTGATTTGAACTTATCTTGAACCCATTTTTTTGACTGTTGATTTACATGTTGGTTTTGTTTTTTTTCTTTGCTCCGATAAGAGTGTTGATATCTTTATCGTCCCCAATATTTGGTTGAGACCTAAAAGTTCATTTAAATACATCTTGTTTGATTTTATGTTTTTCTTATTTGTTTCTTTTTAATATACGTCACATTTTTTTCTCGACAATATGGCTGACTTTACAGATTCTCTTATTAAAAACATCGGTGCTCACTCTGCTTCGCCCAATATGCCCACTATGAGCATGAGCAATTTAGGTGAGAAGCTCCGTCAGGCTCGTACCTATTCTCTTGCCTCCTTATCACAGGCCTTAAAAACAACAACAAATAACAAGGCAAGCGCCAGCACTAGCTCCGTATCACTCAAGGCACCTGCTCCCGAAAAGACGGGCGGTAAACTTGAGATCAACATTGTCGAAGGTCGTAATTTAACTATTGCCGACGCACTTAAATCGGATGCTTATTGCATTGTCGAATTTGATGGCAACAGAGCTTCTACTTTAGAAAATAGCGAGGATGATGAAATTTTGCCCAGTATAACACACGAGAAGATGCCAAATAATAGCGGTGCTTTTAAACCTTTTGAGATTATGATGTTGGCAAGTTCACCCAAGTGGATGCATCGTGTTGCTTTGTAAGTACATAATAGAGGATCTGTCTTTTTCAATGATTAATTAATCATGTATATACATATTTTTTTTAGCGATGTTACTGCTAGTAACAAGGAGCTTTCAGTTCATGTCTATGATCGTGGTAACCGTCTTGCTAATGGCGAGGACCGTTTCCTTGGTACATGTACCATTGTCCCCTCTTTGGTAAGCAAGAAGACAGTTGAATTGGTTTTCCCTCTCAATTCTCGCCCTGGAGATAATCAAGAAGTTACCGGTGATGTTCGTTTACAAGTTACTTTTACTGATAGCCAAGCCGTAAATATATACATATTATTGATTCAAAAGAATGAAAAAATAAAAAACTCCAGAAATCTAATTTCATATTTCTTCTATAGGCAAAACTTACACCCGAAGATTTCCGCATTGTACGCATGATTGGCCAAGGTTCCGTTGGTAAGGTTTATGAAGTCATCAAGAGAGATACCAAGCGCACATACGCAATGAAGGTTCTATCCAAGAGACTTTTGGTAGAAGAAAACGTAGTCGATAACGCATTCACTGAGCGTAACGTACTTGTCCAGTCCCTCTCAAACCCATTTATTGCCAATCTCAAGTTCAGTTTCCAAACCACCAACCACCTCTTCCTTGTGATGGACTATTTCCCCAGCGGTGAATTATACGATTTCTTGGAGCGTGAACGTTGCATGAGCGAAAAGCGCTGTCAATTTTTTGCTGCAGAAATTGTATGTGCATTTGATCATATCCATGGCCGAAACATTGTCTATAGCAATTTGAAGCCCGAAAGCATCCTGTTGGATGGCCAAGGCCACTTGGCTCTCATTGACTTTGGTTTCTGTAAGCAGCTCAGTGATAGTAATGACTTGATCAAGGAAGAAAAGATACCCAATAAGAGTATTCCTGAATATCTTGCACCCGAGATGGTTCTTGGTAAACCTTATGGTAAGGCAGTTGATTGGTGGAGTCTTGGTATTTTGCTCTATGAACTTTTGACTGGTAGCCCTCCTTTCCATTCTGTCGATGATGAAGATCTCTTCAAGCAAATTCTTAAAGCCGACATTGAGTTCCCTGAAGGTGGCTGTGTTTCTGAACAGAGTAAGCATTTTATCACATCTTTACTTGCGCGTGATCCCGCTCAGCGTCTTGGTTCAAATGGCCTTGGTGAAGTCAAGAACCACCCCTTCTTTGAAGGCATTAACTGGGAGGTTGTTTACAAGAAGCAAATGCAGCTTCCCTTTGTTGCTGAGGTCGAAGAACAATTCCGTGATGAAGCTGCCGCTGCCGTCACAGCCAAATCGATCGACATTCCTAATAAGAGATCCACCACAGCAAATATGACCCCAGGCTCATATGTAGGTTCTGTCATTGTTTCCGATCAACCTACTTTTAAGGGTTTCAGTTATATTGCTGAAGATACCTTTGTCAAGAAGGGTGAGCATATCCTAGGTATAAACCCTGAGGATGAAGACCCTGAAATTGACTTTTGGTTCAGAAAGTAAAAAAAAAATCATCCGCGCCTTTTTTGTATATATATATATTTGCACAACACCCCTTCTCTATTTTTATTTTCATTTCTTTTTCTTTTTTTAAAAAAAAAAAAACCCCTTCATAAACAGAAGATAAGCTTTTTGTTTTTAATATAAAATAAAACCAATAAACTGAATATACCAAAATCAAAAAAAAAAAAGAAAAAAAAAACTCTAATTCTTGACAAGAAAAAAATAGAAGAGCTCTGGTGATGATAGTGAACTACTGGTTAAAACATGAGCTTTATGAAAAAAGTAAGCCAAATTGAACTACATTATTCAAACGCAGCACAAAATCACAAGCTGTCAATTTTAATTCCGCCCCTCAACACTAAGTGCGCTTTTCTCAAGTGTAACAATGCAATATAGGATGAATAAACAATAATGACAAGAGTTCAAATAATTGTAATAGAAAAGATTTTGGTAAGAATAAATCCGCTACAAGTAGTAACACAATACATCCTATTTCCAGTTATCAAATTATATATCTATTATTCAAAAAAAAAAAGTTTAAAAAGTTTAAAAAGTGACCCATGCATCCCATGGGTGTATTCTCTCTCTGCACAGACAATTCTAAAAAAAAAAAAGCTTGTGGATTCAACTGAATTTGGGAAACGCTCTAAAATCAATTTTTTTTGTCACAGTGGCACAGAATATAAAATCTCTTTTTCCTTCAATGACTAAAAGGCGATGGATATCAACTCTAATTCAAAGTAAAAAAAAAAATGCTTTTTTTTTTTTTTTTTTTTAGAGGTATGTGCGTGCCTGTATCAGCAATAGTTAGTTAGTCTGTGTCACTTTTAATTCATGTCTGTAATTTGAACAAAAATAAAGAAAATGATATTTTCATAATGTAATTCGATCTTCCCTTTTTTCTATAAACAGCAAAGAAAGATGATAGATTTTTAAAACGAAAGTACTGGACAAATCCCAATACAAAAAATAAAAAAAATAAAAAATAAAGCATTATTTCTTTTATCTCAAATCTTTTTTTAACTTATTAAAACAAAAACGCATAGTAATAGTAATGAACAAATATATATAAAAGAATTTCTGTTTTGGTGAATATGTAATAAATAAACAAACAACAAAGCTAAATCTAAATGCATTAATAAGGTGAAGTCTAATTAATTAATTTGTTTATCCGAATCATCCAAACATTCCATCTGGCTTTTCACCGGTAGGGATGTTTTATTTATATCAATAGCAGAACAGTAAATGCTATGGTTAACAACAGCTTTTCTAATATCTTAAATACCAAAAGGAAAAAAAAGAACAATATACTGCAATATTAAGAATAAAACTAGGTTACTTTATTTTTGCTCTGTAAGATAGCACATGAAGGACACGGACCAGAGCGACAGTACAAGATCAAACGGAAGAAATTAGCCAATGGTGAAACAAACAAATGGCTTCTTTTTCTTTTTTACTACTTTATGTATGCTTGCTCATATTTATCTAACCACAGTATTTAATTCGGTCAACCAGAACTTGTTTGCTATTTTAAAAAAGGATCGAGAATCAAAAAATACATATTATTTACTTCTGAAATTGGTTTATGGTTAACTTTTAATTAAAACTCATCAAGATATATTTTTTACTTTTTGCTTGTTACATTTGTATAATGTCATAATATTGTACTATCAATAGTCCTACAACAAGTGTGGTAATTGGGTTTATCATCTTGCTTATTTTTTCTCTACTACACTATATTAGCAACAAAAGGCAAAAATTCATTTAACATCAGAACATTCGTGGTCCTATCTGAAAATAGATTAACTCGATTTTTATGATCTAAAGTAGTTAGAGACTATTATTTCTTCTGTGTTTACTTAATATAAAGAAGTTGGTTGTCATAACATATCCGTCTTACTGCTTCTTCTAAAAAGAGTATCATTGGTTGCGTTATGAAAAGGAAATAAAAGTGAGTTTCTCAAGATTCCATTTACTTTTCAATAATGAAAGAAGATCTCGAAAAAAAGAAAAACGGATTTATACAAAAAAATAATAATAAGCGGAGACTGTAAAAGGGCATAGAAAGACATTTGAAAACTTGTGCTCATCTAACGTGAACATTTAAGTAAATTACAAAAGAAAAAAGCTCTTTGATATATTTTAGATCTATTTTTCAATATGTTAAATGTAATAACAATAATCTAATTATATACATTCTGTATTGATGCATATGCATATTTATACAATAAAAAGTATTAATTACAAGATAGAGGGGCGTATCATTTCAAAAAAGTGAGAGTTACACAGCAAATGACTGTGGTACAAATGGTTATATATAGAATATATAAAAAAAAGCGTCAGTTCATTTTATGTTACCAACTCTCTCTTCTCTCATTTCTTATTATTAATAAATTATAGTCGTCTTCTTTTTAAAAAGTTCACTTGTAGAAAAATACCATTCCCTTAATATTAGACCTATATTCGTTTCATAAACATTGATCATTAGCACACACCATGGGGGCCAAAATGTCAACACTTGCTAAAAAGAAGAAGAAAAGTATTGCCGGTTCATATCGATCGCATACAAAAGGAAGAGAACATTCATTTTCTTCAGATTTAGATGAAAAACAAAAGGACAAGCGGAAGGAGTCTGATATTTCGTTAACACCAAATTGCCCTTCTGATATAACTTCAATGAGCAATCGACGATTTCATCATGTCACCAACTCTGCTTATTGGTTCCCAAACGATGACGAAGAAATGGATCGTTTGATAGGGGTAAAGCGTTTATTTCTTTTTTTAACAAAATAAATAAACGCAATTGATTCTCAATTGCATCTTTATAGCAACATTTTGCATTGAAAACGTTATTTGGAGGGTAAAAACAATAAGCTGCCACCTTGTAGTTGATATTTTATTGATCTATCTATATATTGACAGAAACATTTCACCATATGTACTTAACAATATTGACCTTACTCAAAATGCTATAGTACTCGACGTTGGATGCGGTCCAGGAACATGGATTATGGTACATTTTTATATATAAAAATTCACATGATTACAAATGTTACATATTAAAATGAATAAATATAGGATACAGCAACCGAATTCCCACAAAGTCAATTCATCGGTGTTGATATGTGTGATATATTTCCAAATAATATCAGACCAGCCAATGTCAGTTTCCAAGTGGGAAATGTATTAGAACGCTTACCTTTTCAAGACAATACGTTTGATTTCATTAATGCACGACTCTTTATTGTGGCACTGAAAAAGGAAGAGTGGCCTATTTTGATGAAGGAGCTTTATCGTATTTTGAAACCTGGAGGATATTTACAGTGTATTGAATGTGGAATGCTTGTAAGCTACATCTTTTCATATGCTTTTCAAATATCAAGAAGTCAATTTCTCACAGCACAAAAACCTTAATTAATTGTTTAATATTACAATAGGACAGAGGAAGTGAATTTATAAAAATGGCTGGAAGAGCTTGTAAGTCCAGAAAGAAAGACAGTGAAAAGAAAGGTGCTAATAAACTCATATCTAGTTACCGAGATTATCAGCGCAAGAGGACAAGAACCTTATGTGGCATTTAAACTGGATTCACTTATGAAAAATGCCATGTTTAACCTAACGTATTTTGAGAACAAAGATGTTTATTTAGGTAAGTTGTTATAAAAATAAAGTTTCCTTTTCGTCGTTGTAACCTAATTTCATTTATTGCATTTTGTACAACAACAAAAATAGGAAGACCAGACCCTCTCAGCAAAGAGTTTCTCTGGGATGGCTACAATATCTTCAAGGCAGTCGACTCTGTGTTGGCACAGCATATGGGATTCAATTTAGAAACTTTTCCTAACTTTTTAGATACTCTATATAAGGAAATGCAAGGCAAGCCTGAAGCAACATGGTCATTTTCAATATGCATTGGAAGAAAAACTCAGTAGACACTATATCGTCACAGTATGCCCCGCCCTTTCTCTCTCTCTCTCTCTCTCTCTCTCTCTCCTTCTCTTGAACATACACACACATACGCCTTTTTACACGTACATAAGACCGTAAAACACGTTACTATTATATTGCCCTCTAATCAAAATAAAGTTCTTAATATTTAATGTTTACTCAAATGGGAAGCTCCAGTTACCATCATCCTGATCACTTTTCATGATGAAAAATAGACCTGCATAAACTCCTTCCTTATTCCATTGTAACACTACACTTACTTTTCCCATAAAACGAGCCAATTGCATAAATATAAATGATGAAAAGTTTCAAATTATTGAGAAAAGCAATTGACTAAAAAGGGAGGCCAAGGTGAGAGGACTAAAGGGGGCTAAGTTCATGATCCAACCCAATGAATGATTAAACAAGGGCGTATGTTTAAGCGTCTAAATGGATCCCATCTTTCATCAACTTCCTTCTGATTCATGGTATTGACAACTCTATGGATTGTCTTTATATATACAATTATTTTTTTTTTCTCACTAATTTGTAATTTTTCTCAATTTCTTGAAATAAACAGTAAGTACCTATTATGTAATGTATTGATACTTTTGTCTTTGCTTTTGTAATAGATTAGATTCATGAGTAGTAACTATTCATTACTCACAAAGAGAAAAGAGAGTTAAAAGAACAGAAATTCATTTTGAAACACACTATTTGGTATTCAATCGTGATATTGTTTGTCACACACACCAAGATTAAGTCTTTTCATGTGCTATCAAAATACTCACATAACGTTAATGCGGGGTTGAGTGACGAAAACGGCTCTCCTTTTTTTCTTCTTACTCTTTTCTTGTTTACTTTCTCTCTTTTTTTTTTTTTTCTCTTTCTAATAAAAAATGTACAAGATCACTCCACAACTGAATGACAAGATCAATCATTTTGCTAGGTTTCCTCAAACTGGAGTGTCTTTACGACAAATGGTCATGCTTGGTAACAAATCAAATAAGCGTTTCATTAAAATACAGCCTTTTTTTTTTTTTGTTTTAACAAACGCGGAATAGGCAAAAAGCCCTCTCCAGCAGCCTTTTTTAAAGCAAGCCAATTTCTTCATGGTAAAAGATAAAGAAAAAAAAATTGACAATACTTTCCTGTATTAAATATAGCTAAAAAGAGGAACTTCCTATTCGACTTGCACACCGAGTAAAAGAACTAGAAGAGCTTCCACCAAGCTTAGGTGAAATGCCTTCTATCGTCAAGGTAAAAAACTGGTATGCACAATCCTTTCAGGTAAACAAAAACAACCAAAAAAATGAGGGGTTAAAGAAGGAGAATAGCCTAATATAAATAAATAGGAATTAGTGGAACTTCCACCACCAAAGCTAACAAGTGAACTAAAGGCAACCTTTAAGAAAGCAACAAAAGCAAAAACATTCCCTACAAGTAAGCCCAATACAGCAATCCCACTTAAAAATCCTGCAACTAGTTATCACCCAACCGTTCTAATGGGTCACAGGTAGTACATTTAAATATATTGGAGTATTATAAGAATGACAATATATATATATATATATATATATATATGTTATATAGTAACAATAATAATAACGATAATAATAATAAAATATATATACATCATTCAATCATTGATGAACATGTAGATACTATAACCACTTTGAAAATGTTGAATGTACTCCTGCCATTATATCATACAATGACGCCTTTGTAAAAGCAATAGAAGGAATAAAAAACAGACATGATCCTGTGGTAACTACCATGGGTACGTGATATATATTAGCATATCATTGCGATGATCCACAGTCATTAATTCTCTTCTATATAAATAATATACAATACGTATAGCACAGGGCGTTATGGAATACAAAGAACACAGAAAGGCAAATATGATTGATTCAGACGTACAGCAATTCCTTGATCGCTTTTATATGTCACGGATAGGACTACGTATGCTGATAGGTCAACACTCTGCTCTTTACCGTGGGCCCTTTTTAAACGATTATGTTGGTGTGATTTGTACACGCACCAATATCAAAGAAATTGCCCAAGATGCCATTGACAATGCTCGCTTTATATGTGAGGATCATTATGGATTATTCAAGGCACCTGATGTAAAGATGTTTTGCCCGGGGGATATTGAGTTTATGTATGTGCCGTCGCATTTAAACCATATGATATTTGAACTACTCAAGAATTCATTACGTGCCGTCGTTGAACGATTTGGAACGGATTATGAAGATGATTATCCACCAATTAGATTGGTAATTGCTCATGGGAAGGAGGTAATTGTTTTTTTTTATAAAAAAAAAAAAACAGAAAGAAAGATTAAAAATGTTGGTTTAGGATATCACCATCAAGATATCAGATGAAGGCGGGGGTCTACCAAGGTCAGGAATTCCTGTTGTTTGGACGTACATGGTAAATATAGAGGGGAATGAATCAATAGTGACCAGCTATGAGAATGACACTAACTTTGGATGGATGAATACTATTTAGTATACGACGGCAAAGGCGCAAGAGTTGGAACCAGAGTTCAATAAAACTGAATTTAAGGCTCCAATGGCTGGTTTTGGCTATGGGTTACCAATATCAAGACTGGTAGGGTTTTTTTTTTTTAAAAAAAAAAAATTGGTTTTTTCAATGACTTGGGATTAACATGTTTTATAAGTATGCCAGATATTTTGGGGGCGATTTAAAGTTGATATCGATGGAAGGGTAGGTGCATTATCTATATTCTATTTTGTATAAAACGGGAAAAGTAACATCTATGAATGGTATTATTGTTAGATTTGGAACAGATGCCTATTTACATCTTAATCGTTTATCAAATAGTGATGAGCCACTGATTATGTAAATACTGAGAGGGTATAAATTAAAGCAGTCTGATTATAAATTAATACATTAGTAAGATAATCTGCTTGAGGTTATTAACATTTAAGACTTACCAAATGAAAGGGTAGAAAATTATGAATAAAATTGGAAGAAAAAAGTTAAATTTTAGTATACAAGACTTCAAAAGATAAAATACATTACCAGCACTAGTGCGTATGACCACCGATGGTGGTGAGCTGACCATCGCTTCTTTTAAGGAAGGATAGAGCATCTTATTGAGTTCAATGTAGGATTGACTGATGCTCGTGGTTAATTCAGGAAAAGCGTCTCCTAGGATGAGGGTACCAAGACCGGATAGACCGACTACAAAGGCAGGAACCTAATCGCGGCCGTGGTGTGATTGATTTGCTTTTACCGAAATGCACTTTGGATTGTGGCAAACAAAAGTATCATCAGTTGATTTTATTGTTTTTTGCCGTCTTTTTCGATTACAGTGGTCGGATGGGATAGTTTTCCAGAGCAAAACGAACAGGTCTGAGAAGTATTGTTTTCATTTGTGATGCAGACAGATGTATACAAGTTGTACTTCTTCGGCTTCCATTTGCCCCCATAGTTTTAGAATCCTTTGATTCAAGGTCCAACCCCATAATCTCTATCACCAACAAACAATATGGTCTTCTTGTTTGATTCACCAGAAATATACTTTCGTTCATCTGAACATAACTTGCCAAGACACTTTTGCTTTTGTAGCTCACAATAGTGTGCTTCTTTTATTCTTGATGGACTATGGTTAAAATCTCGCAATGTTTTCTTGGTTTCTTTGAATTTACCTTATTTCTGTTGCAAGTCAACTTCATTTTCAGTATCATGAAGACTTGCTTTAGAAAGGCTCAGTTCAATTTCCAAGATATTCGAGCCATTCTCTATTCTTTTGTAACGCTCAAGCTTCTCCCTTCTCTTTCTCCCACCACTCTGATGGTCTATAGCTTGTGCCTTTATTTTGTGTGTTTACGGAATGGTAACATACTCTTCCTCTTCGTCATGGGTGACTTTAAACAATTCATTATTACCTAGATTATTATTCGATTAAATAGGATCTTCTTCCTAAATTCTAAAGAATATATATAATACCTTCATTACCATCTAAAGCTTGATAGCGATTATGGGGTTTAAGGTGGAACTTGAATCTATCAAGATTAAATTTGGAAGTTTCGCTCATCGTCTTCAAACCATTATCTGTGCCGGAATAAACCAAATCATTTGGATTTACCGAGCTGTCAAGCCTGATGTTTTCAACGTTTTCTACACATTTGTACTCTTGATTTGTGATAGTAATGCGAGGTGAACCAATACCATTGTCTGTTGATTTTTCAAATCTCAGTAAGCGATAATGCGTCTGTCTTGCTCTTGCCAAATCACCCTTGAATTTCTGTATATTATAAAGATATGCGTTCTTTTCAGCTTTTAAGCAATTAATATCTGTGTACAATTCATCCTTTTCCAAACTTTCCCTCCAGCTTTTTCGAATCTCCTTCATATTAACAGTGAAAAGGAATTGGCTTCTTTGTTTGTACAGGTTCTTAAGATTTCTCTCTAATTCATCAATTTCAGCCTTTAGCACAGCTGCCCGAGGGTCTTCCTTCTTTTTAGTGGCTTTCGTCTTTGCTGGAGCTTTCTTTTTAGACTTTTCCTTTTGAATAACAGGGCAAGTGCTTTTTGGATGGAGACGCCTTTTTGTTCCTGTAATACGAGCAACTTTGCCACCAAGACAGATGGAATCTGATATGAAATGGAATGATAGTTCTTCATCTCTGGAATAGATGTCATCAATAGATTGGATATGAGAAGACATGCTTTTATTTTATTTGGTTGAATATCAGAACAATTGTCTTTTTGATGACGCTCCTTTATTGACAATCCATTGTGATCATACAACATGCTGATAATGATTGTTCGCAAAGAATTTATTCGTCGACTTGCAGCATCGGTTGATTGTTTAGTATTTTCTTCTTGTAATTGAAAAAGCTCATCTCTTGCTTACTGTTTACTTCAGCTTCTATTTCTAGCTCGATTTCAGAGTCTTAGGAGCTTGTCTCGCTGGAAGAACTAGTTTTCTTATCTTTACGCTAAATATTAAAATCAACTTAGCATACATTCATATACCCACAATTTATCAGTAAACGTTACCCTTCTTTTTTTTTTTAATCATATATGGTAGTGCTTGATAACTATTATTCTTCATTATATTATCATTTTCATACATCATCTCTGTCAAAATGAATACTATTTATACAAACTTTATTTAAAATTGTTTGACCCAAATTCAGAGACTGATCCATTTTCACAAAATTGACTCACTTTTATTGGATTGGCTTATTTTCACTGGGTTGACTCAATGTTAACCCAAACACATGATAAGAGCTGGAAGAAAAAAAAAAAAACAGATCTTAAAAAAAGATGTAATAAAATAAGAAAAAAAAAAACTAAAAAAAGGGGGAGGGGCATAATGGAAAAAAATAAAAAAAATAAAGGAAATCATACAAATACTTTTTTTTTTTTTTTTTGTAAAAAAGAATGTAAATAATAACATCAAGTTACTACTATGCTTGTCTATAGACAAAATCGGTCTGTGCCTGATTCGCAGAATCAAACATCTGAGTCATAACAGGTTCGCTGTGAGGCGTAGAAGAGTTTTCCACCATACCTGATGGTGTTGTAAAGGACATTGCAGTAACAGGGGTATAACTTTTGACTTGTTGCTGCTGAATAATACCAAAGCCATTGTTGTTATTTAGTGAGGGATGAGGTGAATTTGGCAACGATTGACTATGAATAGTGTGATGGCTATTCATATATTCCATATGTTGTAATGGGGGTGCAGATACGGGATAATGGGGGGTTGAAAGTGTTTGTGGGATCTGTTGTTGTTGGGCTTCATGCGTTTTCTCATGCTTCTTTAATGAACGTGAATGATAATAGGCCTTTCCACATCCTTTGACATTACATATAAAGGGTCTAACATTTGAGTGGGTTTTAATATGTGTTGTCAATGAATCTGGTCTTGAAAATCGTTTTCCGCATCCTAATAATAATGATGGATTAATAAATGTGTAATATCAATATGATATAAATAGCAGAATACAATCTTACCTGGCTTTGTGCAGACAAAAGGTCGCTCTCCTGTATGTGTTCTTAAATGATTATACATTTTATGTCTCTTTGTAAATGGTTTTTGATTTCTAGGACAATTCTCCCATTCACAGCAATAAGTAGGCTAATATATCAATAGAAAGTATAAGAATATAAACAATAATACACTCAAATATATTTATATTTACCTTGCCACTTCCAACATGCATATCATTGATATGAGTTATCAATTTCTGTAGTTTATTAAACTGCTGGTCACACCCCTTCCATTTACACACAAGTTGTAGCTTTGGCTCTGATCCATTCTCCATATCCTCATCTTCCTCTGCACCCACTGTAGATACCACAGATGAAGTCGACTTTTCCTCCGACTGTGCGCTCATACCACTACTTTTAGTATCGCTCTTGATATCATTGGGTATATTCGGACTATCATCCTCCTCATCCGATTTAGCGCTGGATTCAAAACGTGTATCATTCTGTTGATGAATGCCCAACCGTTCATTTTCAAGTAAAATTAATCGAGCAACCAACTGTTCTCTAGACATTCCCTCGTAATCTTTTGCACAGAGTGGCGTTACTTGCTTGAGCTGTTTTGATGTCAATCCAAGTTCTGCAGGTGTGGGTGGTGGCGGAAGTGCAATATTGCCCAGGGCTTGCTTTTGCTGTTCATTCACAACACGTCGATTCAATAAACTAGGCTCCCCCACTGTTGCTGCTGCTGCCAGATTCATATTGAATTTAAATTGGCCATTCGATTTAACGAGAGCAGAATGTGGCGCATCTTCTTTGTGGCCCGTGTTTGGTTCAATGTTGATTTGGGGCCTTGCAGTCGAAAAAGTATGTCTTCTTGATTTTTTATTTATAGTTGATATCACTTCATCATTCTCGTTTACTCTCTTATTACCCTGTGAGACCACTGTATTATTTTCAATAAATATCACTTGATGGGGCGACTGTGGCTGTGAGGGAGGGGTCTGTGACTGCTGTTGCTGAACCATCGCAATCGCATTATGAAGAGATATATGATCATTCACTTTTGCCTCCTGCTGCTGTTGTAAAATGGAAGGTGATGTTGCATTTGAAGAAGTAACAGATGCCATCTGAGACAATACAACATGTTGACTATCCTGCTGCTGCTGTAAGACAGGAGGTGACTGTACCATCATACCATGAATAGTCATTTGTTGTTGTTCATATGGCTGAGGAGAAGACTGTTGACTCTGTTGAATGATAGCATATTGTTGGGCCATCTGTTGGGCCATAACCTGTTGGGCAGCAGCAGCAACCCTCTCACGCTCTTCATCTATCTGATTGGGAGAAGGAAAGGGATGATGTTGTTGTTGTTGGTCTAATGAATGGTGTGAAGGGACCATTGGATGATTTTCAATGCCAGATGGAGAACTTTTCATCATGTCGTGTAACCTTTGATGGTCTTGTTCATTCAACTGTGATTGTTGTTGTTGTTGCTGTTGTAATAAATGATGACGATGATGGTCTTGGTTTGATTGCTCTTGTTGTTCCTGTTGAGAGAGAGAAATTTGAGGGGAAATACCAAAAATGTTATCGTGAGACATCATCACATTAGGACTTGCAGTCTCAGCATCGTCACTAGTACTTTTCATTTGTAAAATAGGACCGGTATTACTACTCGTGTCTGATAATTGAGGTGATGACATTTGTTGATTGTTTATATTCTATTATTATTATTATAACAATAATAATTAATGAATTTGCCAAGACATTATTAATAATATTAATAATACTTACAGTTAAACCATGATGATGATGATGATGATGATGGTGTGTTGTATTTAATTGAATATTGTTGTGCTCAGCCTGTTGTTGTTGTTGTTGTTGATGTAATATTGAAATATGACTAAGACTATGCTGAGTATTATTATTAGTAATCATGTGTTTGAAATATGACTAAGACTATGCTGAGTATTATTATTAGTATACAACTGTTGTTGTTGTTGTTGTTGTTGTTGTTGTTCAAAAAGAGGTGCTGTTTGATGAAGACCTGCTTGAGATTGACTCATTATTGGCAAACTGGTTGCCTGGTTATTTAACAGGGCTTCTTCTTGAAACAGTGAACTATTATCAACCAGTGTACTTTTGTTATCTTGACTCATTTTTTATTTTAAAAAAAAAGAAAAAAAAAAAAGCCCAAAAAAGGGGCAGACTTTAATTATTAATAACTTATTCTTCTTGGTTTTGTTCCAAGAAGTTTAAGAATTGAAAAAAAAATATATATAAAAAAAAAAAGAAAAAAGAAAAAAAAGGAACCTGTTGAAACTATTTATTTTTGATTCTGCGTTTGAAATGAAATGAAAATGAAAAACACATCTTTTTTTACGTAGGTTGGGTCGACACGTGATCATAAAACTAAGCTAGCTACAATGTGCTATTATAAAACATGTAATGAAATATAATTCATCTTCATTCTTGTCTTGTTAAGTATCAATTAAAACTATAGATGAAAAATAGAATTTAATACCATTGATACTTTTATTTTTTTGATACAAAAATAGAATAATACCATCTATTTAAGGAACTGAAAATTGTTGCAGAGATTAAACATAAAACCTGTTATATATTCAAAATATCCCTTGTATAAAAAAAAAAACGGCAGTCTATCCTAAAACACTCTGTTTTTCAAATAATTGAGAATAGCATTTAAAGTAATCGGGAAAATTTTTTCAAGTAATTCAGAAAAGTTTTCAAATAAAAGGGATTATAGTTTATATGAATTTCCAACTCATTTTTGAGGTAAAAATGAGGTATATAAATCAATTATTTATAAAATTAATGGCAATACATCTCCTCGTATATTCTATCAGTGAACTAATAAAATAGTGATCCAATAATGGTAGGATTATATTTTGCTATTATTCAAATTACTCAGTACAAATGCTACTGATGAACTGAATAGTCAAATAGGGGGAAAATATGGTTGTTAAACGTCCTTGCTGATACCATTCATTCAGGTTGATTTTTCTCATCGATTGAAGAAACCGCAAGTTTTATATTTCCTTCTATAGTATTGAATAGACTGTTTATTTGTATTTAATATTTCGCCTTCTTGATTCTGCTCTTGTATACATGTGGTCTTGCCGATATTCACTCCTTTACTCGCTTACTCTGATCTTTACGCTATGTTTTTGTGATTTCTATTGATGCTTCCATCTAATTCATGGTATATACTACACGCTTGCTCACTTTAACCCTTTAATCTAGTGTTTTTTTTTTTTGTTTTTTTTTGTACAATTAGTATTGTTTCTCAATTAACAGTAATCCTTTTTCTCAGTTGTTATTTTATCATTTCCCAAAATACCCTCTTCTTCTTTTAATAACTTGTAATTTTTTATCAATTTCTTGAAGTAAAGAGTATTATTACCAATACCAAACATACACCTTATATTTTATGTTGGTTATCGCTATTTTATTATTTATTGTATCCAAACATAATTTATTATATCTTAGGTAAATCTCATTGATGTTTCCTCTAATTGCGGTTCTTTTCTTTTTACTGATAATTTTAAATAAATGTACAACAAAATATAACATGATATTTTCTGTGGCAATCATTGAATTGTACTTTTGTAATTAGAATCTTGAACTTAGCTACCATTTTAAAGATGATAACAATAATTAAATGTTATTCTTCTTCTCTCCAAAGAAGAACTAGTTCTTCCCATGTTGTATATAGACCACATAACCATTATAAAATATAGTGTTGTTGAGACGAACATTTGGGATAAATTTTTCCTGTGTTTTAGTTATTATAAAAATATGTGTTGCTTTTTGTCAATGCTATTGTTTGTTGTAATTTACTATATACAACCATCTTGTTTGTGCCTTTAATTTTAATGTAACGGAGATGACTTTCGTTATAGAATTTTTTCTTCGGTTCTATATTCAATGATATAAACATTTGTGTCTACTTTTTTTTAGATTAACTGAACAGCAGCAGATAAAACCAAGAAATTGACATATGGTGCTGCTGCGTTTATTTATTTATTTTTTAGAAAATGACTCAAGGTGAAAGTTCTCTAACACATTTCCGATAAACAATAATCTTAAACTTGAAAACATAAATCCAAACATTGCTTTCTTTAATAATGCCATTTATCATACGTATTGTTTTTCCAAATATTCCACTTTCGTAGTGTTTCACACATTCAAACATGACAGGCCCTCTATATAATTTAGCTCTAGTCTCTATTATATTGAAAAAGAGAGTATAAGAAGCTACTTAAATTTTGAGAGAGGGAAAAATTTGACCCAGATATGTAATAAACTTCAAATGCTGAATATAAGCCATTTCGTAGAGGAAATTGAGTGAGTGCCAATAAACTATATTACTACAATGTAAAGATACATATTGAAGTAATGTGATGATGATTTTTTGCTTTTTCAAAATTATCAATTCCTTTTTATGGTTTTGGCGATGGAAAAAAAAAAAAAAGCTAAACAAAATGCCATGATAATGATAGTGATAGTGATATTACAAACAAATGAATTTCATCAATACTAGTACTCTATCTTATTTAATAAAAAGGAAAAAAGAAGGACAGAAACATGGTTCGGAAAGACGAAAGTTTTACTTGTTGCAATGAATGAACGATTTGTTCTTATTTAAGATCTAATCCGATATATGAGTCCATTTCTTTTATTATTATCTATTGAGAGTGATATCATCTAAATAAAGGCCTTTTCACTTTTTTTACCAATAGCGCTATCACTATTATTCAGCTTAATAGCAGAAGTATTACCAAACATCATCATCTAGGTCAGTAGTATATATCATTCTCTATATCATCGTCTATATTCAAATCAGCATCATATCAGTAGCAGTGGGATGATTCAGATAATTTAGCATAGCATAATCTAGATCATGGTCAACAATGGATTCTTATTAAAAAGCTGAAAACAAAACCAATGAAACTCTTTATCATCTACTTTGTGATACCTAAGAAAAAATTTACAAGTTTCAAAAGAATAAGTAAAGGCAAAAGGGAATGAATGATAATGGTGTAAATTTTTATTATCTCAACAAGATAATGATAAAAAAATTGAAGTATGCCGACTGCTGGAATATATCTACTTATCTATAGCGGCAATAATGACTCAGGTGGTAAGAAGTGAACTATTTTGACTTGGCGCTTATTGGTCTTTCAAGGCTTTCATGGTGACGGATTATTTAATATTTGGGTGAGGTTATTATACTTTCAATGCCGTGCCAATGTGCTTTATAGTACACACTTCTCATTCTTTAGATTACTTTTATATCTGAAAAACTGGGTATCTCGTAGAACGAAATAATATGTAATACATGAGATTAGCTAATTATTTTATATGAAACCACTTTCTATGATTTCGAATTGATATTGTCAGCTGCAAATGCAGATAATAGTGCGATACTTAAGGTGATAATACCACCAATATGGTTAGATAATATAAGGTGAAATAGACCTTATATAAGAACTTAGAATTACTTGAGCCTTAAATGTTATGTTTGATTACATTGTACTATTATCACTTTATAATGATAATAAAAAACTGGTAATAGAATTGAAGGGTGGAAATTATAGGATTCTTTGATTTACAAACCATCTTATTTATAATATATAGAGTATCGGATAATCTGGCAATAGATCTAAGTAATGATGTTCTGCTCTAGTATCGTAGTTGCCCTACTAACTTGTATATATTGTATAAATTAAATTGAAGACAAATGACGTTGGCTAGTTATTAGAATTCAGAGTTTCTATTTGATATTACATAAATGACTTTGCTATGGGCTCTCTCTCGAATTTAATAAAGAGCTGTTATATAAGGTTAAAGTAAGTAATATTATATAATAAAGTCAATAAGTCTTTGAAGATTGAAGAGTTTATATTAAATTAGAATTTAGAATTGAGATAAGTCTATATTGGAGTGGGTACAAAGGGTATATTTATATACAAATAATCGGGTAAAGGTTAAGGAAGGAAATAGTGTGATGTTGATTAACGAATAATCCATAATAATATATTGGTGCTTAAAGGTAGGTAAAAATGACGTTACAAGTGAATGTAAACATATTGTGATTCTCAAGAACAAATACAGTGACTACGGTACCAATTTGCGGTTTCTTAAATAGGAAGCGATCTTTCAATAGGAATTGACATTTACAAATAATGCTATCTTAAAATAATATAAATATATAAAACTGTTGTGCAGGTAAGTATAAAAATATAATAAAAGTAATTAAAGACAAAAAGAATTCGTGAGAACGAAGTATAGGGTTTTATTCTCTAGAAAAATATTAGATTAAATCTGAAAAAATCTGATTATTTACAAAGGGAAAATATACAGGTATTTATAGTTTTTCAATTGTGCGGGATTAGTAATGATATGGAAAGTCACGGATGATGATAGAAAGAAATGATGAATAATGATATGATTTAGAATCAATAATGGAGCAATAAACATGTCAATGATGGATCTAGCATGTTCCTGAACTGGTACTCATCAAGTATTGGATACTTGATGGAGATCCCGATTCGGATGTGAATGTTCTGGAATGATTAAGTTCTAATATGAAACATATGTACACACGATAGTAAGCGTCATAGTATATGAAGTATGAATTTACCACAGTTCTTGTCATTATTATGAATATAACAATAATTAAGTAAATAAAGAAACGTATTATCTCTTAATCTTAAGTGTATGATGATAACTGGATTGAGATCATGTTATGAGTGCTTAATATATATAAATATAAATAAATATGATCCAGCAAGCTTATAATAAAGTCTTGTTGATTCGATAATATAAACATCTTCACAACACTACCGTCTAAATTTAACGAACAGATAGAGCCAATATGGATTGAGCTCTGGCCATCTTTTTTTCAGTTACTATTTGAAATCGACATATACACACCCAACAGCAAGCTAGAGCGTGAGCCATCTGCTGGTTAGATGGGTGTCGGCCGTCTTACTAAAATCCTACAACAAAAACAACAAGAATGGCAGAACGCACTCCACGTGGGGTTACTCACCACAACCAGTGAAATAGACATGTGTCCTTCTCTACAAAATCCAGAAACCCTATAACAGAATAAAGATAAAAATAAAAACCTATATATATACCTCAATATTCCTATCTTTCCAACCGCTATTAACCCTTCCTTCTAACACCTCAAGTTACAGATTACTCTCCGCTATATCTGGTATTTTCTGGTTCATTTCCTCAGGTCCAATTTGTGTTTCTTCTTCAATCCTAGTTACTCTGCCTCTTATTATATTTCTTACATCAAAAATATACAAAAAAAAACACCAACGCAACTCCATATCCATAGTCATTGTCCTACGAATTCCTTCAAAGCCACAACTACCAACCTCCAAACCTACTGATATTTCTTTTTCTTCGATCCAAGATCAAGGTTTTTTTTTATTAATATACTTTCTACACATTGCGTACTTTCTATTATTATTTCTTTAACCTTCTGTTCAAGTGTGAAAATGACATCCCCTATCTCACTGTAAAAACATTGTCCCAGGCGATATATTATAATTAGAACAGCCAGACTTTGCTCCTCTCAGAGCAAAGTTGTCGATAAGTGAATGATATGCCTCGATCTTATAACTGGTTTATAAGAGGATTAGGTTCATTACTTGATAAAAATCCAAAAGAGAATAGTCCACAAAAGGTGATGTCTATATATCAATTAACCCAAATGCAACCTATGAGGTCAATTTAAATGAGTCTATTCAACAAGAAAACCAACTCATTTAATAAAATGGCTTCAATTCAACATCCAGCACTGTAAAAAATGGCATCCAAGAGTATATTTCACCTAAAACTGCATTGTTTATTCGGTAAAATGGTTTGACCTACCAAAAAGGGTTGAATTTCATTATATAATAAATAACCTTGCATCGTTTTTTTCTTTTTTTTTTTTGAAAAAGTGTATTTTGGTATCGCTCCTTCTTTTTTTAGAGCTTCGTTAGCCTAAACTTCTTAAACAGAGTTGATTCAACTTTTATTAACGAGTAAAACTTCTACAAAAACACTTTTTTGAATGACCCAAACTCATTTCAAACGCAGTGTGTTACAAGTTATATTAAAACCCCTCTTTCCATAAGATCACATGCCGTGGCTCAGACACACTTCTATTTTTAAGGGAACACTATTACTATTTTATCCATCTTCTTTATTTTCCAATTAACCTATCCCATAATAATGTCACGCACACCTCTTACTGTACCCTGTAAATATAAGACTGGAAGAGTACTTGGTAATGGTACTTATGCTACTGTGAAAGGTATGGCATTGGCAGTATTATAGTTAACAATACAAGTCTAACCATTCTTATCAAAACAGAGGCTATGCATGTATGATTATAGATATATTCTTGGCAAAAAAAAAAAGAAAAAAAAAAAAAAAAAAAAAAAAAAAAAAAAAAAAAAAAGTAGTTTCTCTGCTAATGGATAAGTAAAAATAGATTGAAACTGGCCAGTTTTATGCTTGCAAAATCATCAATAAAAAGCTGATGGAAGGACGCGAACACATGGTGCGAAATGAAATCAACATCTTGAAGAGAATTTCGCAAGGACATAAGAATATTTTAAGTTTGATTGACTATTTCGAAACCCTCAATAACTGTAAAGTGTTATCCAGAAATATATAAAAAAAAAATACCTTCTCATTTTTTTTTTTTTTTTTTTTTTTTTGCTATAGTGTATTTGGTGACTGACTTGGCAAATGGTGGAGAGTTATTTGATCGTATTTGTGAAAAGGGTAATTATTATGAAAAGGATGCTGCTCATATTGTAAGAACTATTTGCGATGCGGTAAATTATCTCCATGAAAATGGGATTGTTCACAGAGGTAAATGCTGTTGTTATTATATACTGCGTATGATCCGATATTAATTACAATCTATAATGATTAGATTTAAAGGTATATTGTGGATTATATAGAAAAAGGATAGGCTGTAACGTCTTTTTTTATTATTATTGTTATTAGCCCGAGAACCTTTTATTCCGTGAAAGAGACGAAGGTGCTGATTTATTGATTGCTGATTTTGGACTCTCTCGAATTATGGATGCTGATAAATTCCACACACTGAAAACCACTTGTGGTACCCCAGGTTATATGGCACCAGAGATCTTTAAAAAAACAGGACATGGTAAACCAGTGTAAGTTGATGGGAAGGTTTATATATAAATTCATTCTTATAGTATTTATTATCAATACATTCAACTTAGTGACCTTTGGGCCATTGGTGTCATCACCTATTTCTTATTATCCGGTTACACACCCTTTGAAGGCGCCAATAACCTTGAGGAGATGCAAGCCATTATTACTGCCAATTACAACTACGATGACCAATGTTGGGATGGCATCTCCGACGATGCCAAACACTTTATTGACCGCTGTCTTACCATTGATGATGAAAAGCGTATAACTGCAAAAGAAGCACTTGAACATAACTGGCTGGTCGAAGATTCTGGTAAAGAGAATGATCTTTTACCAAATTTGCGCTCCAATTTCAATGCTCGTCGTACGTTCAAACGTGCTGTTAATCTTGTAACACTCTCAAAACATTTTGGACAATCTATTAAAAACAACAGTACGAGCAATGCGGAAAAGGTGGTTGAGGAGGAGATCAAGCCGATCAATGAGGGAACGGAGGAAGTGTTCGAGACTGCTTGAGAACTTTAAGTTTAAAAAAAAAAATTATTATTTCTAGTGTATCATCAATAACAACAACCAAAATAAAAGGGAAAGAGCGTCTAGAGAGAGCTCTGATCAGTAACTTGGGTGATATTACTATTATCTATTTTAATTTATAACGTAAAAGATCATGTCAGATGTTGCATATAAAAAGAATGGTTAAAAATATACTTTTAAATAAGTAATTCAAAAGTAGTCTATTCATTGTAATGAAAATGGTTCAAACATATAAAAATGGAACAAATTAAAAATAATGAGGACAAACAGTCAAATATAGTAAGGGTATTTCTCAAAAATTAGGCGGTGTCCGGCCTGCAATTTGGGTGATTCAAAGTCATGTCAGGTCTGAACCAAGAAATACACATATTTTCCATATTTTCTAGCAAACGGGAAATTTTTGAAAAGCCTCATTGATGGACTCGCTGGAGAGTTCTATCCTGAGGCTCTAGAAAGTTCCCTAGTGTCTTATGGATGCTTTTGTTTTATTCTACTTTAAATCGTGCGTAAGTTAACTTTCAGTAAAGTAATTAAATCAACAAATAATTGTAACATGCACAAAATATAAGCTGTTAAAAAACTAGGGAAAAAAAAAAAAGAATGTTTGATTTATTACCAAAAAATCCATCACAAATCTATAAGATTAACAATATCAGAGGTGAAAATAACCGACCAGTGGTAAAAGATCAATTGGTTTGGTTCCTTTGTTTTAAGGAGTTGCTGAGTCATAAAGTTGATCAATATCACGAAGGATCGCAACGAGGATACACTATCCACATATCTTGATGTCTAAAATTCTTTATAATGAACATCCTGTTCCATTATTTGATGTTTTTTTTTTGACTGCTAGTCTAACCCTGTCTTAGTAATAATTTTACTGGGAGTTAACTTTGTACTTTTTTGTCCATTTCATAGCATGCACTTTATTAGTTTGGTAAATGGTCCATAGCATACCTTGGGTGACTTTGTTAAATACAAATAAATAAGGGGTTCATGACTCGGGTAAATCTCAAAATGAGCACTAATTATTAGAATCAAGTTTTTAGTCTTTGAGTATCGTCATCTAGCTGCTCTTGGTATTGTTCTTCGGCACTCATTTTTGATATTGTTTTAAAAAAATGTAAAAAAACTAATTATTATGGACTTTTAAAAATCTCCCGTACTATATACAAAAGTAAGATATTCTTATTGGTGAAGCATTTCTGTCAAGTGCTCTTAGTGTCTTTCACTTGTTGTTCTGCATAGATTAGCTATGCAACTTATTTCACTAGTGAGTATACGTATCATAGTGGTTAATTTTTGTATTGTTGCAAAAATGCTCTTATATTGTCAAGTGCCTGTCTAGTGTTCCTGTATTGCATAAATTAATTATTTATTTTATGATCCGAAGACTACTCTAGCATGTTCCAGGATAAATAAGGAATTTTGGACTGACTCTCCAGAATAGCTAAGGTATTTCTCAGTTATCTGGTAATATTACAGTGTAAAAGTGAAATCAGGCTCAAATAAAATAAACCATTGGTTAAAAAAATTATGTCCAACAAAAATTTTTTGGACTGAGACATCACTACATATGGTTGTCACACACACAAGCTACATAAGGCAATAATCGAATATGATTGGTTGATCTAGTTTTATACACTATTTTTCTTTACTTTTGATATTACCTTGTATTTGGCTTTATATTAGTGGTAATACATGACCACATAAATACATATTCTTGGAGTTCAAGCTTATTAGTGAAATAAAAGCTTAGCAGAACGGTAAAAAAGAAAAATACAATTTATTTAATCGGCTAAAAATAGATTTAAGTGAAATAGATTTATATATATAATATAGGTATTTTTTTTTTTTACTGATCAGAAACTGCTGATACTAGTAGTAATAATAAAAGCTGGAATTACAGCAAAACAAATCCATCCGATATAAACAACGCTTTGTAATAAGCAGAATACCATTCAATAAACACAATACACACTCAAACAGTGTGTTGTTTGAGTGCGTGCATACGTGACTGGCAACCTGTTGTGACTCATTCCTCTAGAAACCTTGTTGATTGATAGGTAGAAACGCTGTACATGTTCTTTTCTCGATATTATTAAAAAAAAAACAAAGCTGATTCAATATAATTATATATATATTTATAATACATAAATAAATATATATAACTATATATAAAGTAAATAATATATATGGCTACCGTTGATAACAGTAATAATAATAACAGCCTATACCATTTACCGCCACCTTCTCCCATTGACGCTGGCATCATTCGTTGCATTTGTTCATCAACAGAAGATGATGGTTTTACAATTCAATGTGAAAAGTGTCTTGTCTGGCAGCATGCCTTCTGCGTTCAAATAAACCAATTCAACATTCCAGACCAGTATCTTTGCGATGTCTGTTCGAAAAAGAAGCGTCCAAAACTATCAAAACGAATCCAAATATCCAAAAAGAAACTCAAAATACTGGACAATGATGAGGAACCCTCTTCGCTAAAACAGTTGCAAACAACGGGAAGAACGTTAAAGAATAGAATTGTATCACGTCATGTCTATAGTATCTTTAAAGAGGCAAAGGAGCGGTGGGCACGTAGAAGTGAAACCAACAGTGCCTTTGTTTCGATGGATAGTCTGCTCTATAACAGTAGTACTACACTTGTCACCAACAGTAACACCAAGAAGAAGAATGGAATCTATGCACTCAAACCCATCAATAATAATCGTTACATGATGCAAGTCACTGGGGACATCTTGCTTAAATCCGAATACAAGTTTGACCCACCCAACGACTTTTGCTATCTGGGCACCCCACAGAGCCATGTCTTGTTTTATCCTAACCTCGATCTATGCATGGATACACGCCAATTTGGAAACAAGGCGCGTTATCTTCGTCGTTCCTGTCATCCCAATGCAGACTTGCGCAATATACTCGTACAGAACAGCAGTGAAATACATTTAGGCCTGTTTTCAAAACATGCCATTGAAAAGGGAGAGGAGATCACGGTGGGCTGGGGCTGGCAAAAAGGACATATTGCCTGGAAGGAGAATATCGAATATCACCGTCGTCGTCTGGATGATAACAAGGTCATTGATGAGGAGGAGGAACGGAAAAAGAAGTTTACCATTCGAAACATGCTGGATCGCTTTGAAAAGGAGTTTGGTGCCTGTGCTTGCTTAAACAAGAGAAGATGTCTGATTGAACAGATGAAAATACAGTGCCAGGATATTGTACTACCCAGGAATGAAAAAACGCAGGCTGCAAAGATTCGAAGAAGAAGATCAAAGGTGAACAGTTATAAATATCAGCAGAACAATACAAATCTAGATTCAATGGAAGAAAATGTGGATGTTGATGTCATGTCAAATTCACCACCGACATTAAACCCAGTGAAGATCAATGGAAAGAGTACACCTGATGATGAAGATGAAGAGGATATTATTGATATTGGTGATGATGATTTACCTGCAATACCACCACTAAAAGATCAAGAAGAAGAAGATGAAGAAGTAGAAGAGGGTGGTGATTTATTGTCTTTATCCTCTTTATCAAGTCTATCAGAAGACGAACAACAACAACAACAACAACAACAACATGACAGTGAGCATCGTATTAAAAGGAAAAAACTAACAAAAGAACAAGAAGTACGAAAAAAACCGGCGCCTTTACCTCGAAAGAAACTCTGGGTTAAAAACTATTTAAAAAATCATGCCATATTACAGCAACAGCAACAACAACAACAAGAGCAAGATGAACAGCAAATCAATGATAGCAATGTAAATAATAATAACAAGGAAAACGCTAATAATGATGAGCAGAGCAATAATAACACCACCACAATGATAACCAAAAACGAGATTGTACTATATACCAAACCACAGCAAGAGAATGATGATGATGATGATGATGGTGAATTAAGTGATGCAAGTGAGGCTTCAACAGTGCTTATGGATCAAGATGAATTGTCTCAAGTTTATAACCATGCTATTACTCAGGAATAAAGCTGTTTATTATGTTTAAATAAAATGATGAATAAACTTCGTTTTTCAATTTCAAGATACATACTTTCATAATTTGTGTTTCAGATGCTCTTTTTATATATTTTTTCTCTGTATATACTCTTTAATTCATTATCGGAATTGGTTTGTGTTTTTAATAAGACGAATGGTGCTTGTAGTAAAAGAATCTGAAAGTTGTCAGATTTAGCGGTGTTTAAATATTTCAAAAAATTAAAAAAAAATAAAGATTTGGTCCCTGTTCAGAAATCAATCGACCTTTCTCTTCCACCCAAGGTAAAAATCTCAAGTCATCCATCCATCCATCCATCCATCCATCTCACATTATTTTCTATAGTCTTTTATAATCATAAAAATGGCCAAGTCTGCTCCCCAAAAGCGTTCCACTCTCGCTGATGTTGTTACCCGTGAATACACCATCCACATGCACAAGCTTGTCTTTGGTCGCTCCTTGAGAAAGCGTGCCCCTCATGCCATCAAGGCTGTTAAGGCCTTTGCCCAAAAGGCTATGGGTACCAAGGATGTCCGTGTTGATCCTTCCTTGAACAAGGCTCTCTGGTCTCGTGGTGTTAAGCACATCAACCACCGTATTCGTGTTCGCATTGCCCGTAAGCGTAACGATGATGAGGATGCCAAGGAGAAGCTCTACTCTTATGTCACCTTTGTTCCTGTTGCTGACTTCAAGGGTAAGTTTTTTTTTTTTTTTTTCTTTTATATATAAGAAACCTACAATTTCTATCCGCTGTCTGTGTAGAGTAAAACCCATATTTTCAAAACATACCTATTGTGGTGTGTGTGTTTTTTTTTAAAAAAAAGAAAAAATGAAAAAGGGTTTACTTTTCCAGCAGTTGAAGAGCGCGTGAGGTTGGAGAGTAATATACCAATGACAATGGGAAAGTGGTTTTCTATTGTTATTGGTCCTCCTATCTATGAAGCGACTTGATTCTAACTCTATTGTGTGTGTGTATATAGGTTTGGAAACCACTGTCGTTGATGACGAGTAAATCTCAGCTTGTAAAAGGAAGCAAGATGTATTTTTTCTTTAAAAATAATCAAAATAAAAGAAATATATATATTCAAAAAATAAAAATGTAAATGTAAATAGTATCTTACTGTTGTTGTGATTGCTATCAAGTGTTTTTTTATTGATATAAATATATATCGACTACTTTTGCTTGTCAAATCAACAAGGAAATCTAAACAGCTTTTAGATTGATATGATGAAGATTCGGAATAAAGTAGTTTGTAAGGTTATTTTTTAGTACTCTTCAATGGTTTAGTTGATGGATTTCTGTTCCATGATTTCATATCTTTTGAATTGGTTTAATGAATTAGACTCATATTTTTTGGTTATTTATTTTATTACTTGATAATAACAACATTCAATTTGTATATTATAGGCTTAAATATATCATTTTTTTATATATATTTATAGGGTTTGGCTTAACAATAAAGAATTAGGACCACACGAATTTTCAGCCGATCTTCCAGAAAAGAAAATATCGATATTGATGCTTTTTGGTCAAGCCTAGAAATAGTAGAGCTATGAGCAATTGAATTTACAAATACACTACTTCTGAAAAGGCTAAAACTGCTTTCGCAAGAAAAGTATCAGGTATTCAAAAAAAATGCCAAAAAAGCAACAGAAGATATCAATTAGGAGCGCTTACCTACAAATGCAAAAACACAATAGACTTATTTAACAAATAGTTTCAGAGTGCTACGAAGTTTGGGAACACGTGTTGCAATTGAATTGAAAGAAAATATGAATATAGGTAATACAAGTTGAAGAACTATACATAAGCCATTGATTTTTCTAAAAAATAAATAAAACATAATAGCTACAAGGAGTTAGTTCAAATACGGAAGATACAACTAATGATCAAATTGAAACCAGTGAAGAGAATCAAGAGTCAGAAGTAAATAATGCAATACAAGTAAGTGTCCAGAATGTGGTTAATTTCAAGTAGCTAAATTATAAGCTTGGCCAGGAATTTAATGTTGGCGATATACACGAACAGCTTTTTCGCTTCATATTCGGCATCCATATCACACCACTGTGGTATTGTTACAAGCTATTATCCAAAGAGATTGTCTTTATCAGATTTACAAAAAGCATTGTGAGTTATATCCAAAAAAGGAAGTATAAAAAAGGTTTGATAACCAGCACAGACATCATGGTTAAAAATGATAATCCCTAGATAAGAAAAAAAAAGGGCATACTTGACAAAACATTATAATCCAAGTTACTGCTTATTTCAAGAGTTTTGAGAAGTTACAAATTAGTGATAAAACGGAGAAAAGTATTTTGAGAAAAATATAACAGTATTTGTATAATGAAGGTATATATAACGATGGTCAACATTGTAGATTCAAAATAGGAAAACATGTTGTATATAGCATGAATTGAAAGCAGGTGCCAGTAGAACCCGTAAGGGTTTAGCGTAGAAATCAAAATAGAAGTATATACCAGAAAAGCCATCTGCGCACCAGAGAAGAGCCATGGTGAACAGGAATATGTAAAAAGAGTAGCCCGTTAAATAATATTGATAAACATATAAGAACATACGACGTTAGATAGTCTACGGAAGAGACTAGCAACAGCTAGTCAGGGACTCGAAGTCGTGTAGAAGATTAACGACTCCAGGTGGTACAGAGGAAGCTGGAAAAGAACTCCAGCAACGCTCGTCAATGGTAGATTTGAGAATAGAGAGTTAGAAGATATATATGAATAACCTTTTAAATAACAAAATGGCAAGCAGATATTTTCAAACTCGAATAAAGATGACGAATAACGCGTAATACCTACTTTTTATCTCTACGGTACTCTGGCAACACTCACATCACAAAATATGAATCTATAAATCATATAATTTAATATATAGACGGTATACACTGTTCTACAGCACTATTAATACATAAACAAGATATCCTTTTATGATCCATTCAATGCTTAGGAGTATAGTTATTATTATCAGCTCATTTTTTTTTATTATTTATTTTGAGAATATGTTCTTGTCAATTTATATTGCTTACCAAAGAATTACACTAATGTCTCAAAATTATATTGGTCAGTAAAATATTATATTGGCGGAATTAAAAAGATGGATTAACTCCCCCCAATTTTTATATTTTTAAACGCAAAACACGGTGTTCTTCTTTTTTTTTTTGCTTTTTTCTTTCTCCTCTCTTTTTTTTTTTATATATATAAAACCCACTTGGACACTCTCTTTAAAAATATTTCACCATGTCTGGTCCAAACCTTCGACAGAGACGTGTCGAAACAGACTTAAAACCAAAGTCTGGTGAAGTCGACTTTGATGATTCAAAAAAGGTATAATTTTTTTTTGTTGTTGCCATGGTAACTCATTCCTTATGGTTTACATAAATAGTATGGAAAAGACTCAACACCCGTTTTGGATAACCCTAAAGCACACAAAATTGCTTACATCTTGATGGTTTCTTTAGCTGGACTTGTTACCTTTTATAATATCGGTAATCCTGCGGAAGTAGTGTAAGTTTGTATACAGAAATAATAAAAAAAAACAGGTCTATATATTAACAAATGTAACAATGATAGATTTGATGAGGTTCATTTTGGTAAATTTGCTGGGTATTATATTAGAAGAATGTATTATTTCGATGTCCATCCTCCATTGGCCAAGATGATGATCGCCGCTATTGGCTACTTGTTGGGATTTGATGGCGTTTATGATTTTGCAAATATCGGTGATAGTTACCCGGATCATAATGTACCCTATATCGGTCTCCGTGCCTTACCCGCTGCCTTGAATGTACTCTCTGTTGGCTTGATTTATAACATAATGAAGGAATCAGGTTACTCGATGATCATTTGTGTCTTGACTGCGGGGATGTACATCTTTGATAATGCCATGGTGGCTCAGAATAGATTGATACTGTTGGATAGTATGCTTCTCTTTTTTATGTTGGCTACAATGTACTCTTATATAAGATTCCGTAAGCTTCGTCATACGTAAGTGATATATATATATGGTGATTGATAGTATATATTAATCTATATATGTCTATACAGACCATTCTCTGCTCAATGGTGGTTTTGGTTGACAACTACAGGTGTTTTCATGGCCAATACTGTGAGGTAAGCATATCATTTTTTTTTATTGATGAGACGCACCAATTGAAATCAGACAACTATTTTGATAGCGTAAAGATGGTTGGTTTATTTGTGGTTGCATTAATTGGTTTCTCAGTTGTGTATGATTTGTGGAACTTGCTTGATATTAAACGTGGATTGGAGATGGTAAGCGTATTTTTTATTTTTTTTATTTTTTATAAAAGCATTTCTTGATGTAAAAAAAAAAAAAAAAAAAAAAAAAAAAAAAAAAAAAAAAAAAAAAAAAAAAAGGCATTCATATTTTATTTTTTTGGAATTGATAGAATATCTTTATGAGACACTTTTATGCTCGTGCTTTCAGTCTTATTGTCGTACCCATTACTGTTTATTTGTTTTGGTTCTATGTTCATTTTGCTATCTTGAATGAATCAGGTCCTGGTGATGATTTCATGTCTCCTCAATTCCAAGATACACTAAAGAACAGTCCATTGAAGATGTTGGCACTTGGTAAGTTACTTTTGCGATAACTATAAAGAAGTATATTAAAAGAAGGTGTGGTTAAAATAAATGTATTTTTTTAGAGGTGAATTATGGTGATGAGATTACCATGAAACACAAGGATACCAATGCTTATCTTCATTCTCATGATCTTCACTATCCTTTGAGATATGAGGATGGCCGTGTTAGCAGTAAAGGTAAAGTTTTTTTTTTTTTTTTTTTTTTTTTTTTTTTTTTTTTTGTCTAAGCTTGTTCATGATTTCAATTTTAAATTAAACAAAATATGCACAATAAATAAAATTAGGCCAACAAGTCACTGGTATTATGGAAGCCAATGAAAACTGTTACTGGCGCATTAAACCCACATACGATATCGAAGGCGATGAACCCGTTGTTGTTAAGAATGGTGATGTTATCCAACTTGAACACGTTGTCACTGGCACCAACCTTCTCACCCACGATGTTGCCTCACCTTGGATGCCCACCAATGAAGAAGTCACAACCGTCCCCTTGGATGAAAGATACGAAGAAACCCTCTTCTCTATCCATTTTGACGACAATGTCGCCACAGATGCTGTATTAGAATCGCATATGATACCCTTCCGTCTTATTCACGTTGATACAAAGGTGGCTATTTGGACTCACAATAAAAAGTTGCCTGAATGGGGCTTGAAGCAGTTGGAAGTGAACGGTAATAAGAATGCGCTTGACAATACCAACTACTGGGTTGCTCAGGACATCAAGGGAAAGAACGCCACTGAAATTAATTCCGTAAAAAAGGCCAAAGAGTTGGGTAGTATGCCCTTTATCAAAAAGTTCTTTGAGCTCCAGTCACGCATGTTGAGCCACAATGCAGGCTTGACCAAACCTCATCCCTACCAATCCACTCCCATCACATGGCCCTTCATGATCCGTGGTGTCTCGTACTGGTCACGCGAGGACACTCGCTCCCAAATCTATCTGACAGGTAACCTCTTTGGTTGGTACCTCTCCGTGGGTGGCATTGCCGTCTTTATTGGCATCATGCTGGCCGATCTCTTGGCACGCAGAAGAGGTATCGAACCCATCGAAGAGCCCGTCCGTCACCGTGTTGTCCAATCCGCCGGCTTCTTCTTTGCCGCCTGGGCACTCCACTATATCCCCTTCTTTGCCATGGGCCGTTCTCTCTTCCTCCATCACTATCTCCCCGCCGCTACTGTCAACTACCTCTTGTTGGGTGCCATGTATCAGTTTATCTTTGTTGACGGTATTGATTCCCCTGTTTCCTTCTTGAGCCGCAAGTCCAAACTCACCTATCAGACCAGCATGAGAGCAGAGCTGAGCTGGAAGCCTTATGCTGCTGTTGCCATCACTCTCATTTTACAATTGGCCATGTTTCTCTTTTTGGCTCCTCTTACTTATGGTACTCCTTTGACACTTGAGGAGATTCAGCAACATCAGTTATTGGATGGCTGGAAGCTTCAATATGGTAAGTTATAATAATACATCTTTTTATGAGTGGCATGGTTTAAATAACACATACTATTTATTTTAGCCAAATAATATACATTTCTCTATAAATATAAGCTATAAACATGTGCGCAAAAAAAAAAAAAAAAAAAATAGGAGGGAAATTGGATGAAATGTATTTAACAGGCTTTTTTTATTTTATTTTTCTTTTTAATAAAGAATTAGTTGTTTTTTTGTACTTCAACGTATACTAGACCTGTTTGTCTTGCATCAATGTACTTAACAGTTGTTATACATCACACTGATACTGTTGTTGTATTCTTACTGAAACAATAATACCTTTTTTAGTGCCTGATAAACATTTTTATGTAGACATGTGTTTATTTATGAAAGGAGCAAGATCGCTAAAATAACAAAACAAGTATTATGATGAATGAAGTTGTTAATAATAAAAAAACCGAACTCATTCCGATACTAAGCGTAATGAAAAAGGAGTATATAGACACACGACTTCATTTTACGATAATAGATAAACAAGAATATATGAAACCATTGGCATGTCAATGTATGAGTTACAAACAAATCAAGTTTGTTTATACATAATAATAATAATAATAATAATAATAAATATAAATATAAATATAAATATAAATATAAATAAACCATTCATATTATTTATATAGAAGAGAGATGATGATAATAAATGGAAGGGGGGGGTATACTGTTCTTTTGCCAAAAGACTATTTCTTTGGTAAAGAAGATGCCTTGTTCAAGATATCAAGTGACTGTTTAATCATGTCTGCTATATTACAAAATGTCTCTATGCGTTCAATCTCATGCACCTGTTTTCGTACATCTTCAATATCAGAGTTGGCGGTATCGATGCGTTTATCCATGTTTTCTAATCGTTTTCGGTTTTCTACAATCTTGGGTACTTTACGATGAATATGATCAAATATTCTATAGAATCCAAGTGAACTGTCATTGAGTGCGAGTAAGAGAATGCGATGAAATTTATTGCTAACTAAAAAACAAACAGGTTATTATTATTACGAATAGCGGTAGGCTTATTTTTTTTTTTATATACCATTTTTTATCTTGTCTTGAAGACGCTTTTTCTTGTTCTCATCTTCTTTAGAGGAAAAGGTCGACATGACATTGGAAGGTAAACTCGTTACATTAAGTAAACTAAGACTGGAATTAGAAGCACGTCGAACATAGAGTGAAAGCTGATCAAACGACATGTTCGACCAAGGTGAAGGGAGCTCATTGGCAGTGGATGAAACTGTACTTTGTGAACGAATGGATGGTGTCTTATGCGCTGAATTCGACCAAGGTATAAAGACAGAAAGTGTCTTATTCTTGGAGAGCTTTCCTAATTCAGGCGAACCCGGTTTGCTTGATTCCATGAAGAAGAAAGATATATAATGTTCTCTTTAATCTCAAGTTTTATATTTGTACAAAGGAAAAAAACAAAAAAATATATAGTATTTTAAAAAGAAAAACTCGTGACTTTACCAAAAAGGAACTTTGACTGCAAAAAATATTAAAAGATGCGACTAAGTCGTAAGAAAGTATATCTATGAAATGAAAAGTATCGTATTAAGGATGAAGGATTATCGGAATAAACAGTACTTTCAACTCGACTTGAAAAGCTCAGAGAGTGATTCGTAAAACCGACTCTTTTACACAGGTTGAATAAAGAATCAAATGATGAACTCTCTGATTCTGTAGAGCATTTGCAATAAACACCAAACTCGATATAGACTCAGACTTAAAAAGGTAATTTCAAGTCACGCACCAAATGACGCTTCTCCAAACTCACTTTGGCCATTTCCACTGAAACGCTCTGTTTAATCCGTTTATCGTTTTTTTTTTTTCTACTTTTCCCTTTTTTTTTCTCTCAATCAAAAGGGCCATCTTTTTATAGTTGAAACAATGGCCAAACCTATTAATGCCCGCGAAGCATTTGAGCTTCATAAATCTGCCGTTACCCGAGACTTTATTGCAAAACCTCGCTTAGGTAAACAAAACTGTTTGAGATGAAAAATATATAAAAAAAGTAACTTAACCTTTTTAAATAGATTACCGTACCGTTACTGGTGTCAATGGTCCTTTGGTTATTCTTGATAATGTCAAGGTATTTTTTTTTAGATAGGAAATTATATAAAAAACAGGGCGCGTTTTTTGTATGTGTGCACAAAATGCTCATCCTTTTTGTATAAAACATAGTTTCCTAAATTCTCTGAAATTGTAAACCTGACACTTCCTGATGGTTCTGTTCGTGCCGGTCAAGTATTGGAAGTTCAGGGCAAAAAGGCCGTTGTTCAGGTATGTTTATTTTATTTGTTATGTTTATGAAACACGGTTTATGTATTGATTACTGCTGTTGTTTAGGTGTTTGAAGGTACATCCGGTATCGATGCCAAGCAAACACACATCACCTTCACCGGTCAAACACAACACATCCCCGTCTCTGAAGACATGTTGGGTCGTGTCTTTAACGGTTCAGGTAAGCCCATCGATAAAGGACCCAAGATCTTTGCCGAAGACTATCTGGACGTGAATGGTTCACCCATCAACCCCTTCTCTCGTATTTACCCCGAAGAGATGATCCAAACTGGTATCTCTGCTATCGATACCATGAATTCCATTGCCCGTGGTCAAAAGATTCCCATTTTCTCTGCTGCTGGTTTGCCCCACAATGAGATTGCTGCTCAGATCTGTCGTCAGGCCGGTCTTGTACAAAAATTGGCTCCCACAAAGGGTGTTCATGATGGCCATGAGGAGAATTTCTCTATTGTGTTTGGTGCTATGGGTGTCAATATGGAGACGGCTCGTTTCTTTAAGCAGGATTTCGAAGAGAATGGTTCCATGGAACGTGTTACTCTTTTCCTCAACTTGGCTAACGATCCTACGTAAGCTTTTTTTTTTTTTTTTTTTCATGGTATTTTTGCTTTTTAACTAAACCCTTTTGTTTTTATGTACATATAGTATTGAACGTATCATTACCCCTCGTTTGGCATTAACTACTGCTGAATACTATGCTTATCAGCTTGAAAAGCACGTCTTGGTTATTCTTACCGATATGAGTTCTTATGCTGATGCTTTGCGTGAGGTCTCTGCTGCTCGTGAAGAAGTACCTGGTCGTCGTGGTTACCCTGGTTACATGTACACCGATTTGTCTACCATTTACGAACGTGCTGGTCGTGTTGAGGGTCGTAATGGTTCCATTACTCAGATTCCTATTTTGACCATGCCTAACGATGGTAAGAGAGAATATACAAGGTGTTGGGATATATATATTTACCTAATTTTTATGACTATTTTAGATATCACCCATCCTATTCCTGATTTGACAGGTTATATTACCGAAGGTCAGATCTTTGTTGATCGTCAACTCTACAATCGTCAAATCTATCCTCCCATCAATGTCTTGCCTTCCTTGTCTCGTCTTATGAAGTCTGCCATTGGTGAAGGTATGACCAGAAAGGACCATGGTGATGTCTCTAATCAATTGGTAAAATAATAATAATAATAAGATGACGATGATCTATCTATATACTTAACAATCCCATATTATAGTATGCTAAATATGCCATTGGTCGTGACGCAGCTGCCATGAAGGCCGTTGTTGGTGAAGAAGCCTTGAATCAAGAAGATAAACTGTCTCTTGAATTTTTGGAGAAGTTTGAAAAGACTTTTATTGCTCAAGGTGCCTATGAATCCAGAACCATTTATGAGTCTCTTGACTTGGCTTGGTCTCTCTTGCGTATCTTCCCCAAGGAACTCTTGAATCGTATTCCCCAAAAGGTATTGGCTGAGTTCTACCAGCGTGAACGTAGCTCGAAGACAAAGAGATCAAAGGGTGTCTTTGATACTGCTGAAGAAGCAGAGTAAAAAAAAAAAAATGACAGGAAGAGTAGTAAAGAAAGAAGTTATATATTGCAAGTAATAAAAAAGAATATATATACATAAAGTAAATAAAAAGCTATAAAATAAAACACACATGTAAGAATGAGATTATCCTATTCTTTCTATTATCGAGAATATGCAAAGGAAGACTAGAGTAATGGAAGAAAAGGCAGATTATAAGTACTTCAAGTGTGTTGTAAACTCTGTAAAGTGTATAGCACCATCGTCGTTTCCTCGAAAAAAACGTGCTATAATTATTTCAGCTTTGGTGCTGTCATAGTGTACTATATCATGTAATGCATCTATCTTTTGCAACAAGACTTGGTCAGTTGAAGTGCGATAATGAAACGACATGGCTATTATAATGTCCTTATCCATCACATTGTTATTGTACACAAGGTACGCAACTGCTTCTGAGCCGCTGGCTGCCAGACTAGAGACAGTCAGAATGGCATTCTGACGCAATTAAAACGGAATATTGGGTGTATACAACCACGATAGCGAGTCAAGTGGATCTTCCTCAAGCATTTCATCGAGCAAAGGACCTTTTGAGGCATTTCAAGTGGTTTGGAAGATGGGTAACAACTCTTCTTTACTTTTTGTGCGGAGTATGGGAATGAGTTGGCTCTAGGCGTGTGTACTGCACCTGAATTCATTTAAAAAGGGTTCATATTGGTAATTGTTAAATAAGATACGAGAGAACTCACAGCTTTTTTTTTTTTCCATAAAACAGCATCCCAATAGCCAGGTTAGCTTGTATATATATATTCACTTACAGACAATTTTATTAGAATGCATTTGGCGTCATGCTTTTTAATGATTTAAACAGATGAAAGAAAGATAAGTAAACATATATAAATAGAAAACCAATCCAAAAAAAACCCCCCGTTATATAATAGCTATTTTAATATATAAGCTAATTTTTTTGTCTAGGATTATTACTAAAATGTATAGATAACTTATCATATTTACCAGTAGATTGGTCAAAGGCAGGACTACCAGAATGTGAACTTAACATATCAGAAGATCAACAACTTTACAGGATCATGCCTAGTTAAATCATACCGCCCAGACATTTTTAATCGGTGGAATCTATTGAAAAATAAATACTTCGAGGTAGTCATTAATGGTAGTTAAATAATATTCCCTTCAGTTTTCAGATTTACTAATGCATTATTTTATATATATAGCAATTTAAAGGCAATATAAATCAGACTAATGAAATACGTTAATATGAAGGTTTTTGCTAAACAAAATCTATCAAATATAGATATAAGCACTGAAGTCGAAAGCTTATTGGGCCGGTTTATTGAGAAAGACGATGTATTATCACGCCAGCAATACTGATATTGAATTACAACATGATAAAATCGAAAACGAGACCAAGAGACTGAAAGAAAATATATTGAAACAAAGAGAGAGAAGAAAACACCTCTAATATAACTCTAAATAAATGTGTTTTTAAGTTTGAAATAGAAATAGTTTTTTATACTTTAATAATGGTAAATTAACCATGCTCAGCACTTCAATTATAAAGCAAGGTCGGTAGGATTACACTCTTGCAAAGGAAGCCGATATTCCAAGGCTATGGAATAATTGTTCAAGGAGAATAAAGGTGTACTTTACTGTTTTATGCTTTTTATACTTTACCGCTGCATCGTTAACGAAGAAAAGTTCTCACTTTGCTTTTAAAATCCAAAAAAAAAAAAATATAAAGACAAGTCTCTTTGCTTTTTCTTTTATCTCAAAGAAATAAATTGAGCCAAGTGCATATCGGTGTGTAATAGAATTCAACTAAAACCCAAAGAAGCCCTTAAACAATAGTTATACAATAGACACCGCCGCCTATACTTTTCGTATGGAATGTTTGTTGTACTATTTTAATAAAGATAATTTATTTTAAATATATACATATAGTATAGTAATACAGTTTTTTTAAAGTAAACGACCCAAAAGAAACAAATGCTATCTCCTATGCGACCGATGCGTTAAATTGTTTTGATGTGTTAAGGGTAACTCAAAGTCACTCGAAAACCCCGACGAATTTGTATCATCATCCTCATGCATGACCTTCTCCAATGGTGGTGATATAAGAGGACTAAAAACTTTACCCTGTAGAATAGGAGACACACTTGCCGTGCTTCTTTTATCCAGAGACGTCCTACTTTTATAAATAGCATGCTGTACCTTCTCTTCTCTTAAAATGAACGGATGCTGCTGTGCCTGTCTAGGTGTCAATCGTTTCATTGGATCCACCTGTAAAATCTTTTTTAAAAAATCCAACAACTCCCTTCTTGTATCCTTTTCCTTTTCCTTTTCGTACAGGGACATGCCCTTACGTGGTAATGGGTATTTGAGCACCAAACGATCCAGATTGAATGTTGAAAAATAGCGTTTACTGGGTTTTTCAGATTTCTGCCGTTCTTCAGAGTATTGTGAAATGTCCTTGAGTGTATAGGTATCTTCCTTTCTAGAATGGTTGAAGTAACGATGGCCATACTTTCCACTTAGAATCATATGGTTGGGTATATCACTACATTAGAGAGATGATGAGTTTTTTTATATACCACTTTTATTTTTTTAATTTCTTTTTTACCCCATTGTTTCCGTAATTCGAGTCAATTGATTATATTCCGAATTTCCTGGAAAGATAGGCAACCCCAAAAATAATTCCGCCACAATACACCCAAATGACCACATATCAATGGCAGTGGTATACTTTAGACCTAACAACACCTCCGGCGAGCGATAGAACCTTGATTGAATATAGCTATAGGTTTGCTGGTTTTCAAGACACGCAGACCCAAAATCAATGACCTTGATGGAAGGTACCTCCAAGCTCCTCAACAAGATGTTTTCAGGCTTTAAGTCACAGTGAATAACCTTAGCCTCTTGGAGGATACACAAGGTTTCTAATATCTGAGTTGCAAAAACACGGACAAGACTTGTGGAGAGTCCTTTGAAATTATTTTGTTTTATTAGCTCGTATAGATTGACAGAGAGTAATTCAAAGACGAGACAGAGATGGTTTTTATGTATGAACGAATCTTCCATTCGAAGGATGTTATAAATATCATGCGGATCAAAGACTGTATTAAGCTGCATAATGCTGATTTAGCGGGGGGACATTCTATTTATTTTTTCTTTCTGATTTAGATATATACCTGTTTCAAAATATTCACTTCAATAGTACTCTGTTTTAGATAGGCAGGCTTGTTTTTAATGATCTTGACAGCCTTTATATGACCAGTATTTCTACATTTACACTTTGCCACCTGTCCAAATGTACCAGAACCAAGCATTTCTAGTATTTCAAATCTAAAAAAGACTTTAATGTAAAATGATATATTTGTATTCTTTTTGTTTTGTTTTTGTAACCTTTCATCAAGTACATCGTGAACATAAAGAATATAATCAGAATTCTCATTGTCAAAACCTTCGTTCTTAACAGCTGCACTTGGTTTAGTCAATACTCTTTTTGGGTTGAGTGCTATTGGATAGTCGAATTGACAATTTCTTTGTTTGAATGTGCCACAGAGATCGACGGTCAATTTTTCTATTATCTTTTTTTTTTTATTTGTTTTAAATAGTCAATAGGATTCAATAACAATATTAATAATCAATAAATAATAGTAAACCTTTCTTTTGTTATTCATTGCAATCTTGTTTACTATTGACTTTTCTTCATTGAGACCAAGTGAGGACAATCGCAATGCTTGATTCTCTAACCTCGACATTATGTAAACTAAAAAGAACGGAGATATTCACAATTTATTTATTTTCCACTATTCTTTCTCTCTCTCTTTCTTTCGCTCTTTTTTTTTTAAGGTTTTGCATGAGTGTCGTTGAGATGAATTTCCGCCATCACAATTTCCTTTTTGGATTTTAAAATAACTTTTTGGATATTTGACACCGTTTTTAGTTGGATTAAAAGAATGGGTTATCGGTTTCTTCTGTTTAACCATTCTCTCATCAGTAAAGTCGTCAATAAAAGATGTTTACTGTGATATAAAGCATATGAAAGTATTTATTATCATTTGTGTTTAGTAAACAAAGGTGCTCTCTCTTTTTTTTTTTTTTTTTGGGTAGAAAAAGTCACATTTTCTTTTTTTATCACTTAAAATAAATTGTTTTTCCGTACCTACTCTTTTGCTCCTCTTCTTCCTTGTAAAACTAATTTATATATATTTATACATTCCTTTCTTCTTCTTTTTTTTATATATAAAATGCGCCTGAAAGTGTTATTCGGACTCTTCTTTCTCCTTTTAGTGATGGGCGTTTTAGGTTTTGCACCCATTCACTTACACGAGCAAATCAACGACAAGGCACTTCACTTTTCGATATTTTTTATTCTCGGTGTATTTTTATACTTTTTATGGAACTTATCAGTCAAACGTAATTTAATATTGGCAACCAGTTTATTATTAATCATGGCCGTTGGTTCAGAGTTTATTCAGGGCCTTTTACCGGTAAAAAAGAAAAAAAAAAAAACGAGTCTATTGTACTCCTTATTGAACAAATATGTCTGTTTATAGTACCGTAGTTTTGATGGTTATGACATACTCGCCAATTTAGTAGGCGGTGGTTCAGGATTGTTGATTTCATCCTTGATCGACTATTTCATTGAGTGGAGAAAAGAGAATAAACGAAGATTTGGAGGTCAACGAGAGGCCGAGTATCAGAAGGCGCTGATGGAAGATCTATCGGATGATGAGGATGAAAGTGGCTTTAAATTGTATAATGTATAAAGCAGAATACCCTCTCTCACATACATGCGCTCACATACAGGCGATATATATTGAATGTATATTAATAATAATTAAATGTTTTTTATATAAACAAAAAAGAGTCGATGACACAAGGAATGTTGATATATACACACCATTATACTTAATTCAGCTGGTTCCTTTTATTATATATGTTGAGTGTTGAATGACTCTAAGAGCAAAGTGCTATTGAGGTTGATGCTAAGCAAAAGTTACTCTATCAAGCTATGTTGTTTCCATGGTTTTCTTGTTGAACACAAAAGCAACGTTTCAGTTCAACTCAGTTCAATTTGGGTCTACTTTAAGGTCCAGCCAATCAGAGCCAACCAATCCACTATATCTTTATTGATTCATTTTTCATTGGCTGATCTACTCTTCTTCACCCAATCACTTCACTTAAACCAAGAGTCACAAGACAGCAGCTTAAAAAAAAAGAAAAGAAAAGAGACGGATTTCAAAAACTCTCCTTATTCTCTTGCCAACAAAGAAAGTAAATAAAAACATAATAAAGACCTGATGAAGCGCTTTTCTACGCTGTTGGGTCATTCAAGTAATGATGAAAATGGTGGAAATAACAATATTGAGGATGACAATGCATATAATTCAGAGATGGACAGTGGTAAACAAGTAAAATAGAGACTATTTATACATAAACTCATAAAGAATATGACATGTTAAACTGAATTGACATTAGTGACCATTCCTGTTCGTATTCTCGGGCCTCGTGGATCGGGAAAGACTTCTTTTCTTTACAAGTCCTATTTTAAGTACAATACAGACCAGGCAAGTTAGATAGCACAATTCTTTCTTAGTACTTGGTTTATTAACATATATATATATATTCTCGTTTTTTTTTTTTTTTTTAGCCCGACACTGTATTTGACGTGATACCCACACCTCTTCACAATGTAGAAATGATACCTGTGTCTTCCTATTTATTCCAAACCTGGGATTTTGCTGGTAAATTTTCAACTTATGTAGACTTATCAATGGTCTTTTTTTTTCATATATACTTATCATCATCACAATTAGAAATAAGCACCTGTCTGGAATACATCAAAGATACAACCGTGTTAATATACTTTGTGGACTCAGTAGAAACTAAAAAAGATACCATTGCCTCTAAATCAAGAGAAAACATGACATGGCTGCTGGACAACTTTGCCAAGCAACTCGAAGACACCATCATTATCACAGTTGCTAATAAACAGGATAAAGAAGACGCAATGGACATCCAGGATATTGGTAATGCATGGGTAAAGGATAAAAGGTTAATGGCAGGACTGGATAAGCACGATTGGCGTATATTTCCATGCAATAGTCTCAATGGAGATGGCTTGGATGGTATCTATCGCTACATTATCAATAAACTCAACCAACGACTCCAGCGCACCTCCTGTCAACGCTCATCCACCACCAGCATTGGCAGTAGTAGAATCACAATGTCACGTGACCTTATTACACCGTGGGAGAGTATCCCTAACCCTCATCACCTCACTGATCATGAATTTCATCACTGGTTTTACTCTAAACGACAGTTTCTCTTTTTTGATCACTGGGCACTACTTCGCATTATATACCTTACAGCCATCATCAAGAAGAAGAAGAAGAGTTGGGGTAAACTGACAAGCTATCTTGAGTACTGTTTAAAGATATTACCTCCATCAGACTCTATTCAATACTCTGAGACACAAACACTGTTCTGGATTCAAATGGTGTCGTTTGCATTGTTAAAATCACCTGTTCTTGAGGGAGAAGATAATGGATTCCATGCCTTTTTAATACGCTGTCGATTAGATGAAGAATGTTGGAAGAGTTATTATAGTCAAAAAGTGTTTTATTCTGAAAATGCAAGAAAAGAGTTCCTTCCTCCTGATAAGAAGCCATTACCCAATGCATTCAAGTCCTCCTCGCTTGCCCTGAAAGGAAGTGGTCTGAGAATAGACTATCAGGTATTGTGACCTGAACCAATCAGATTGACTTTGGTTGCATTATGTTTGAGACAGTATTAAAAATTTTTTTTTTTCACTTTCCATCTCCCTATTTTTTTTTTTTTTGTATTTTTTTTTTCTCTGCTGTTTTTTTTTAGTGCTATCAACACAATATAAGAATTATATCATACAACACAGTTTAATGGTGTTATGCCTGTTCCGTTAATAACAAATAGTGACTCAGTAAATACCTTCTCCTCTCTTATTGAATCAGTCCAATCTCGCATTGAGGACAATGCCTGTCTTGCCAGTCATGCACCTCATGAGCCTTGTGTCTTTCATAAAGAGAGTGTAGCAAGACCTGATGATATCGTTATACACATTGTTCAAAAGAATACCAATATACTACTAGAACGATGGGAAATAACCATACATGAACGCCCCGTAGAACAATATAATGACACTGTCAATACTGTATCAACACATGCACGTCAACTACCATTGTGTAGTGGTAACCGACTTGATTTTTACTCTGTAATTTATCATACACACACACAGTGCTACTCTTATCATCCAGGTGACTCGTATGAGTTTAGAAAGAGTGCTCATCTGAAGATGAATCAATTTGGAATATCCAATATATCAGTCAAGGTGGTGCATGATGATGCTATTGAATTAAAGACTATATCCCTTACTCCAGCCACATTTGCATGGAAAATCAATTCACCGCCGCCACCACCTTGTTCATCATCATCACCATTTTCATTATTAGCCACAGAGGGGAAGTTATCTCCATCTCATATACCTATTGTCTCGGTGAGAAGACTTTCGCGCCTCTCTATTTCTGCTTTACAGATAGAGGATGATGATGATGATGAGCATAATGATGAGCATAATGATAATCACCCTACACCTGTCTCGGGTTACCATGGCAACGCCAACAAAAACAACACCATCCCAATCCCCTCTCCCCGTATGCAATATACCCATCATGGTAACCTTACTGCCGTGGCCTACTCTACCTCTCCGACTATGCCCAGATCAGTGCCTTTGGCCGTACCAACAGCCAGTTCACAACGTCGAAATTCCTTCTCGGCAGAACTACTGGGTCACAAAAGTCTTGTAGGGAGCTACGAAGAATCTCTCCTCTCCGGTAGAATGTCGTCCATGCCATCCAAGCCAATCACATTTCACTGTCAACTCGGTGTACTGGGTCGTGGTAGTGACTGTAAATCATCACTCAAATGCCCACCTCATTGGTCGATTGTCTTTCCTGCCATGTTTTATGAATTGCAGAGCGATGAACCCATACCCTATGTTGGGACCATTGATCTCCAGGACTATGCAAAGGAAAGAGGCAAGCAAGGGTATCGCATCCCGCCAAAGGGACAGATCCAGGTGGTGATCAAGAACCCCAACAAGACCGCAGTGAAGCTCTTCCTGATTCCATATGACTTTACAGAGATGCCACCACGCACCAAGACATTTCTGAGACAAAAGTCGTATACAAAGGAGACACCTCATCTCTTGCGATATGCCATCCATGTACAGATCTGCAAAACTGAAAAGAATCGTATTTATCTTTACAAGACAATGCGTGTGGTTTTTGCGAATAGAATGGCAGATGCAAGAGAGAAGTTCAAAGTTGTATGCGAAGGTCCAAAGGAACCGACGTATATACCGTTGTAAATAAAATACCAAAGCAAAATCAAATAGTCAACTCCCCCTTTCTTCTAAATAGTATATCAAGAAAAACCCCCTGGTTTTTTTTTTTTTTTATTAACATTCGATTGTTACTCTTGTTTAATAACTTGAAGAATAAAGAGAAAAATAGTCCTTTCTTTTTTTTCTAGTATAAATATATCAATTTTTTTTTTAACATTTGTATTTTCATATAAAGATATCCAATTCTTTCCCACAGTCGAAATACAGTTTTACACCGAAAAAGGATAATCAAATAGCGATAGAAATACACGCATTACACTCACTGTGCTTATGTTTTTTTTATTTTTACTATGAATGAATGAATGAATAATAAAAAAGTACTCTTTTACAAGATAAACACACGTCTTTTATAAGGTAAGCAAAAGATATGACATAATTGAATGGTTGAACATCTTTGTTGGTGTAATTGTGATTTATAATATAAAAATAAATAAATAAAAAAAAAAGCAAATGGTATTTTACTCGATGCTATTTGAATACAACATAACATAACATAATGCTATTTCTCATATATCAAAGTGTTCTATTATTTATATAACAAAAGTCAGCCAATAGCAATTGTAGTATACGCTGAGAAGGCATTATCTTGCTTTTTTCTCTTTTTGGTCGGGGTCCCTTGCCTGGTGTAAAAAAGTCCTATATCTCTCTCGAATTTATTTTATTTGATCGTAGTTTTTTTTCCTTCCCCGCATTTTCTCTTTTTATTAAAAATAATATCCCACTCCCCACTCTCTTATAATGTCCATTGCCGCACGCTCTTTGAAGACTAGTCTTTCACGTCGTTGGGTAGCCAGTGTATGTTGTTTAGAAAAAGAGACCCTCATTTGTACTAATCTGTGTTATTTTAAACTATTATTAGCCCTTGGCTCGTCCTTTTAGCACAACTGCTAATGTCTTGATGGCATCTTCTGCTGATAATACCAAGGAACCCAACTTCAAGACTTTTGAAATCTATCGTTGGGTAACTAATAATACTAATGAAACAGAGATGATGGAATGAAGAAAAAAAAAAAAGGCTAACGAATTTCACGTGTGTTTACGTGTGTGTGTGTAATAATTACAATAGAATCCTGATAAGCCCACTGAAAAGCCTGCTCTCAAGACCTACAAGGTCGACTTGAATGCTTGTGGTCCTATGGTTTTGGATGCTCTTATCAAGATTAAGAATGAGGAAGACTCTACATTGACTTTCCGTCGTTCCTGCCGTGAAGGTATCTGTGGTTCTTGCGCCATGAATATCGAAGGTGGTAACACCTTGGCTTGTATTTCCAAGATTAATCGCGATACTTCAAAGCCTGTCAAGATCTATCCTCTTCCTCACAGTAAGTTTTCTCTAAGAGAGTGACGCGCGTATCTGAAACATCACGTTTAACTTTTTTTTTTTTTTTGTATCCAGTGAACATTGTCAAGGATCTTGTTCCCGACTTGACTCACTTTTACAAGCAATACAAGAGCATTGAGCCCTATCTCAAGCAAACCACTCCCCCTACCAACGGTAAGGAGAACTTGCAGACCATTGAAGATAGAAAGAAGTTGGACGGTCTCTATGAATGTATTCTCTGTGCCTGTTGTTCCACCTCTTGCCCCTCTTATTGGTGGAACCAAGAAGAGTACCTTGGCCCCGCTGTTTTGATGCAAGCCTATCGTTGGATGATTGACTCCCGTGATCAGTTTGGTCCTCAACGTCGTGAGAAGCTCCAGAACAAGATGTCTCTTTATCGCTGTCACACCATTATGAACTGCTCAAAGACTTGTCCCAAGGGTCTTCAACCTGGTGCTGCCATTGCCAAGATCAAGTACATGATGGCTGCCGAGTAAAAAAAAAAAAAAAGGAGCTGATGTAAAAAAAGAAAAAATAAATGACTATACAAATGGTTTTTTTTTAAAAAAAAAAAGTACCTTTGTTTTTTATCAATAATAATAATAATAATAATAATAATAATAATATTTGGTTTATTTGTTAAAGAAGAAGAGAGAGTGATGTATAAAATGTTGAATATTTAAACAAACGAAGAGAGAAAGAACAAAAAGAAAGTGTTCTTAAAAGTATTAAAATATATTTTTATATTTTCTACTCAACTCTTAAAATACTAATCTTTACCATAAAGAAAGTAGAAATGATAACAACTCTTTTATTGCTTATCTGATAAGAAGGTAGAAAATGTATATTTTTGGTGAATCTTGCCATGCTATCATTGGGTTTTGTGAACCCTTTGATTTTTATGGAAAAATATGTGAGCTCTTCTGAAAATTTGGTTTTTTTTTTTTTTTTTTAGTTTAAAACGTGGTTTAAAAAAAAAGGTCAAGCTTTTAGACTACTTTCGCTTATGAAAGTGTGCAAAAACAGTCTAAAACATTTTGTATTTTTGGCTGTGATATATCATGTAAGTATTTGAATTTCACATTCTGTTATTGATAGTGACACTTTTTGCTATAAACAGGTGTGCCTCCGTTTACTTGGCATCCTCTATGCTTAGCAAATGGTACAGTCTTTAAAAATACATTCTATTGTCATATGTTGCGTGTGTGTGTGTTATTATATATATGCTTTCCAGTCTTTATTCCAGAAAAGTGGTTATGTTTTTATATATTTAGAAAAAAAAGATTAATTAGTAGTAGTGAAATAATATATTTATAATAAATGAAATAAAGGCGACAAATTAATACAAATTCACCAAATCAATCTTTTTATTTATTCTTTTCACCATTCATCTACCATGCAACATATGCATCAGCGCCACTTCTTCATAATCAAAATAAACAAGAGTGATATTAAACTAGCCACATCATTTGAGCTGAATCGGCCAATTAACTCCCATTTGAGTCTGCACTGTGATCATTGGCTGATTCACAAAAGAACATGGTAAATCACTTTTAAGGCCATCACTCTATTTTGCTCAAGTTGTACAGTAATTATTAAAAAATAAATTTAAATCTAAAGTGTTGGTCGATCTCGCTCTCTCTCTCTCTCTCTTTTTTTTTTCTTTTTTTTTCTTCTCTACTTAACATGACAGAGTTTTGCGAAGATAGAGATTATAATACAGGTGAAGATCACACCTCAATCCACTTGGAACCAGTGGATAGAAAGTCAAGTACATTTCGCTATTCACGTCAGAATACAAACAAACAAGCCTTACAGCAAAAAATCTCTGCAAGAGATGGCTTTATGGCGATCGTAAAATCATCCTACATTAATATCCTGTTGGTGTTTATTCCACTTGGTATTGCCAGTTATGCAGTCAAATGGAGTCCTACTACCACCTTTATTTTGAATTTTTTGGCTATTATACCCCTCGCTAAGCTATTAGGTTTTGCCACTGAGGATATTGCTTTAAGAACAGGAGAAGTAAGTGCAAAAAATATATGTATATATGTGTGTATATATTTTGCAAGCTAAATAAAACATATATCCCAAAAAAGGTGATTGGTGGTTTATTAAATGCAACATTTGGCAACGCAGTCGAATTGATCATCAGTATTTTAGCGTTAACAGAAGGACTGATTGTAGTAGTGCAAGCCTCGATGCTTGGCTCCATTCTATCAAATTTACTCTTGGTATTAGGCATGTGCTTTTGGGGTGGCGGATATTACCACAAAACGCAAAAGTTTAATCAAACTGTGGCACAGACATCAGCCTCATTACTGTTTATTTCGGTCGCCTCGCTGTTGATCCCCGCCGCCTTTTATGCTTCCATCAAATCGGCTGCTACGACAGAGATGACTGAGGCACAGAAACAGGAGTATTCACAGGATATTCTTAATATTTCGAGAGCGACTTCTGTTATTTTACTTGTGCTTTACTTTTCTTATTTGCTTTTCCAGGTAAATGACTTTAGAAAGTTACACTCAATTTTTTTTTTTTTTTCGTCTCTAATCCTCATTTGGGCACCTTTTTTTTTTTTTTTTATTTTGTATCACATCTCATTTTTGCACCTGTAAAAAAGCTACGTACACATAAGAGCTTGGTAAGTCGGTAACACGATACGAAGTTTCTAAGGATTCTAATTCATTTTTTTTTTTTTTTGTTACACTCAAGTTCTTGGCTACACCCACTGACGATGAGGAGGAATCTGGTCTGGTTGATGGTGAAGTTACTGAAAAGGAAGAAGAAGAGGAAGAGGTACCTCAGTTACCTGCATGGATGGCTGTTGTTTTGTAAGTGTTAATATATCTATAGAGTATTTACAAGTTATACATTTGTTTCTCATTTTTTAATTTTTGTAAACGATCTTTAGGCTTGTAGTGTCAACAGCACTTGTCGGAGTATGCAGTGAATTTTTGGTCTCATCTATTGAGGAAGTTACCCAACTTTGGCATATCGGAGAGACATTTGTTGGTTTGATTTTGATTCCAATTGTTGGTAATGCTGCTGAACATTTAACTGCTGTCACTGTTGCACTGAAGAATAAGGTACCGTCTTTTTGTGTTTTATTAGCCAACTAGGTAGGTATGGCTGTTGTTAACTTTTCGCTTTCCTTCTTTCATTCATAGATGGATTTGGCTTTAGGAGTAGCGGTAGGAAGTAGTATGCAGATTGCTCTACTTGTAACACCTCTTATGGTTATTATCGGCTGGGGAATGGATGTCGACATGAGTTTGTATTTCAATATTTACGAAACCGCCATTCTTTTTATTGCAGTGATCATGGTCAATTACCTTATTATGGTAAAAAACGAAAAACAACTAAATTAGATCCAATTATTTTATTATTTCGTATTAACCAACATGATCTTTCTATTTTTGCAATCATAGGACGGTGAAAGCAATTGGTTAGAAGGGTTTATGTTGGTAGCAATCTATATTGTGATTGCTATTAGTTTTTATTATTATCCTGATCAGATTGAAAGCGGAGCAAGTTCATCAAACTCAACTATTGTCGGTTAATGACACTATTATTATTGTTATCATCACAAGAATGATCTTATAGATTCGATCACCATCCACTTTCCCTTAGTAGCATTATTCACCCGCCCACTCACCTATTCACACTCACTCCTTCTTCTATATATATATTTGCAAACGAGCAAGGTTCTTTTGAAAAAAAAAATAGATGCTTTTGATTGTATTAAAAACACCAACCAAGGTTTTAATTGGCTTAAAAATTCATTATACATATAAGCAACCTCCCTACTCTACGTGGACCCTTTTTTGGTGATACCTAAAAAGAGGCGTTATGCGTGACATAGGTATAATTGATATCAGTATGATACTTTAGATGTTAGATTCAAATCAACTTTTTCAATCTGCCCATTCATCGCAGATCCATCAAAATACTATAACTGTCGCAATGCAAATAGAAAGAGCATCGTTGTTTGTTTTATTTAATTACATGTTTAAGCGATTCATGAGAGGTACCATTGGTGTAGAGAGATGATTTAAGACGAATATCTAATGATGAGTTAGTTATTCTGCTTCTGTATATTGCATAACAGATTGATATATTGTTTCGAATTTCCGACAAAAAAAAAGGCACTTTTTGTTGACAGATAAAAGTTTTTAAGAGTGTATTATCACTCCAAAACAAAAACATTGCTAAAAAATATCGAATACATGCTTGGTTTTTTTTTTTGAGAGTAAAATTCAATTTTAAATATTTACTTAAAAGTCTTCCCTTTTTGTTTTCAAAGAAACAGTTTGGGAAATGTAACCATCCAAGTTATTTTTTTTTTTTTTTTGCAAGGAAAAGTTTCAAAGCTAACAAATTTTCCAAAACTAGCGTATTTATAATAAGGGTTCTACTTTTTCTTTTAGTGAAAACAACTTCAAAACGAAATGAATTGTTATTTTTTAAAAATGGAAACGAATTATTCTAGAAAAGCTGACTAGATGAGGCGAGTGTACCCCGCATTAGGTAAAACTTGTTTAATTTTATCGAGATCAGACGTATAGATCTATCGGAAAAACGGCGTTTATCAGTGCTAAACTTTTTTTTTGTAGTAATTGCTGACAAAACAATACATAAACAGAGAGGGAGGTGGGTCGGCACTGTAACAAGTTTCATATTAAATTTCATTTTTTTTTTTTAAGAAAAAACAAACAAAAACAAAATGCTGAGCTTTCAATAAACATTGGTTCTGCAGATACAATGTATAATTACACTTCAAGTAGAAGGCAGTGATTTTTTTCTAAAAAAAATTCTGACAATGCATTAAAGAGAACCGGATAGAATGATTTGTCATGATTTCTCCTTAATAAGATATATAGAAGTGTAATTCATGCAGGTCATCTCTGATCAATAAGCCTGTTCATGGAAGCACTTTGTGTAATCTAGACATGAGCCAAAACTTATAGCTAGGCCTTTGAGGTGGTGGACTTTATTATATCATAATGCAATGTATAAGATAATATGAATCCTTTCTTGGCGCTTTGAATTTTTTTTTTTTTTAAAAAAAAAAAAAAAAAAAAAATTCGATGAATGTGAAATCAAAAGGTGGACACCTCTCGATCCAGGTAGTCCAACCCAGGCTTTAACTCAGGGGAAATCCGGGAGGCGCCAAGAATACCCGTTAACAAGTCACACAATGATGCACATTTTGAAAATCTTAATAAAAGACTTATTTAATTAGTCATCTATTCGCTCTCTCTCTCTTTTTTTTTTTTTTTTCTCAACTTGAAATATTTATCAATATGACCAGTCGTTTGTGGAAAACACCCTTCACAGAAGCATTGAAGCTCAAATATCCCATTGTACAAGCGCCGTGTGCGGGTCATTCAAGCGCCGAGCTTGTAGCTGCGGTGAGTAATGCGGGCGGTCTTGGTTCTTTTGGTGCTGGTATGACACCTGCCGCCGCGTTACAAAAGGTGATCAAAGATATCCGTGAAAAGACAGATAAGCCCTATGCGATCAATTTATTCTGTCGACCCACGCCACCCCCCACATCAGAACAGCTTCAAAAGCCATACGAGACGGAGGGCGCCCTCCATGATTTACGTGCCGATTTAAAGCTCGAAACACCTACCTCGTATACAATGCGATCACCCCCATTGGATGAGCAGATTGAAGTGATGCTCCAAGAGAAGGTACCTGTTGTTTCATATACTTTTGGCATTTTGCCCGAGGATGCATTAGATCGTTTCTGGAAGTCAGGTGCTTATATTATTGGAACAGCCACCTCTGTGAGTGAGGCGCTCAAACTTGCAGGTCTTGATCCATCTGATCCTAAAAGAAAGGCCGATGCGATTGTAGCCCAGGGCTTGGAGGCGGGTGGTCACAGAGGGTCATTTATAGATGGAGGTGAGGATGTCCCTGTGGAGACACTTGTCTCCCAAATCAAGGCTGCTCTCCAAGGTACAAATGTGCCTGTTATTGCCGCTGGTGGTATCAGCACAGGCGAGGATGTCAGCCGTCTCTTAAAGGAGAGTGGTGCTGATGCTGTGGGTCTTGGTACTCTGTTTATGCTGAGCCAAGAATCTGCCACAAACCAAGCTCACCGTCAGATCCTCCTCAAGGCACAGGGCGAGACCATCATCTCAAAGGCATGGACCGGAAAACGCGCACGGGGCTATCCCAATGTGCTTACAAAGCGATTGGGAGCAGTAGAGGATATTCCTCCTTATGATATTCATTCTGCAAAGACAAAGGATATCGTTGGCTATGCAACTCAAATTGGGAACACAGATTACATGTCGCTTTTCTCAGGTACAAACGCTAGCAATGCCGCCAAATTTTCTGAAAATGGCACCTTATCTGCCACTGCTATTTTCGAAAAACTTGTTAAAGAAGTAGAAGCACAATAAAAACAAAATCATGCTTTCTTTTTTTTTTTTCTTTTTTTCTTTTTTTGGTTATATCTTTTTACAACATACTTTTTTTATTATAGTTATAATTGTTATTATTTATTACGTTGTTTCTTTCCTATCGCTTTGTGTGTTAAATCAATCAAAATACTACATGTGATTAATAAATTGACCTCAAGCAAGTCAGGTCGTTCAACCGCATGCAGGATTGTAGGATCAATGGCCAGCTGACCTAGACCTCCCTCATCGCCATCAAACTCAGCCAATAACTTCCACCTTCGACAGGTTCGGTGACTATGATGATCATGGTCATCATCATCGTTGTCACTGTCACTGTCAATAAACCCATCCTGACGCATACGCTTGTTTTTTGAATTTTTTCGAAACACCGGTTTGCGCTTGGTGAGCTTGATCTCACATGTAAAGTCCATGGACAGTAGGCTCAGTTTCTGCCAGCGAATCAGTGCGTCTCGGTAGACGGTATCATACTCAAACAGGACGTTGGACTGTGAAATTTTGGTTAATTCATGACTATGCAAGTTCTCAGCAGCGATAGATCCATAGTCTGCAGATTCAATTGTGATCACTTTTTGAAACGCGCGACGATAGGCCTCCGCCACTTTCACTCCATCACACCGATGCAAGGTGTGGTTCATGCCCCAAGAGGAGACATCCTGTTTTTGATAGAGGCGACTTCCTGAGACGTAAATATCATGGTGATTTGATTTGGGTTGGCGAAAAAAATTATAAACGTGCCACGACCGACGTCGGCACTTAGGGCGTGTTTTGGGTGGTGTGAATGCAATTCCATTACCAGCTGCCTCAGCATCATAAGGTATAAGTATATCTGTATCTTCACCAATCTCCTCGTCTTGTCCGAGGGATACTTCTGTGGTAGGAGAAGATTGGGTTAATACTCTGAGCTGGGGTAAGTAAATGTGGCTCTTTTCAGATGATGTTACTGGAGAGTCAATATGCTCATGAGGCGAGTGGGCCTCAAAAGGGGATTGGATATCAACGTATTCCATTGAAACGGGTGTTGGCTCTCTTTGGTAGTATTGGTAATATCTACTTGAGAATGAATCAATGGTAGTTCGACTGCTACGACTTCCATGTCGACTTGCGGTGACTATGGCTGGTTCTTCGTCGTATGCATTTGGCTTTTCATATTTTGGGCTCTCAAGCGCGTGAGGTTTTTGAAATTGTGTTGATACCATCTGTGAAATATTAAAAAAAAAGGGGGGGGGGCAAAAGAGAAGAGTGTGAAAATAAAATAAATAAAAAACTATTTTTATATGTGTTTATCCATATCTTTTTGTTTATGCATATAAACCGCAAAAACAAAAAGTGAACGAATACAATAATCGCCTTGTTTTCTTCTTTTTCCTTTTTTCCTTCCTTTTTTTTTTTTTTTTTTTTTTTTTTGGGTTTTTTTTATCTTTATTTGGCATTTTTTGAAGTATACTTCTTTACCTTGAATAAAAATAATATAGACTAATTGGAATCGACGACATTACAATTATTTATAACATATCAGCAGCTATGTATTAATTTTAAGCTCATTATTGGCAAATGCATGACTCGATTGTTGTTGTTTTTTTGCGCCATTTTAGCTACATAATGTATTTAAACAGCAAGACCTTTGGACTCAATCACCAATAATAACAAGCAATACAAATAATCAAAACGAAAAATGCACATTTATTTGCATTGACTAAAACCTTATTATATTTAATATTATTGGTAACAATAATTGTCAGATCACTTGTCATTGTGTATAGCTGGCGTGATTTGTAATGGCATTTTTTTTTTTATTTATTTTGTGTAAATAAGTTTTTCCTTCGCTCTCAATATATTTGTTTTATACTTGTTATATTCAATATATACTTTATAAAATACTATATACTTTATAGAGATTTAGTACAGAGTATCGCAAATCGAAGTAATTATAGACAGATGCATGTGCACTCTTTGAGTAACATAAATATGGAACAATTTACAATTCAAGAACACGTAGCATAATGGAGAAACACAAAAGTGGAAAAACTAATGTAACGATTCCTTGCACTTGTTGTCTGTAAAGAAGAGGAGTTAAATTCTTCCGAACTGTGGATTATCCCATTAAAGTGGCTGTAGAAATAACGCATATATGTTTTGTTCTGGATTTTCCATTTTGTGAATGGGGAGTGTTTTGTTCTCAGCTCAACTTCATATCCTACTGGGCTCTCTTGTCTACGTCTTTCTTAACTAGTACGGTTCTCTACTGATACAAGTGGATCCTGATACTTGTGGCAAATATATATATACATGTGTGTGTGCAAGTGCTTGCCGTTGTAACTGATCAGTGCTCTGGTTTGTTACGTTACCTTTCCCAAAAGAAAAAAAAAATAATAGTAGTAAACGGACTAGATACCCTTTCCTACCAAAATTATAATATTCTCTTAAAAAAGTATATTTTAGTGACAAGTTAGTCTGATAATTTTGTGTGCCCACCGCTGGTTAGCACAGTTCCTTAAGGATTAAAGGTTTTGAAGGTAATGAAAAAGCATTTATAATACTTTATATTTACTGCTAACTTTCTTTTATCTATTATGTATAAAATAGAATTAATTTTGTTGTGCAGAAACCCAATTGAAGTAAATCATACTACTTTTTGTAATTTAAGACCGAAAAGCACATTGTATATGAAGTAATCCGGAGTCAATCTATGATATGTCCTGATATTCCAGTGCTCAATAAATAATAGTTTGGAAGGAATAACATAAAGCGGAGGGTGCTCATATATGG